>JZKD02S0436660.1:0-23711 GCA_000966675.3 Picea glauca
TGAAGCTATTTTATTTTTATTAATGTTATATTTTTAAAATTAAGAGGACTTTAATTTTTTTAAATGGGGTGTTATTTAACATAACATAACGATAATGCCTCAATATCTACCCCATACAAGATTGTCGCTACTCTCTATACAAAAATGACCTTACATAAAACTGCAATAATAATCAAATAAAAACAACCACTTAAAAACCTATCCTCATAAATGTTGTAGAGCTTCTCGATAAACAAAGAAATGTTGTAAAATTGCATTATCAACCCATATAGACAAGTTATTATAAGAAAATATTGTGTTCATACACAATGTCACTTTAGTGCTTTCTTCTATTTAACACTGAATATCATGGAGAGTCTCACAATAATTTATGCTTCGCTTAAATCAAGATATGTGATTGCAAGAAGGAAACAACATGAATGTGTTGGCAACGAAATATTTTCCGGTTTACTGATTATATTTTGTTACTATTGTATTTATAGTCCGGACTTGGAAGTCTCCCTTCCATGTGACAATTTGTTCAAAACCCATTTGAGTGCGGAAATAACTGCGTTTAGTGCTTTGAGGAAGCTTTAGGACGACGCATATTTTGAATAATCCTTCAAGTGGACCTTGTCCCTAGCATTCATATATTTTGTTTAGTGCAATAGGCAAGGAATAGGTAGTAGTCTTGTATGGTAACGTCGTGGGAGGAGGTAGTAGGGTTATATGGGAGTATTTTTGTTTAGATATAAGAGGTGTTTTAAGGTGGAGGTATACCATAGGATCTTCACTACATGAACCTATAACATAGTAAGATATTAAAGAATACTTCTAATTTCACTAGATATTAATAAAAATCTTTGAAATTTTTTTTGATTTCACCCCCTTCCAATACATATTTTCAATAAAAAATCCCTATGTATACTAGATACTTATTTTTATACCCCCAATACCTATAAATCCCTTTGTAAGTGGCATCATTCCCTAATGTCTACAATATATTGACTTTATTTTTCATAATTAAAAAACCCATTTTATAAATGAACTTGATAAAAATTGGTCAACAAAATAAAACCTCATAAGATATACCTACAACTACCTTGAAAGATAATTGTTGCTATAAAAAGTTAATTAATTATTATTTAACAAAAAATCAATTCCTTAATTAAATTGAATTGCTCATAAGATTCGTTTAGTTATATCTTATATGAAAAAAATATTCGAAACCTATAGTATGATCCTAAGATGTGATAATTCTTCAATCGTTGTTCCTTCTTATTATGAGGGTGGAAAGTTTATGTTTTTCATTATTGAAGGCCTCGGAATACCATGGGTTAGAATTCATGATTTTCTGTTTGATTTAGCTTTTCCTTGTGCTGCATTTTCATATATATGTAATATTATATTAAACACCATACATATTACTTGCAACAATGGATTTTTCTGGCATGTTGTGATGGTTAAGCTTTGTACCCTGGTTTAGAATGTAGAAATGTTTCTTTGGCTACATTTTCATCAATACATTACAGACACATACACATTGCTTAGAAAAATGTTTTTTTTTTTCATGGTCATTGTAGGTGTTTAACCCTTATATGTCTATAAGCTAGGAGATATATGAATTAGGTGGTTGAAAGGAATAATTTCTTGAAAATAATCATTTATTTTGCATACCCATAGCTACATTACTTTCTTTATTATTGTGATGAGTGCTACACTAAGACGTGATTATGGTGAGGCTCTGAATAAGAGAATTTTGTTTTATGATGTAGTGGAATTGTAATAGAAAGATATATAAACATGTATTGAGGAGTCTTAATTTAATTTCAGAAATATTCATGTAAATTATAATTATCCATTAGAATTGAACTGTATCTATATTGCTTTAAGAAATAACAAGCAATGATTCATTCTACTCATGTCTAATGAGGCAAATAAATGATTCTACTATACTATGATATATCAATCACCCTTTCATTTTTTACTTGTCAACTTTGCACACTGCCATGCACGTCTCAATTTTCAAATTGATTATTAAATCTCAAAAGAGCATGATATTTTATAATTATAAATATAGTTATAAATATTTGCACGAGGAAAAATCAGTTTTAGTCAACTTTAAAAATGCAATATTTTTAAACGTACCAATTATTTGAGCTTAATGTCCCTCTGGAGCAATATGGGAGAACTGGTGTGGAATTTGTCCATCTCAAATATCAACTCTAAATCATTAGGAAGCATCTATTCTAAAGCTGGAGCATATAAACTTGAGAGTAAAAGGAGATAATAAAGAACAATGAGCATTGAAAATGGTATCAAAAGTGAAAGGAGACAAGTTTTCAAGAAGTAACAATAATAACTGAGTTTTAAGTAATTAAAAGTGTAATGTGGTGTTGCATGTAGATGTGCATAGAAATGAAGTTAATACATGTCACGAGGGATTGAGTTGTAGGTTGTTCAAATGTGTAATTAGGTGTTGCATGTGGACGCATATGACAAACATAATTAAATAATTGTAGAGTTTATTTAAATCTTTTATAGACTCCCCTCATGTTAATACATTTCACGAGGGATTGAGTTGTAGGTGGCTCAAATGCATAATGTAGTATTGCATGTCAATGCACATGGCAATGTAGATCAAAGTCTTTTAGATTTTATTTAAATCCTTGACAAACTTGCCTCGAATGCACTTAGAAAACATGCATATGAGTACTAATGTTTAGTGAAATATTGTTATTGAAAACTTAATTGTTAAAATTAATGCTTACTTTAGAGTTGGTTTGGGGTTTGTTGGAGATTGTTGAGATATTCTCTGAACCTCTATCTCCAAGTTTGGAATAAGTTGGATCTAACAACATTATAAGTGTATTGTATCTGATTTTTCATATGTAATAATAATAATTATGTGTTTTCTCTGTGCATGTATTTTTCCAATTTTGTATCAGAGAAGTGCCTCTAGGTATAATTCCCTCATTGGAGGGCCCAAAATATGTAGAGTGTGGGTGAGTAGATTTGTTGTTTTGTGGGTTTTCTGTATTTTGTGTGAAATATTTATGTGTGCATGGAGAAGGAGAATGATAGAATATTGTCGGTGTCATGGAGCTTCAAAAGTAGGTTTTATGCGATCTTGAGAGGGAAGGATGGCTAGACATTTGATGAGCCACCCATTTGATTTTCCCCATTAATTCTCTATTTGCAAAAATATATTAAGAGGAGGAAAGTTTCCTTTGAAGAAACATTTATAAAACATTGGAACGAAGCCATGTGTTGCAAGATTACATAGTAAATATACCTCCGCTGCCACTTCTCAAGTCAAAAGAGACATTGCATCATTTCCACTGCATGCAAGTAGAACAATGTCATTTCCTTCTATTGTGAACAAGAATAAATCGTTGGAATGTTCATTTTTCCCATTGATGAGACTGTTGGAGTGTTTTCTACCAAAACAATATAGTGTTAGAGTGCGTTGTTCAATTACATTAAGAAAGCACACACAATAGAGAGAACCCCTTGTCTTACAAAATGATTTATGTTGTCCAGAAGAACGACGACTTGGGAACCATCGCTCTCATCACCATTGTATTCATCATGGGCTCTAACATCGTTGTCGCCATGCTTTAAGAGAGATTCATGTGTGGATAGGTCATCTCCTCTGATGTTGCTGCACGAGGTAATAGTTTTAGATTAGTTTCTTTTTGAACATAGAGTATATAGTGTTGAAAAAATTTAATGGCCACAATTTCCATACATGGAAAGTTGATATTTAGTTGCAAATGATGCATAAACATTTATGGGGAATACGAAAAGGAACAAAAGTAGCACCTATAGATCCCAAGCAATTAATTGACTAGGAGAGAAGGGAGGAAAGAGCTAAGTCTATCCTTGGACTATCTCTTTCAGATTCTTAGTTGTATCTAATTGATTTAGAAAAGCCATTAACATAAATATGCAAACAATTAAGTAAGAAATTTGGCGAAAAAACTATAAATGCAAAGTTTTCCTTAAAATTACAATTGTCGAAGCTTAAAATGCATGATAATATATCCTTTTATACTCACATAAATGATATAAAGTATCTTATAAGGAACTTGGTGGAAACTGGCACTAAAGTATATGATGAAGATGCAAAGACAATTTTGGTAAACATTCTATCTTCAAATTATGAAAATGTTATTTTTACTTTAAGTCAATTGTTCTCTCGAACACTGTTGGAAGATTGGTTGTTTTCATTGATGTCAACTTTAGTCATTGGTTTTGGACCACATGATTGATGAAGGTATTTGGACATGAAGGACAGTGCACATGCAGACACAACACACATGGATGGATAGTATACATCATGTTGTTTCCGGTGGTAGGTGGAACATCACATGGATCCTCATGGTTCAGGAGAAATGAATTTTTGAAGATGACAAAGAGAATTGAAGAAGGATGTACAGGCCGGCCCTAAAGATAATTAAAGAAAATAATTACAAAATAAGAAAGTGTTAGGTCAGCCCTAATGTTAAAAGGAAGTGACATAAAGGCTATAAATACATATCATTATACATTCATTTTAAATACACAAGTCGAATTTCAGAGGAAATCTGAAGTAAAGAAGACCAGATTTCAAGGGAGGATGAAGTCTTTTGGTGATGTGTTCTTACCATTTTCGCTATTTTTTTTTAATAGAAATATTCAGATGGTGAAATTGATATGGTATTTATAAGACATATCTAGGTACCCATGGTAAAATTTTCAGCTCTTTTTCGCTATAATTTTGGAGATACACTCTGTGGAAAATAAGGTTTTTGACTAGTCCTAAAGCTAGTCATAAACAGGTGTTCTGGGTAAAATAGTCATAACTTCTTCATAGAGAATCCAAATGATTTGAGAACAATTTCATTGGAAAGAGTACGAGATGTAGTTTTGGGTGTGCGAGATTCAAAATCTGATGTTACATATTGAGTGTGGGGCATTCTTTACACATTCTCTCTCCTGAATAAACTAGAATTGAATAAGGTCTACCGTTCTCTCTATAACTTCTTTCTGGAGATGATCCAAGGAGTGAAATGTGGAGACATTTCAGAGAATACATTGAGTAATATTATCTATAGGATAAGAGTATTCCAATAATTGAAGAATTGTAGAACTTGAATAAGTCTCAGGAAACATTATCAGGTTCTATGTGATGGTTGGTTGATGGTGATGATTTAATGTGAATTTTTATTATCTCTCATATATTCTTGGGTGGAAGGAAGGGTAATGGATGGAGAGGTCAACTCTCTCTTGATATTGGAGGATTGTATATTCATCTTGGAGTTTTATCCCTCCCTTTATATTTGTAAGCTTTAGGTACCTTTGGAAGTCATTACTTCCCTTGAACAATAACTATTGATTATTTCTCATATATTGTGCATGGTGTATTGTGGTGTATTGGTTTAACTCTTATAATATTGTTCATTTTTCATTAGATATAATTGAATGGTTTAAGTATAAGTTTAAAAAGGTTTTAAATTTTACTTGATACTGATTCAGACCCTATCAATATCAACAATTGGTATAAGAGCAGGTTGCCTTCAGAATAGTTGAACCACTGCAAGGAAAATCCTGAGCAGAGATGGATGAACATGAGCACATCTCAAATGGGATTCAAATATTTGATGGAAAAAATTATGCATACTAGAGTGATATAGTGAAAAATTACCTAAAATCTTTGGGAGTAGACATTTGGTACTCAGTTGTAAATGGCTGTGTAATCCCAAACAATGCCCCAACTAGTCCAAATGAGAAGAAGCTTATGAGTCGTAATTCAAAAGCCAGACATGTTATTTTAGGAGCATTAGAACCAACGATTTCTAGCAAAGTGATGGGTTGTAGCACTGCTAAAGAGGTATGGGAAAAACTCAAGAGTATCTACGAAGGTGATCCAAAAGTTAAGAAGGTAAAGCTTCAACGACATAGAGCAGAATTTGAAAATTTGAAGATGAATGAAAAGGAAGATATTGCAACCTATTTTGTTCGAGTTGATGAAGTTGTTAATGCTATCAGAGGATTAGGTGAAGATCTCAGTGAATCATTGGTTGTACAAAAAGTGTTGAGATCACTTCTCTTGAAGTATGATGCTAAGGTCTCCACCATTGAAGAAACTAGGGACTTGACCAAAATGAAAATGGATGAATTACATGGGTCTCTTATAGCATATTAAATGAGAACAGGTACAGAAAGTGACCAGACAAACAATGAAGCAGCCTTTAAATCCATAAGAAGACAAAAGACAAGGATAATGACCTTGATGAAAAAATAGAAAATTTCGTAAGAAGGTTCCAGAAGGGAAGTGGAAGATAAAAAGGTAAGTCTCCTCTCAAATGATTTAACTGTGGTAGAATAGAACATATTGTTGAATACTGCTACTATAAAAAGAGAAGTCTCAACAATAAAAAGAGCTTCTACTCCAAGGATGATGGCATCTCCTCATATGAGAGTGATGAAGAAGATAATGATGGAGGAGAAGTCCTCTTCATAACCCAAGAAACCCAGGATGATGATCTCAAAAATTCTAAAGAAGAAGAAATCATTTATGAATAAGATTCAGATGAAGAAAAAAACTTTGATTCCTTTTGGGGATACAAAGATAATGCAGAGAGTGAAAAAGAAGATGAGAATCTTGAAAAGTCGAAGCATGTTGAAACTGAAAATAGAAAGCTTAGAAACACAAACATAACACTAAAAGGTGAATTGAGTAGTTGTGAAGAAGATAATTACAAGCTTGAAAACACCATTGATAGCTTGAAGGAACAATTGGAAGATTATGAGAAATTGAAATCATAATTGGATCACACAAAAGGGGAGCTACTATTGACAATAGAAAATTTGAAGAAGTTTGAAAAAAACACTGAAAAATTAGATGCGATCCTTAGCAGTCAAAGATCTCCAAATGAAAATACAGGACTAGGATACGATGACAGTTTGAAGACAACAAAACAAGAGAAGGAAGATGAAAATGATGAAACCAACACTCCAGGACAAGTTGAACAACACAATAGAATACTAGAATTCAGAAGAAATGAGACATCAAGATTATCCTCTCCCATCAGGTATGAAAGAAATCATTATGAAGGAAACTACAAAAGAATAGATAGTGAACTCAGATGGACCACACCACAAAGAAGATCACTTATTCCCAGGTATCAAAATTTCTTTCTTGGACATTGTTATACTTGTGGAAATTTTGGACACAAGGCAATCAATTGTAGAATCAATGAAAGGAATAATTACGCAAGCTACGGGAATGGTGAAAATAGTAGATATGGAAATGTTCATAGACCTGTCAACAGAAATTATAATCCATTTGATCCATTAGTGGATCAAAATATTTTATGTTGCAAATGAAATAATCTTGGTCACAAAGCATGAGATTGCAGAGAGATGAATGAAGATAATCATATGCCAAATGTCTATATACCAACTACAACATGGAAACTGAAAGAAATTCCACACAATGAAAACTGTCGAATAAAATTGGTAGCTAAATAATGTAAAGAATAAGATGAATGATTCATAGACAATGGGTGCTCATCTCATATGACTGGAGATCAAAGCAATTTTTTCATCTTGAAGAAAAAGTGTGAAAATGTTGCATTTGGAGATGACTCATCTACCAAAATACTTGGAAAATGAACTGTAAAGCTTGGAAGTGAAAATGTAAAAGAAGGAAAAGTCATATTGGTTGAAGATCTGAAGCATAATATCCTCAGTGTCAGCAAAATATGTGATCAAGGATACACTCTTACGTTTGACTTCTGAAAATGTAAAATAAGAGAAAATAACTCAAGAAGATTGGTTGAAACTGCAACAAGAAGACCGACCAACATATACATCCTAGACATGAAGAAGAGAGAGAAGACAGAAGCCACACAAAAGGATTCCAAGTAAGAAAAAGTCTCAAAGACCAAAAATAAGGATGAAGTATTATTGAGTGCCACATGTTCAGGGGGAGTAGCCCTAAAGAAGAGATTTACCTTTTTCCATTAAACGTAGGGGGAGCAAACCTACCCTTTTCCATTGATGTCAAAGGGGGAAAGAAATTGGGATCATGATGACAGGGGGAGCATGAGTGTTTCCATCAATGACAAAGGGGGAGATTGTTGGAAGATTGGTTGTTTTCATTGATGTCAACCCTAGTCATTGGTTTTGGACCACAAGATTGATGAAGGTATTTGGACATGAAGGATAGTGCACATGCAGACACAAAATTGATGGATGGATATTATACATCATGTTGTTTCCGATGGTAGGTGGCACATCACGTGGATCCTCATAGTTGAGGAGAAATGAATTTTTGAAGATGACAAAGAGAATTGAAGAAGGAAGTACAGGTCGACCCTGAAGATAATTAAAGACAATAATTACAAAATAAGAAAGTGTCAGGTTGTCCCTAATGTTAAAAGGAAGTGACATAAAGGGTATGAATACATACCATTCTACATTAATTTTCAACACACAAGTCAAATTTCAGAGGAAATATGAAGTAAAGAAGGACGGATTTCAAGGGAGGATGAAGTCTTTTGGTGATGTGTTCTAATGTATGTTATTTACATGCCATCTTACCATTTTATCTATAATTTTTTTTCTAGAACGATTCAGATGGTGAAATTGATATGGTATTGAGAAGACATATCTAGGTACCTTTGGTAAAAATTTCATCTCTTTATTCGCTATAATTTTGGAGATACACTATGTAGAAGAGAGGGTTTTTAACTAGTCTTGAAGATAGTCATAAACAGGTGTTCCGGGTAAAACAATCATAACTTCTTCATAGACAATCCAAATGATGTGAGACTGATTTCATTGAAAAGAGTATGGGATTTAGTTTCTTGTGTGTGAGTTTCAGAATCTGATGTTAAATATTGAGCGTGGGGCATTCTGTACAAGTTATCTCTCTTGAATAAACCATAATTGAATAAGGTATACCATTCTCTCTATAACTTGTTTCCGACGAGGATTCAAGTAGTGAAACTTGAAGGCGTTTCAGAGAATACATTGAGTAATATTATCTATAAGATCAAATTATTTCAAGAATTGAAGAATTGCAGAAGTTGAAGAAGTCTTAGGAAGCATTATCAGGTTCTATGTAATGGTTGGTTGATGGTGATGATTTAATGTAAAGTTTTATTATCTCTCATATATTCTTGGGTGGAAGGAAGGGAAAGTATGGATAGGTAAACCCTCTCTTGATATTGGAGGATTGTATATTCCTCTTGGAGGTTTATCCTTCCCTTTATATTTGGAAGTTGTAGCTACCTTTGGAAGTCATTACTTCCCTTGAACAATAACTATTGATTATTTCTCATATATTGTGCATGGTGTATTGGTGTAACTCTTATACTATTGTTCATTTCTCATTTGATATAATTGAATGGTTAAAGTATAAGTTGAAAAAGGTTTTAAATTGTACTTGAAACTGATTCAGGTGAGTAGATTAGTTGTTTTGTGAGTTTTCTATAATTTGTGTGAAATATTTATGTGTGCATGTAGAAGGAGAATGATAGAATATTGTCGGTGTTGTGGAGCTTAACAAGTAGGTTTTCTATGATCTTGAGAGGGAAGGATGACTAGACATTTGATGGGCCACCCATTTGATTTTCCCCATTAATTATCGATTTGTGGAAATATGTTAAGAGGAGGGAATTTTCCTTTGAAGAAAAAATTATTAAACATTGGAAAGGAGCCACGTGTTGCAAGATTACATAGTAAATATACCTCTGCTGCCACTTCTCAAGTCAAAAGGGACATTGCATCATTTCCACTGCATGCAAGTAGAACAATGTCATTTCCTTCTATTGTGAACAAGAATAGACTGTTGGAGTGTTCATTATTTCCATTGATGAGAGTATTGGAGTGTTTTCTACCAGAACAACACAATGTTAGAGTGCGTTGTTCAATTACATTGAGAAAGCACACACAATAGAGAGTACCCCTTGTCTTACAAAATGATTATGTTGGCCAGAAAAAGGGCGACTTGGGCACCATTGCTCTCGTCGCCATTATATTCATCGTAGGCTCTAACATCATTGCTGCCATGCTTTAAGAGAGCTTCCCGTGTGGAGAGGTCATCGCATATAATGTTGTTGCAAGAGGTAATAGTTTTAGATTACTTTCTTTTTGAACATGGAGCATATAGCATTGGAAAAATTTAATGGCCACAATTTCCATACTTGGAAAGTTAATATTTAGTTGCAAATCATGCATAAAAATTTATGGGGAATACGAAAAGGAACAAAAGTAGCACCTATAGATCCCAAGCAATTAATTGACTGGGAGAGAAGGGAGGAAAGAGATAAGTCTATCCTTGGACTGTCTTTTTCAGATTCTTAGTTGCATCTAATTGATTTAGAAAAGTCATCAACATAAATATGGGAACAATTAAGTAAGAAATTTGGCGAAAAAACTACAAATGCAAATTTTTCCTTAAAATTTCAATTGTCGAAGCTTAAAATGCATGATAAGATATCCTTTTAGACTTGCATAAATGATATAAAGTATCTTATAAGGCACTTGGTGGGAACTATCACTAAAGTATACGATAAAAATGCAAAGACAATTTTGTTAAACATTCTATCTTCAAATTATGACAATGCTATTTCTACTTTAAGTCAATTGTCCTCTCGAACACTGGATGAAATGATAGAATCACTTTTAGCAGAAGAAAAGAGGATGAAAGTGGGAGAGACAGAAGTTAATTCACAATCTGAAAATGCACTATTTTCCAAGGAAAGGATGAATAAAAGCATTACTTCAATTGAATGCTTCTACTGCCAACGACATGGACATACGACATTGAATTGTAAAATTTGTTCCAAAGATATTTTAAACAGAAAACTAAAAGAATCATCCAACATAGCTACCTATGAAGACTCACCAAATGCCATCTTTGAAGTATCACCACACTCTCATAGTGATAATAGTCTCTCTTATTTTTCTAGATTATAGTTATTGGATATGTATGTTATATTTATTTTGTTTGTAAAATCATATGTTGAAAGACCTCCCATAGAACATAGTAACATAATTTAAGCCGATGCTTCTTGATGTTCTTCGGTGCCATATGAACACATCACTTGTTTTATTATGTCTATAGTCTGTTATAAGCTGATGGTTCTTGTTGTCCTTCGTTGCTTCAAGAACAACAATTATTTGTTATCCTTGTGTATTTGTGTATGTGAAAAAGGTTATGTTGTATGATTCACTGTTGGATACATTCAATATCTACACTACTTTCCTATATAACTGGTGAATATAGTTTGTTGTATTCAGACACATGGAAGTATGTCAATAGGATAATTTATTATCTAGACTGTTTTTTGAAGTATGTCAAGAATCGTTGGTCATTACAAGTATGTCATTGATGGTCATAAGCAATTGTATCTTCAATGGATGAAGTGGTAGCTTGAATGAATGGGTGAGAAAGAACATGGTCTATGAGATTTCAGAAGTGGATCAAGATAGTGATGAAGACCAGACTACACAATGATGAAAGTGATTTTTTTTTGTATTGTTATTTGTGATGTAAGCATTAAAGGAGGGTGTTAGAATTAATGCTTATTTTAGAGTTGGTTTGGGGTTTGTTGGAGATTATTGAGATATTCTATCAACCTCTATCTCCAAGTTTGGAATAAGTTGGATCTAACAACACTTATAATAAGTGTATTGTATCACTTATAATAAGTGTATTGTATCGAGGTTTGTAGATATAATAATAATAATTGTGTATTGTATTTTTCCAATTTTAATATGTAATGAAATATTATTTTCAAGAACTTTGTCATGAATCACCTAATCTTAACCCGATTGTAGATTTGAATCATTAGAAGGCCTAGCCACAAAACCAACCTCAACCATTGACTTTGCAGACGAATTTAGGTGATACCCAAGTTAAGGAAAGCCTCATTAATCCCATAATAATGTTTTTTATATTAAAACCAATAATATTTTAACTAAATAAAATTTAGTAAAACATTTATTAAACAAAATCATACCAATGGTGGCAAGTGCAGTTAGAGCATCATTCGTACTACTTCGATATGGGATCTTGGAGCAAATTTTATCCATCTTCTAGGTGTTGAAGAGCTTGGTGAAATAATGCGTTGTCACCATGGGAATATGGTCAGAAAAGGAAATTGAGCTGGGTACTCTGGCGGCCTCAATTCGACTAGGATCATATTTCTGGCAAGTTTGAATTTTCTTTTTAGGCTATTTATGGGCATCGTTTGTTTTGGTATGCATGGTTGATTTTTTTTTGAGAATTTGGTTATGGAGGATTCTAAATCCTGGTTGTTTTAGTTTATATAATAAGCTCCCTTTCAAGTTTAAACTTCAAGGGGTTTTTTCTTGGGTTCCAATTATGAATTTGGATACTCCTATTTTGGTGGCTTCTAAGTGCTTTGTGAAAATTATGGTAAATTGTGACAATGCTGGCATCAGAAGGCATTGGAACACGAGACTGGCAGCACCAGGAAGACCTCTCTCTAGTTTCATTCACATGTATCCTCAATTTCAGGGGAATCTTGTTGAGGTTCAATTTTTGTTTCTCGTTAAGCTGGAAATATTTGCTCTGTTCAGACAACTTTCGTCTTTATCGACTAGATTCCTTTGCTGTAAGTATTTCGACATGTGGTACTAATTCTGTTTCCAGGTTGGTTTTTAGTAATCATATTGCAAAAGGTCCTTTCTTTTTATCATTTGGTTGATAAGGTTCTTTCCTATCCAGCCATTCCTCATAGATTTTGGATTGTGGAGGTGTCCATTATGGACAACAGAGACATCTCAATGTTTAAAAGAATCATATGAATCCATGAAGAAGGAATTTATCATAACATGAGCACCCTGTTCTCAATTACTTCCAACATAAATGAAACTGAACAACATTGTCCCAGCCTGCCAATATCATGAATATGTCGATACTCCAAAAGAAATGGATGAGAATACTTGACCATGATTATATAGCATGCTGAGAAATCTCGTTTAGAATTTTTGCAAGGGCACTATGTGTGAAACATATAACAATCAAGGATTTATAATTTGGTCTAAGGTCTAGGAAAACTTCATAGAGGAAGAGATGGTCCATCAGTTCAAGGAACCAATGAACACTAAACAACAGAACTCCCCACCATTTACATGGGTGAGGAGAGGCAAAAGACAATCATATTTTCCTTTATGTATCTCAAAGTAATTAGAATTTTAAGAGTCTTTTTCAAGGTTGCCACAAGTACGAAAATTAGAAATGTTTTGGAATGGTTTTCATGTAGTTTGTTTTCCAATTACTCTTTGTAGAAGGGAGGAATGCCTAATTGTTTTTGCAGATAAACTTAAGTAATTGTTGTTAACTTTACTCCAACTTCCTTATAATTAATATAATACATATTTTTATTAAGTTAAAATAAATAAATAAATAAAATTTTACAAACATATAAACATCAAAATTCAAACAACTAATATGCAGTGAGGGAGTCAATTCACTAATATGCATTGAATGATGAATTCAATACGCCTTATTGAGGGACTAATAACTTAATCCAAGATATAATGATACATATACTGCTTAAGGACGTCAAGAAATATGCCATAACTATATGCATGGAGGTTGCCACCTAATCACTTGTCTCCCAACAATTATTAAATATTTCATAACTAGATGCATAGAGCTTGCACGGTGCCACCAAATTATTCTCTACCGACAATTATTGTTGCCAATTATTGTGCTCAGGTTCGGCATGGAAAAAATTAATGAAGTGGTTTATTTTATTTTATTTTATATAGCAGATTAATGCCCGATGATTGGTGTTTTAGTTTGAACGTAAAATAACCTAAACCTGCAACACAGTTTCGTCTATTTTTTTTTTAACGGAACTTTTATATTGAAAACTGAAACTTGTATGGAAGATTTTACGATGCCTCACATCTGACCACCAATATACAACTATAAAGCGGTACTGTACTGCGAGGTTGGAAGTTTAATTATTTTTTTTGGTCGCTGCATTTTGCTAGGAACTATAGCTTTCACAAATAAGGTTACTAGGTAGCATATACTTGCCTAATATAATAACGAAAGTATTTTTTAAGAAGATAGGGAAAGAAGAAGCAGGCATGAAATGACTAAATAAAGTCA
Organism: Picea glauca; assembly: GCA_000966675.3. Taxonomy (NCBI): domain Eukaryota; kingdom Viridiplantae; phylum Streptophyta; class Pinopsida; order Pinales; family Pinaceae; genus Picea; species Picea glauca. The sequence goes on from JZKD02S0436660.1 coordinate 14,129, forward strand.
AACCTAACTAAAAGTTATATACCATGCCTATGAGTAAGTATAATAAATGTTTTTTTAGATAATACTTGATATATTGATATATTTTATATTTTTTTTACAATTTTTATTATGATGTAGATTATTTTTTAATATTTTTTTAAAATTATGTATTTTTTTCCAAAAATCTATATTATTTTTTTATTGGCCCTCAATATATAGGATATGGAGGTGACTAAATACCCCCGGAGAAGGGAAAAATCACTTTCTTAATTTTTAAACTTAAAAAAAAAAATATTGATTGGTTGAGTTGTTCGACTCTGAGCTTTTGCATTTAATATATCTAACACTGCCATGCATCCACTAAGTGACATTGTCATCCTACAACTATGCTGACACTGCCATCCTCTGACAATGTTGCCAAAACTCTGACCATCTTTCCATCTCTTCGTCCCTCGAAAACGCTTGGATTTGCACTTGGTTCATTACATTCACTATGCGACCACCTGGTAAAAGATCTATCTGCATTTGTATATCAGATCACCTTCCCATGAAAGTTGAAAATATTACCGAAAAAATTCAAAGTTATGAGCATTACCTTCTCATACACTTTCTCCTTCTCCCTGGTGTAACTGACATACGAAGACAACGCTAGGATTATGTTGTAAAGTATGAATTGCTTCATCTTCATCTCCATTTTCTACTCGTAATTAGCTCATGGACTCGCCATTATCAAAACTCAGTTACTTCCAATTTACCCCAAAATCTATTATGTACAACTTTGGCATCTGATATATTCTACAAGAGATTTCAACTAATATATTCACAATACCCATCTCGTCTATTCCTCTCTGGGAGCTAGACTCACAGAAAATAAGCAATAGGAGGACGAAGCCCCACTTTAATATTTAGACCTAATTTTGACTCCTTTCTAAATTTGGAGGTGATGTAAATGAGTGCACGCCCACTGCTAATTCATCATTAGAGTCTTGGTCCACCTGAGCCGATGATATGACCGTGGGGACAACAACCCTGACTCCTGCAACAACAGGTAGAAAGCATAGGAGAAGTATTTGATATAATTATAGTTTCTCAACGACATTAGCAGAAACATTATTGAAGCACCGCACTTTCTCCCATCCAACATGCCTCTAGCTTTACTAGACACAGATACATAGCTTTCTACTATTGCGTATGATTACTAATTTCATTTTGATTTCAAAAGTACTTTATCATGAATGCATAAATACATACCAGAGGATCCTGTTACAACAATAGGGCTCTGCACAACATGCTTCCCATCACTACAAAGCAGTTTCTCAAATACTATTTCTGAATTTCCCGGTAGAATTTTCACAGACTTGACACTAATGCTCCAACATGTAGCTAAACATCTTGTTTTCTTTGTAAACCTCAAATTCCTCAGCTTGACCTTAACCAAGAACACTCCTGGAGAAATCATTGTGGCCCTATAAGTTCCACTTGGAGAAATCACCGTGGCCCTGTAACTTGACATGTGTGGACCGACATTGGTGACCATTTTGGTGAAGCATGTCGACATGTTAGAAGTCTGGTTCTGATCGAAATCTATGGAAAATGAAGGATAAGGGTCGATTTTATGGTTCTAGGGCTCCAGTCCGGAAGAGCTCCATTGAGAAACACAACAACCATGCTAACATGAGGGCAGGCCATCAAGGTTCCACATGTTATATTGAACTATGCTCTCCTTCGGTCAAACAAGAGCCCCAAAGGATGAAGAAGAGCCCCAAAGTATTGGCATCGCCCGTCCAAGCAACCAGAATGTTCACATTGAGAGCTATGATGTTGGGTTTTATAATCTTGATCGGCATATATCAATCACTTTTCCAGGACGTATATCAATCACTTTTTACTTAAGTGTGGTTGTTTTTAGTGTGTGTGACTAGGAATAAGTGTGTGGTGGACGTATATCAACCACTTTTTACTTAAGTGTGGTTGTTTCTAGTGTGTGTGACTAGGAATAAGTGTGTGGCTCACGAATAATAGACCATTAATATATTAATACATAATTAATTTATTAATTAATATATTAATAAATAATTAATGTATTAATTAACTTAAAGTATTAATGTACAAAAGTATTAATATATTAATTCATTGAAAGTTAATTAATGCATTAATTAAATATTACATTAATGCAGTCCCTAAATTTAACTTTTGACCTTTTAAATGACCATGAACATGACTCGGATCATAAACTTTTAACCCTAAATCTAAAATTTTCCATGCATAGGAGCACCATTGAAGATAATTCTGATAATCAAAGGAATTTGGGCTTTGAAAAAAGTAAAGTTGAAATTTTCTTAAAGGATTTAAATAGTAAATTAAACCTCCTAACTTATAAAGAAAACATTGAAGAACTCTATCATAATTTTACTACTACCCTTTCCACTTCTATTAACAAGTTCTCTTTCGAGGTGTCCTATAAAAAGAATAATAGAACAACCAACCCTTGGTATGATAAAGAATGTAAAATGGCTAGGAAATCCATTAGGGATGCTTTTAACGAGCCCTTAAAACTAGATAAGATCAATACGTACAAAGCCCTAATTAAAAGGAAAAAAATATACTATATCAATAAAAGGCAAGAGCAACTTTCACAACTATATAAGTTGGATCCTAAGAAGTTCTGGAGCCAAATTCTAAAATGCAGTGCTAAAGAAAATAATAGGATTCCCTTAACGGACTGGAATTCCTACCTTAAAAGTCTTTACGAGTTCCTTAATGCCATGGGCACCATTCCTATTGTCCCTACAAAGGAAGAAGTTTTTCCTTTAGATGACATAGATTTTGGGGTTAAGCGGCTCGTAAATGGGAAAACTAAGGACATTGAAGGCTACCAAGATGAAAATTTTAAAATCAGAAGGCCAATCCTTATCCCTCACATACACAAGCTCTTCAATTAAGCAGTCAAGCAGGGCTTCCCTAAACCCTGGACGAAAAATATTCATTGTTCCTATTTTTAAAAATGAGGGATAGAAACATTCCCTCTAATTATAGGACCATTATGATTAGCTCGATTTTAGCCAAGCTTTATGGAATTATTTTGGAAAAAAAGATTAACATTTGGCTAGAAAGTCATGGTAAAAGAGCTAAAGGCCAAGTCGGGTTTAGGAGATACCATTCAATTGTGGACGATCTTGTTACCTTTAGGATCATTGAAGAGGAGTTCCACAATACTAAAACCAATCTTTTTTATTGTTTTGTTGACTTTAGAAAATCTTTTGACATGTTTCCTAGGAAAAACCTGCAAGATACTAGATATAATAAATATGCAGAACATAAATAAAATGCTAGAAATGGTAGAATAACAATAATATAACCAACATAATCTCCACAATAACATAGGAATGATATAATAACAACAATAGAAATAACACTTTGATTCAGAAAGCAATGCTCATGGGCCTCTTCGAGGGGGAAACCTCCAGTCGAGCAACGCTCTGTTACAATAATCTCCAAGCTAGTGTTTTCATACCCTTGACCCTTATTTATACTAAATATTTCTATCAAGACAAGAATCTAGAGGGAGATCCTTCTAGAAGAGAAAGCTTCTATTAGGTTTTCTTACATTCGCCTTATTCTATTTTATTGAAAGGCCTTATTAATATTGACCTTTATTACATCCGAATATATTGATCTACCTATGTGCGGGTTAGGACCCTAACATGTTCGCCCCTTTAAAAACAGCCTTGTACTCAAGGCTTGAGATGTGGAAACTGCTGCAGAATGGTAGTTGGTTCCCAAGTGGCATCTGCTGGAGTCGTATCTTTCCACTGGACTAGAACTTCCTTGATGGTTTTCTGACGCAGGTGATGCTCACGCTGGTCCAAAACTGCTTCTGGCTGTAGCCAAATGGATCCTTCTTCAACTAACTCTAGAAGGTTGGTTTGAATTTGGCACCTATTTCCAATCATCTTCTTTAAGCATGAAACATGAAAAACAGGATGTAGCTTCGACTGACTAGGCAGAGCTAACTGATATGCATCTTGTCCCACACACTTGAGAATTGTATAAGGACCACAAAATTTAGGTTCTAGCTTCTAACAATGCTCGGCCTTGAGGGAAGTTTTCTTATATGGTTGCAGTCATAGAAACACTCGATCCCCTTTTGCAAATTGACGTTCAGAGTGACCTTGATCTGTTTGCTGCTTCATGTGATTTTGTGCCATGACCAAGTTCTCTTTAAGGGTACAAAGAATATTGTCTCAAACTATAAGTGTTTGGTCAACTACCTGGACCTTCGAGGTACTTGGTAAGTATGAGAGAACTGAAGGTGGCTTCTGTCCATATACCACTTCAAAAGGAGTCATGCGAGTAGTTCTATTATAGGTAGTGTTGTACCACCATTCAGCTAGGGGTAACCATTGAGCCCACTGATGTTGTTTTTCAGAGGAAAAACACCTCAGATATGTTTCCAAACACTTGTTAACAACTTCCGTTTGACCATCAGTCTGGGGATGATAAGCTGAGTTTAGTTGCAATTGGGTGTCTTGTAGCTTAAAGAGTTCTTGCCAAAAATTGCTTGTGAAAGTTGGGTCACGATCATAAACAATAGAGTGCAACATGCCATGAAGCTTGAAGACCTGGTCCATGAAAATTTGAGCCACTATGGATGCAGTAAATGGGTGTTGAAGAGCGCGGAAATGAGCATACTTGGAAAGGCAATCCACAACCACCATTATGACTAATTTATTCCCCGATTTGGGTAAGCCGGTAATAAAGTCCACAGAGATATCCTTCCAAATAGTAGGTGGAATCGAAAGCAGTTGTAGTGTGCCTAGAGATTTGACTTTTTCTCCCTTGTTGTGTTGACACACCTCACATTCAGCGACAAAATTACTGACGTCCTATTTCATACCATCCTAGAAAAAGGAACGTTTTATCCTGTCATATGTTTTGGTGAACCCTGAGTGCCCCGCTGTGGGTGTAGCATGAAGCTCAGAAAGTACTGTGGATTTAAGCTTTAATTGTTTACTTAAATACAAATGAACTTTGTATCGAAGCTCATCCTGGAGCCAAGAGTACCCTGGGGGAGCCAGAGCCTTGGTCTGCAATTGCTGGATCAGATGCAAAATTTTGGGATCTTGAAGCCATTCCTGGCGCACATCTTGGAGCCAATCGGGTACAATGAAGGAAAGAGAAAAAAGGGATCCTTCTTCTTCATAGTTTTGGGACAGTGCATCCGCCACTACATTGTCTTTTCCCTTCTTGTAAATGATCTCATAATCATATCCAAAGAGCTTAGTCACCCATTTTTGTTGCTTCGGGGAGGAAATGCGTTGTTCCAGAAAGTACCTGAGGCTTTGATTGTCGGTCTTAATTTGGAAGCGTTGCCCCAAGAGATAAGGGCACCATAGATCAACGACATGCAGAATAGCCAATAGTTACTTTTCATAAATGGGTTTTTCCATATTCCTTTCAGACAGTTGCTTGCTGGTGAAGGCCAAAGGTCGACCCTCTTTCATAAGGACAACATCGATTCCTTTCCCTGAGGCATCACATTCCAACACAAAGGTCTTTGTGAAATTAGGAAGGGCTAGAACCAGAGTGGTGCACATGGTTGTCTTCAAGGTTTGAAAATCTTGAGTAGCGGCTAGAGTCCAAGTGAAAGAGTTCTTTTTTAGGAGAGCAGTGATAGGTGCTGCAATCTTTCTGTAGTTCTTAACAAACTTGCAATAATACCCTGTTAAGCTGAGAAATCCATGCAATATTCTGAGAGTCTTTGGGTGCGACCAGTCTTGCATAGCTTCAATCTATTTAAGATCCACCCTGACACCATATTTTCCAACCAAATGACCCAAGTAGTCTACTTCTCAGGCACCAAAAGCACATTTAGACTGTTTCAAGAAAAGTTGGTGTTGAGAGAGTAGATGGAGAACTTGATCCACATGAGTAAGATGGTCTGTCCAAGTTTTTCTATAGATGAATATATCATCAAAAAAAACTAAGACAAAATGATGGAGAAAGGGACAAAAGACATTATTCATGAGGCTTTGGAAGGTGGAGGTGGCATTACACAAGCCAAAGGGCATGACCAAAAACTCATAGTGGCCCTCATGAGTGCAAAAGGCCATCTTGGGAATGTTTGCCTCTTTCATACACATCTGGTGATAGACTGAGCGAAGATCAAGTTTAGTAAAGAATTGGGCGCCACTCAATTCATCCAGGAGGTCATCAATGACAGGAATGGGAAATTTGTCTTTAATGGTTAGTTTGTTGAGGGCACGAAAGTCAGGACACATTCTCCAAGAACCTTCTTTCTTCAGGACCATGACTACAAGAGAAGAGTAAGGGCTCGTACTAAGGAGAATAATGCCTACATCAAGGAGTTCCTGAACCATTTTCTCAATTTCATTTTTTTGTGAGAAGGGGTGGCGATATGGACGGATATTGGGAGGACAGCTTTCGGCTACAAGGGTAATGGAATGATCATGAACACTGCAGGAAGGAGGGGTCCTTAGGGAGTGGAAAATACCATTTGATGTTTAGAAAGGAGGGATTGGAGGTCATGCGGTACAGAGGGTGTGTCTGTTGCTTGTATGGCATGGAGTTGGGCAATGACACTAGAATGACCTTTTTTGAGAAGCTTTTCCATGCGATGGGAACTAATGACCTCAGGTGAACCATTAGTGATGCCTTGGAATTTATATTGGTGGCCTTCCTGGTCAAATTGCATGGTTAATGCATTAATATCCATGAGAATGGTACCCAAAGTTCTTAGCCAGTTTGCACCCAACACAATGTCACAACCACCCATGTCGATAGAAAACATATGGGATTTTAGGTGGTAGTCACTGATTTGGAGATGCACATTTTCACAGTGCCCTCCAAATTTCATGGAACCACCATTGGCAATCATGATTTGGAAATTGTTGACAACATGGATGTAGCAATGAGTTTCTTGGACAATGTGGCGATGAATAAAATTATGGGTGCTTCCACTATCAACCAGAATGATGACCTTTCGATGCTTGATGTAACCAATCATAACTTGAGGGTTTGGGGAGAGGGGAAGCTGGTGAGAGCATTGAGGGAAATGATGGGTTCTACTTTGGGAGGGTATGAGGGAGGGGTTATGACACAAGAGGAGTTTCAACATCCTCTTCCAAAATATCCTCAGAAATGGAAATAAAAAGCTTTTGTTACTTACACTTGTGGCCCAGAAAATATTTGTCATCACAATTATAACAAAGGCCTCTGAGTTGGTGTTCATCCTTTTCAGTCCTGGTCAATTTTTGGATCTTTAATGGGGTGGAGGGAGTAGTGGGAGTGACGATTTTAGGGTGAGGGATAAAGGAGGGTTTTAGGTTTTGAGAGGATACAACCTGTTGTGCTTCTTTATCTCTTTTAGTAGCCTCCACCCAACTCGAGGGTCGATCCATGAGGACATGGGCCCGAATCTCCTCCTTGAGGCCACTGATAAAACACTCTCGAAGGAAAGCAACAATCATGCCCTCTGTTTGAAAAGCCAGGCGCTCAAAGGCAGCTATGAAGTCTTCTACTGTTCAAGATTGTTTCAACTTTGTCAAATGGCCCAAATGGTTGGTGTCCATGTCAAAGCGTTCATAAAGCTCAGCCACAAATTGGGTCCAAGCAATATACCCTTGACGAGAATTTTTTCTCCATCGCCACCATTGCCAACATTCTTGATCTAGATGGAGAACACCATACCGGAGTTTGGCCGAGTCATTTGTGATGTTGTATAAAGAGAAATAATGTTCCATTTGGGTTACCCAACCAGTGGGGTCCAAACCATCAAATTTGGTCACATCCACCCGTGGAAGGCGTAGGCCACGTTGAAAGTGATGGGGCTGAAAGGTATGGGAATGGGGGGAATGTTCACCTTCACTCTTTGGAGGTTCTTTAGAGAAAGGGTCATCTATAGGGATCTTGAATTTGGTGCAAAGTGATGCAAATACAGATTCAAGCTGGGTGGTCATTTCTTGTTTGAATTCCTCCATTGAGGACTGCATGGTTGTATTTATGGTTGTATTGATAGATGAATCGATGGAGGCAACAGTAGCACTGAGTTGTTTCACTTCTTTTTGGGTCTCGAGGAAACCAGATTGCAAGGTGTTGAAGTGCGTTTCCAAATCTTGGCTACGGGTATGGGCCATGAGGATGGGTGAACTGAAAAGGGGCGAGCAGGGTTAAATTTTTTTCCGAAAAATAATATGGATGAATGTGATAAGGGCGAAGAGATGAATCCAATGGAATAGGTCTCAAATAATGGTGAAAAAATTTCGAGACTTTTTTTTTTACACCTGCGGAGTTATACTCCAGTCTGAAGAAAACTGTAGTGATGAAATCCCCAAATGATTAACCAGAAATAAATGTGTATTTACTTGGCAACCCAAACACAGTTGCACGACAATAGATCTGGTCGATTTTAATTTGTTTATGTTTCTGTCCCCCAAGGGTTAGGTATTCAAGGGTTCTACAGACAAGGGTTTTCCTTGTGCTATAGCTCTCTGATATACGTGTGGGGTCCAATAGTAGTACTTGGCCCAATATCTCAGGGCACTAATTAAGGAGGATAGACCGTACCCTTAGTCATACTACCCGAATACCTAGGTACTAGAGAGTATGTTCCTGACTGTTGTTCTCGGTGACACTATAGTAGTCCAGCGACCGATAGGTTTATCTAAAGAGGGCTTCAGGAAATCTAGGTCGATCCATACATAGGTGTTGTCTGATGCGCTACCACTCGAAGGGGTACCAACATGGGTTACAAGGGTGGCCAACAGATGTGTGCTTAAGAACCACTTGTATTTCCTACATGTATGAATCCCTCAACTGTGGGTTTATGCGCGTAACGAAATATATTTGTGGCTTAAAGATGTCGGAATACGTCTCTACCGTGAAAAAAAATTCCCACAATTTCTGCCAAGGAAAGTGCTCTAATACCACTTTCAAGATACCAGATATAATAAATATGCAGAACATAAATAAAATGCTAGAAATGGAAGAATAACAGTAATATAACTAGCATAATGTCCACAATAACACAGGAATGATATAAGAACAACAACATAAATAACACTTTGATTCAGAAAGCAATGTTCACGGGCCTCTTCGAGGGGGCAACCTCCAGTCGAGCAACGCTATGTTACAATAATCTCCAAGCTAGGGTTTTCATACCCTCGACCCTTATTTATACTAAATATGCCTATCAAGAGAAGCATCTAGAGGAAGATCCTTCTAGAAGCGGAAGCTTCTATTAGGTCTTCTTACATCCACCTTATTATATTTTATTGAAAGACCTTATTAATATTGACCTTTATTACATCCGAATATATTGATCTACCTATGTGCGGTTTAGGACCCTAACAAAACCTTTGGAATAGGTTGGAAGAGATAAAAGTGCCTCTCGAGTGGAGGGTTGCTACAATAAGGATGTATGAGAACGTTATTGCTAAGTTTAAAAACCACTGAGGGTTGGTCAAAAGCGATTAACTGCAATATCAGAGTCAAACAAGGTTGTCCCTTGTCCCCTACCCTTTTTGGCATATACATTGATAAGTTAGAAGAATGCTTGGAAAAAGCAGGTTGTGTCGGCCCTACT
>JZKD02S0436660.1:36629-47323 GCA_000966675.3 Picea glauca
TTTTTTTTAAAAAAAAAAAAAAGAGAAAGGGAATAATAAAATAGGGAAATGAGCCTTTTAATAAATTTAAAGAAAATAATTTTGGGAGAAATGTGGGGGATGAGTGACACTTGTAACACGGAGAATTTTTAGGGTTTTCAAAAAAAAAAAACTTAAATTAAGTGTGAATTAGGGCAAGAGGGGTCTCAAAACTCCATAAAAAGAAAGGGGGATGGGGGGAAAAGGGGATGGGCCGTTAGGTATCGTTATGCTGCCGAATTTGGACTGGATTGATTACTTGTGAGGAGTTGGGATTTTCTCAGCTAGGATTAGAGTGGTAGCTCAGCCTTGGAGGCGAGCTGGGAAGCTAGGTATATCCTCTGGACTGTGTGTGGCCCCTTTGCGGCTCGGGGGGCTAAGGGGGAAGCAGAGTACCCCTAGCGTTTGGCTGGGAGGTACCGATGTAGTATCTATGGTCGGCGAGTGGGAGAGGCACGGAGCAGGAGCGACACGGAGCTCGGACGTCTTCGCGGCGGGCTAAAAGGCAACGGTATGTTTTTTTTTATTTGTAGAGTAGATTGCGTTCAAACTTATGCTCAGAATCTGAATTTTGATTGCACTTGGTCATGAGGAACAGAAGTTAAAAAGGGTTATTTTTTCTGTGGTTGTATCATGCTGGAAGGATAATTGTAGCCCTGCGATTATGCTTGAATATGAATATACTTACTGTAAATTATATCTATTGGGACTGAGAGATAGCTAAAGTTTTACATTCAGCAATTTATATCTAATTTTATAATCTATACATAATTTGGTTACTGTAATTTATGTCAAATTCATGTATGATACGATCCCGGTGGTGGCGAAATTTATGTAAGAATTACTTTTGTTGAAGCACGTTTGAGAATCAACTTAACCAATATTTATGACTATATGAACAGTTCCCTTTAGTGTTTGATAGCAGTATTGGCCGAGAGTGGTTCAGATTTGCAGACTTTTGGACATCTCACATTTACATTTCTCATAAAATGGCTTCCACTTGAAAACAGGTACGTTTGCGTATTTTTAGGTTTTCTTTCCGCTCGAAAACAAGTACAGTTGCATATTTTGGGGTTTTCTTTTCGGTTATAAGCATTTCGATTTTTACAAACTACAGGTGATCTTCAATGGGATTTTTAACGTAGCCACTGTCATCCTACCTTCTTGTCCTATCTTTCTTTCCATATAAATTCTTTCAGCTTATTGCTTGTTCTCCGTATAAAAGATCATTAAATTATCTACGGGCATGGCAATCAGGGTGTGATAAAAATGGACCTGTTCTAGTCTAGGTTACAGATAGCGGACACATGTTGAGGGAAAATAATAGCAGTACGGTAGACAATTCCAGTTTTGGTCTCCTACAACTTCCTGAACTTATAGATAGCATGCGGTCTCCAACATCTCCTCCCAAGTTGTTTTTAGGCGTCACCTATGAAAAATCTATGGACGAATGGTGGCTGCATACCATTTTCCCCTACCATTCTTAGCCATTCACTCCCACGACCTCTGGATGATCTCACCACGCCCTCCTGGGAGGCCTGCGCCCTTTCTTTACCAACGACCTTCCTTTTTACCTACGCTGAGAATGGGGTCGCAAGACGACCGTGAGTGGAGGTGTCGGCCCTCCTACTTAATAGCTTCAGTGACCGGCGGGAATCCTCCCACTCTAGACATAATTTTATATTCTGAGACCGCATGTCTAGCCTTCCAGACATGGTTGTCAGCATGGCAGCTTTCGGATGCATGGGTAATGATGGCAGACCTCCACTTTTTTTTAAATCGCATGATTAACCTTATGGGAGTCGGCACGGTCGAGGTCTTACTTCTAGTAACCTTTATTTGACACCGTTGCAGCTGTAACTTCATAACTGCGATCCAAAATTTTTAAATCCTTTAAAATAATAAATTTTTGGCAAAGGCATCTAATAAAATTGAAATCCCTGAAAACGATTAGATTAGTGATTGATGATATCAATCTTCAACCGTGCATTTTACCAGGTGGCATAGCCCCGACGAGTTAATGCGGGTAAACAGAACCATAAGACGGCTTGCTGTGTGCCCTCCCTATTGCCTAACATGAGGGCCTTCCGATGGTTGAATGGTTCAAACCCCTTTTTCTAGCTCTCTGATTTTAAGCTTAATAAATGGATTTACCCAGCTAAGGTCACCCCCCCCCTCTAGTCTCGATAGAAATGTTGTATTAATTGATTGGTAGTAAACCTTAATTGCCAGAAAGTTTTATTATTTTTATGCACGACAGCCGAGGGGACAGTCGGTTGGCTGTAATTTACGCCTGAGTGTTACTTTAGTTATCCTTTTCCTGCAGTAAATATTCTGAATGCATTGTTGTTTACCTTCCTTTACAAAAGGGGGTGCTTTTTTATGTACATTTGATGCCCGGTTATTTGTTCTAAGTTAGCTTTTAATTAACCAGTCGTATATAAGCATAATATCATAGTAAGGGAAATGTAGGTATAATGTAAGGTCATTATATATTATGGTCGAACATGTAATGTAACGTCCTTGCAAAATCAAAAGGGGTTATGTTAGCCTTGACAACATAAATGTAATATCATAGTCATTTTCTTTACAAAGTTACGGTTAAACTATGGTCATTTAATTGTAATATAAAATGAAATATTATTCAGATTTATTTGCTGGTAGCGTACAAGAGGTAAGATAACTGATATTTTGTTGCAGTGTTATTTGACATGGATGTAATATGTTGGAACGGACGAAGAGTAATGTGATGTAAAGCTAAGATAACTTAGCATGATGTTCATGTTAATACTAATATTCATGATAAGGCAATGCTAATATGATCATCATTTGTGGTAATGACATAACAGATTATTTATTAAGGTTAGCTCATAAATGCAATATAATTGTTATTAATGCCAGTCATAGTGATATAAAAAGGTACTATGGGTATGATTTCATGATGTAACTATTATCATCCTTACAGTTAGTAATGGCTTGTGATTGTAATGTCCTGAACCCAGTATATTAGGCTCTTATAACCTAATAAATGAGGGATGGAGATTAATTGAAATTACCTTATGTATAAGGTATTCGTCGATTGATGAAATTTAATGGAGAAGTTGGTCAGTAATCAATTACAGTTGGGTCATAGAAAATACCTTGTCCTAAATATTGGTTAGTCGTTGTCTGAGTCCCTTTCTCATGCGCCTTCCGTAGAGGAGGTGGTTTCTCTTTCAATTATGATTCTGCCTGGTTGTTTAATTCTTGCTTGGTCTGGTTGTGTCAGGCGGGATGTAGACACCTCCATGTTCCTCAGAACAGTCGCCAGACCTGAGACCTTAAATGGTTAAAATCAATGGGAACCTGGGCTTGCGCGTTGATTATGTGTCTAGGAGGTCCTAACTATTGTAGGGTAGGACGAGCGGGTAGTCAGTTCTACTTATCGTCGTGTGATCGTCATTTATGCATGCAGTTACTTGTCGCGCATCCTTTTCATCTTTTTATGTTCATCATGGTTGCATCTTATTCATCGTCGGGTGGCGATGCAAAGTCATATGCGTTTATTGTTTCCTTTGTACACGCGCGCACACACTTTTAAAAATAAAAATAAAAATAAAAATCACCGGTCATCGGAGTTGTTGTCGTGAGTGTGGAGGTTGTTACAAGAGACCAAAGGTGAGCATGCTTTGTGTGTACAAAGGGAAACATTCAATTTATTGTAGAGAAACTCCATCTATTACAATAAATATTGTTTGTTTTCATGCATTGCAAGGCTAAATAGCTACAAAAATATATGTAATCAACATCACCTTAGAATTTTTTACATACTAAAACTTAGAAATTAACATAAAATCATCCGTCCCCATTAGCCGACGTCCCAAATTGATAACCAAATATATTTGATTAAAAAACCATCACATATGAGTCCCATGTATTTCTTTTTCTTCCTTCATATATCATCGCAAAGGTGATTCTCATAGATTTTGTAGGGTTCTAGTATAACAAATTTTACCATTTTTGTAATTGAAAAGAAATTAGATGTATAATTTCTGTAAATAATTAACTTTACAGATATGTAAATTTATGTTCCATTACCAATAACTCTTTAGGAACTTGCTAAAAATTATGTTCCATTTCTATAGTACACTTGAGAGCATATGTCTCCATAGTGTGCTCGAGAGCAGGGTGTAAATATGTGCTATCCATTCAAGAGAAAAAATGAGTCTAAAGCTGCGATAAGATTTTGTTGTAATGTACTCTTTTTCTTACCTGAGAAGGATTGGAGCAACATTTCCAAACGTGTTTCATTTATTACTTGTGAGTTAGACGAAAATTATCAGTTTTCCATTAACATTGCCTATATTGAAAAAATAAAACAATGAATATGAAGGTAAGTACATACACATTGAGTGAATTTCATTCGTTGGTTTTCATCCCAAGTAAGATTTTTGTTGTTTGAATTCCTGATACGGATTTAGGAGCAAAAAAAACTGATTACAAACTGAATACAATAAACACAAAGATATGAATAATAAAATAGATATCCAATTAGCAATATCTTCTATTAAATAAATGAAATAGGATGAAACTGTAAAACTGCAGAACTGAAACACTTGCTCGAATGGAGGTAGCTATCTCTGAGATGATATGTGGCTGCTACACGCATTCATTTGAGACGAATGATTACAATGAGGCTCCAGATGCCTTTTTGATATTACTCATGAATTCCAAAACCCTAGACATCCAAAAACCTAACCCTAGAAGGTGAAACACCAAAGATCATGTGGGCCCATATGGGTAAGTTGGTACCTCAACTTCCCGAGGTCATAAATTTTTCATACGACCTCCGTTTTAGGTGAGTGATAGTCCGTTGGAAAGGTATTTCATAAAAATACACATTCCTCCATTAAAATTTGACTCTATCTACAGTTTGACTACGTAGAGACAAAAAAACAATATTTAGAGCCCCAAAATGGCCCTAGAAGTACAACAAGATGTGCTGACATGAAAACATACAAAATAATCCAATTGGATTAGGTGATAGGCCACCAGTATCCAATTGGAAGATGTGTAGGGATTTAGATAGCCCCAAAAGTGTAGAACCCACAATTACAAAAAAGTACAAAAGAACGTGATGAACAAAAAATGGTAAGAGGAGCCAGTTGGAATAGGTGGGTGGCCACCAATATCCACCTGGATCAATTTGCCTCTCTCGAACAGATCTTCGTGCTATATCTATGCAATGATAATTTATTATTCGGGGTTCATTCCAGTTGTCTCTTCACTTTGTAGGACCATTAACACAATGCAACTATCCTTGTGTTCAAGCATTACACTGTAATTAATCAACAACTCATTATTCACATGAAGGATCTAGTCTAACAAACATGTTTTAATCCCAACATCAACTTGTCGCATTTCATAGCACCTAAGGCAACAAGTGTCAACTTGATGCACGAAATTATTCTTTTTGAAGCTCCTCTTGTGTAATATATCAACCACTGCAAACTTATATGTTCATTGGGCTATACAGTGCTTTAACACATCGTCTCTTCGATGTCCCGTACATTTTGCAACCCACCTTTAAATTTGCAGCCATTCAAAACATATCTTTATCACTCTTCAAAATCAATATTAACAAATAAAATTAAAACATTAGTGATAGACAAAATGTTAGAAAAATAGTGAATTTAACCAAATATAAAGGATAACCAAAATGAGAGAATATAATTTTCTTGTAGCTGAAGAAGAAATATATTTGTATGTTTATAAATTGAGACAAAGGTATTTACTTTGAAAACTATGTTTTTAAATTTTGAAATAAAATGTGCACAGTGAAATGTGGGCTATGTTTAGAATCATATTATTTTCATTGATTTTCCCAACCCCAATAGTTATTTCTCTTATCCTTTGAGAAATTAAAAACTAAAAATTTGGTATTAGAGAAAATAATCATACAACTTACTAAACCAATGAATGGAAATGATACTTGAGATAAAATAATCATACAAATTCATGAACCAATGAATGGAAGTAATAGTTGGGCTATGGGTATTTACATGGTTAAATTTATTTTTTTAAGGTGGAAGGATTGTTGAATTTTATTAAAATTCAAAATCTTATAGTTGAAAAAAAATTTCATGAAATATATTTTTCCAAATTTTAGACCCATTTTAAAATGTTGGTAGAGTGATAGAATTAAAATACTAGACCAATGAATGGAAGTGATACTTGCGATAAAATAATCATACAAATTCACGAACCAATGAATGGAAGTGATAGTTGGGCTATGGGTATTTACATGGTTGAATTTATTTTTTTAAGGTGGAAGGATTGTTGAATTTTATTAAAATTCAAAATCTTATAGTTGAAAAAAAATTTCATGAAATATTTTTTTCCAAAATTTAGACCCATGTTAAAATGTTGGTAGAGTGATAGAATTAAAATACTAGAAAGAAACTCTATACCTTGATCTGGTCCATCTTCATAGAATCATACCTAATTCTCACAATGTCACATGCGATCAAAGGGATGCGAGACCCCTCCTATTGAAACATGGTAGAAAATGAGTCTGGAGGGGCCAAAGGATAGTGTCCCCCATTCGATTTGCAACCACAACTCCAAAACCTAGATAAATTGGTGCATGTGAACAAAATAAAAGCCATGGAGATTGAACTTGAACCCTCCCATAGAAATGTGGATTGGTCCTTGGAGCCAAGAAAATGCATCCCTCAAGCTTCGACAACACCAAGTGTAACGATCCCATCGTTACGACAACAAGCGAAGATATTATTTTTTTTTGTTTTGTTTTTAGGATTTAAGAGGCAAAAAGGAGACGATGAAAATAGTTTAACCACACTACTAACAACGAACATAAGCATGTAACCCAGGTAACAGGTAACTGCGGCACCGTGCACAGCCACAAGGGCAACTGGGCAATAGGCATAGAAAACTAGGAGTAACGACCAACCGCCTGACGCAACAAAACACACCTACAAGCTTAAGGGGCAACACGAAGATGAACACAACACATGCAACTCACGCAATAACAACATAACAACCTATCATAAAATCACATCAAGCACCTAGAAGTAATGTACGACATTCGACCGATGAAGAATAAGAATGACTACTTGCCCGTCCTACCCTGGAATGGTTAGGACCTCCATGACACATACGCAACACTCAAGCCTAGGTTCCCATAGATTTTGACCATTTAAGGTCTCAAGGCTGGAGACTATTCTGAGGAACAAGGAGGTGTCTACATCCTGCCCGACACAAGAAAACCAAGCCTACTAAGATAAGGACAATCATCCGAACAACCCAACACACCCAAAATTAAATTACACAAGTAACTAGAACCCTTACAGTGAGCAAAAGCAATCACATTGAACATTTACAAAACCAAGTACAAACATTAATTAATAATAAACAACAACACACTCAATGGGAAGCACAAGCTAAAAATGACTTCGTCAACAACCCAACCATTAATCAAGACTAAATGGTCAATATCTAATCTATGATTTAAATTGGTGTTAATTACAGATCAATTAACCAGTCTAAATTCCATTAGTCAATGAGTTACCAACCGAACTTAACATGAATTACGACTCAAATTTAACAAGTCTAAATTACCAATTAGGCGATATCTATAAATCCAACTAACATCAATTACATATCTAAATTAGTAAGTCTAAATTTGCAATCTAGTCTTTACTCACCATACTAATTTTAATATTTATTACAACCTAAATGGACAATTCTATAGTAATCTGAATCCCCATCCAACTAGCCATAAACTTGAATAACAACATTAACATTCTAAAGTGGAATGCTACCTTTAGCATGTATGAACAGTTAAACCTCAACATTAGTCTAGCTATAATGACCAAACTAACCACACTAGTTATTTATTATCATTGAGGGGGAAACTGCCAGCTAATAACATTGTTGTGGCAAATCAACAAGGTAATTACATATCTGCTACATAACAATTTATTACAACAGTTAACAAGACATTTAACAGAATGATTAACATCACAATTAATTTAGCAATAATAGGGTAGTTTGCATGACTATTTCATAACAAGTAATATAGCACTAACAAGGCGATTATCATGCTAGTTAACATAACAGTAGCAAGGAAATTTATATGACGGTTAAAATAATGATTGATAGCGCAATAACAAGGCAATTTACATAATTTTTAACCATTTAACTCACTACGACATTTACTTAATAAGACAGAATTGACTAACCATTGACTCAGGGTAGTAATTAACATGGAAATTATTGGACCAAAGACATTGTTGTAGCAATTATCCTGGAAATTAATAAGGAAACAATATAGAAGTTAATATTTCAATTAACCTGGCAATTACAACAAAAAGGGAAACTTCTGACCATTAACATTGTTGTAGCAATTGTTCTGGCAATTGATAAGGCATTTAATATAGCAATTATCATTGCAATTAACTTGGTAATTACATGGCCAGTAACATCGCCGTGGCAATTAAGTGTGGCAGTGAGAACATTGGGTATACACTCAAGGAGAAGGAGAATAAAAGGGACAATACAACTGCAGATGGACCAACTCGTGGTCATTCAACAACACACTCTGTCAACATCAAGGCAACTTTGTGCCCAATCCAGCAAACACAGTCAACAATTTAAAGGCAAAACTCTTGGTCAATTTCAACAAGCTCCAACAACATTCTAAAGGAAAAATCGTGGGTACTTACAACAAGCTCCGGTGACATTCTAAAGGCAAAATCGTGGGTAATTATAGCAAGTCAGTCATGTTTTTAAAAGGAAAATCGTTGTGCTATATATTGGAAAGACACATGATACCCTTTTAATGGAAAAACAAAGTCTCTAAGGTAGTAAACACAATCACAATTAATTTGCAAATCACCAGGCTACAAGGCATCAATTAGCAGTAATTTTTTTTTTGTAAAACACAGTCTTCTTCAAGGGGAAAATCACCCCAAAAGTAAAAACGAAATGAGAACTTGAGAGGGGCGAAATTGCCAGGAAGAAAAGGTAATCAAACATAAAATCTTAAGTACAAGACGCAATCTTTTTCAAGGGGAAAATCACCCCAAAAGAAAAAAAAATGAAATGAAAACTTGAGAGGGATGAATAAACCGAAGTTTCCCCCTTTCACTGCCAGGATGCCAATGCTAACGCATACAGGAAAACAAAAATGTTTTTGTATTTCTTACCAGGTTACCAAATTTAAAACGTAGACAGAGAGTTTAATTGTTTTTCCATTGCCGAAATACCAATCCAAAAATGCAGACATGAATCAACTCATTTTCCATTGCCAGAATATCAATACAAAAATGAAGACATGAATCAACTTGTTTTTCCATTGCTAGAATGAAAATACAAATGCATACAATAGTAAGAGAACCGAAAGGATCCAATGGGAAGGGTCATGGAATGATTACGGGGGTTCTATTAGTCAAGGCATAGAGAAAACCAACCAGGCCACCAGATAATCCACACGTAGAGGTCGTTGCTAGATGGCGGAATCAACAATTAGCCAGGGAAAAACATCAAGGGAAGCCGGCTAACAGGTTCATCATTCACTCATCATCCTCGCACAGAAAAGCAGGGCATTGAGATCCATAGGTCTTTTAACGCTAAGGCGATGACCATAGATCAGGCTCCTAGCCGACTGCTCAGGTGAGGACTGGTGAGCTAGGGACAAATGCTAAATAACCACGAAGGTCACAATCAACACCGCAAGGTGGTCAAGACGTGCGGGGAAATAAAAACATGGGAGTCAATCTATCATCGAGCTAGGCTAAGAAAATTTCAGAAAACCATCTGGACAATCAGTTCACTTACTCAAGTAAAAATGCAAATTCAAGCATAATTTCTAAAAATATTTACCATATAAAATGAAGAAATCATATCGTTTCCTGTTCTCCCGCTCTGAATGACGTCCCATGTGCTCCGTACAAATCTCGCTCGCCGACCGTCGAGACTTCCCCGGTACCTCCCATCCAATGCTAGGGGTAATCTTCTTGCCCCTTAGCCCCCCAAGCCGCAAAGGGGCCACACAATCACTATCCAGAGATTTCGACTAGCTCCCACCTCGCCTCGCAAGGCCGAGCTACCACTCCTCACCAAGCTGGGTATCCCAACTCTCACAAGTTAACTCATCCAAGTAGATATTTCTGCAGCGTAACGTTACACAAACAAAAGATGATCCAACCTCCATCTCCTCCCTTCATTATATAAAGTTTTGTGGTTCCTTACTTTCCTAAAATCTCATTTAATTAAGTTTTTGAAATTTAATTCCTAAAAATTTATCCCTGTACAAGTGTCACCCATCCCCTTCATTCCTCCATGAATTAATTTCTCTAATTAATTAATTATATTTATTTCCCTCACCCACCTAGAGTTACTCCTAGAATCGCTCCTAGGTGTCCCCAAATTCGCCTACAGGTTTTAATGATTTTCCCCACTATTAATTTGTTAGTTCAGTTTAAATTAGAAAGCTCTTAAATGGTAGATACTTTACTAAGTTTGGCTTTCCATTTTTCCCTTTTGTTTCCTTTTTATTTTTTGTGTTTCCCTCTTTTCCTAGTTTCCTAATATTTTAGATTTTCCCTCTTTCCCCTTTTTAATTAGAACTAAAAAAGGTAGGTGTGGAAATTAACCCTATTTCCCTTTTCTCA
>JZKD02S0436660.1:63646-77954 GCA_000966675.3 Picea glauca
TCAAGTGACCATTTAGGATCCAAATTTGAGTTTTTTTATTTTCATATGGATTTGTTGTCAAGGCCACAATTTCAATTAGGACGTAATTAGCTATAATTTTAATGTTTCGAAAAAACATTATGATTTATGTAACATGATTTTTTTATTTATTTTAGTGTTGATGTTAAGTTTTTTTTGAGTTACTGTATGAGTTTTGAAGGTCATGGTTAAAAATGTTGTAATTTTGACTCTGTTTGAAAAAATGGTGCTACCGGTAGCACCACTTTTGATTTTGAGGGTTGATTTTCATGTTTTTTTTGCAAAAATATGGGTTTTTTGGGCCAAAGTTCTCATTTTGAGGTCACAATTCTCCTTAACTTGGTAACTTTGTTATCCACAAGGAGAGGTTGTACATGTTACTAGGAAGACTGATAATTTGGTCTAATGGTCTAATGGTTACTTGGAGCGAATATCATATTATGCATCATATTCAATGTCAGATTCAACATCAACATCCGAGGCATTATCAAAGATCGAAAGTTGGGAGACTCATCCCAATACACTAGGAAGAATGAGTCCATAAGTAAACCATATTTAAAATTTTGTAAATATTTATATTTTTAAATTTATATGCATATGTGTAAATCTCCTAAAGTCTATTAGAAGGTTTGTCAGCCAATCATTCTAAATAATAAGAGTGAGAGGGACTCTGTAAAATTCTATATTGCCACCTTATATGAGTGAGAGGAATTTTGTAAAGAGAGTTTCTATATTTCCCCCTTATATGATGTAAAGAGTGAGAGGAATCTTGTCAGAGAGATTTCTAGATAGCCTCCTTACACTTTGTTATATAATGAGAGGAATCTTGTTAGAGATATTTCTAGATAGACACCTATATAAATATTGTTTTACAAAGAGGAATCTCGTTGTAAATATTTCCAAGCCTTTAGACAACAATATGGAAAAATATATTGTCATGTAATCAGCTAAAGGGATACATATGGATCGAATTGTCTTAGACAACATTCTTGATTCTGAAGAAGTGAAAGAGAAGGAACATAAGGATGCAGGTAATTGGAACATGTAGTTTAGGAGTGGAAAGAGCATCAAAGTAAGGCAAAACTTTGGTAAAGGAGAAGTGATCCTCTTCGGAGAAAAAGAGGCACATAAAGGTGCATGCTATAAGCATATTTAAATACTATGTCATGTTCAAATGGATGTATACCTTGAACATAAGTAATCAGGTACATATGATAACAATAAAAGAATAAATGTTTTTCAAGGAAGAAGCGACAACAGACAGTGTATTCATTCATTGACTTGTACAGATACATCAAGAAGAATAGAGAGTCCAAATGGGACATACATATATCAACATTCAAATTGGTTTCATATTGAACAAGATGGATTATCTTCAGCAAAAGGAGATGGGAGTGGATGTTGAAATACATATACAGGTATTACATAGATTCAGTGAATAGGGATTTTGTTGTCAGAGAATCTATGAGATAGAACCAGAGCTATATATATATCATATTAGCTACAGTGGCAAAGGGACATAGTTAGAGTCATATTCTAAAGAACAAGACAAAAGAGCACTAGTTTAGTACCCAAGATCGATCACCCAATATGAAGACTTATTTTGAAAAGAATCGACAAGATGGAAGAGTGAAGAATCTTCATCTGTAAGTTATTGAATATGAACATTTCAATAAGATGGAAGAATGAGTTAGAGTTATCATCATTAATTTGTATAATATATATACTTTTGAAGGTCTAAATTTTTTCAGCAGGAAGGTGTGATCCAATAGGATCTAAGGAACTCTCACAGAGGTCCAGAAGGATCTGAAACGCTCACAGAGGTCCTAGGGATTCCAGAAATGATAAAAATTTTACCATATCAAATCATTGTGAAAATTGTATGAATGCATAGATCTTGTCGTCAAATTTCCAATGACGCAAATGAAAATTCAAGCAGATCACGTATGCAAGCGTTGTAAGAGGTTAAAATTTAGGTCAACCAAGGTCAAAGTAAAAATTCAAAGGGGTAAAAGGGACACGTGTCATGTCCATAAAGTGACATGTAGCACGACTGTATAGGTGACGTGGCCACACGCCAAGGCTCCATGTGGATTGATCAGTTGACTAGGTAGATGAGTTGGCAAGTCATACCCCAAGGTTGACAAGTGGTTCAATAATTGTTTGACATGTGGCATTGAATATCCAATGAGAGGCTTCCACATGCAAGTCCCTCATTGGCTAGTAATGGTTAATATTTTGTAAAAGTTTGGAGTCAATAGGGTTCAACCCCATGACCTCCATAACACTCCAAGTCTTAACAAAATCATCGCAACCGATATGTCGCACAAAAAAACTTAACATATAAGTGGACTAAATTTTATTTAAAGTAATGTATTTTTTTAATTGGGGGGAGGAAGGGGATGAGGACTAGCCCCATCCCCTGGTCTTCATGCCATGCCACATGACCATACCTCTATCCATGCGGAGGGATTATGCATATGACAATGGATTTTAAAAAACAAACCCATGTATATATATGTTATAACAATATATAACATATGGTTATAACATACATAACCATATGTAATAAAATATAACCAATGAATATGATTGGATGGGAATAAAACCCATAACCTCCACTATATTAGAGGGAGGTTCTAATCAATGTACCAATAACGACATATTTAGAGGGATTCCCGCCAAAATTAGCATTTGGTGGAAGCAAATTCAAATGGGTAAGTTAGGACCATGGCCTATATATTGGGCAAGAATCCCAATGCAATAACACACATCCCTATGAAAAAACTTCAAGGTGCATGGATTTCGATATAGGGCACAAATCCTAAGACTAAATGGATGGTACATAAGTACATGCAAGTACAAGATTAATTTTGTGTTGCATAGTAAAGCATGTGGAATGGTACCTTGACAGAATTTCAAGTGTTTTATATCAATTTGGTACGATTTTTCACAAGGATCATGAATATGAGGTATGTTTTGTTATTTGAGGTCACTTGTAAAACTTTTTTTTCTAAAGTTTTCATTAATGAGAACTTAATGCATTATTTTTCGTGCTAGAGAGCGTAAAATTGAGCTAGTTTGGAAATTGTTCGACTTTATAGTCAAAAGTTTAATAATTTCACAAGGATTTCAATGGTGTAGTTATTTTCTTATTTTGAATAAGGGAATTTAAGAGAATCCATTAAATTGGCATATGTGAGTCATTTTACATGTGTTTTTGATACTTGTGATGGAGAAGGCAGTTTTCATTGGATTGAATGGAACTTAAAGATGAAACAAAAGTATGTATTTTGAGTTCTTTTATTTTTTGTTTTGTCATATCACTATAATTAGGAAATATAATCTTTAGTTTATGAGTTTTTGGGTAAAAATCAGATCATCAGAATTATGCAAACCACCCTAATACAATCAGTAAATTATTTTGGATCAAGTTATATACTGCATGTATATATGTGAAGAAATAAGTGGTGTCTAAGGATTTTCAGATCACCCATTCCCCCACATCTTCCTCATGAAGATAATATCTTGAAATATTCATGGCCTCAATGGAAGGAGTAAACAAAGACTCCTTCGAAACTGAATAATGAAGGAAAAAACAAACATTATGCTTCTTTAGGAAACAAAATGTTTTTTCCTAGAAGCTAATTCCATCTAAGCTAAATGTTGGAAATAAATAAATCATGTAAATATTGATTTATGAGGTGCAACGAGGTGTTTGGAAATACTTTGGAACCCAACTTAAATCATTCTAGACAATGTTTTTACCACTAAATGGACCATCTCAATTAATCTCAGACTTATTGGATCAAAAAATAAAGGCTATATTACAAATGTCTATGGTCCATCCAATTCAGCGGAGAAGTACACTTTTCTACAAAAGTTGGAAAGTCTACATGATATCATACAAAATCAAAGGTGGATACTCGATGGGGACTTTAATATTATTATCTGCTTATATAAGAAAATATGTAGCCATCGCATACTTGAAAATGACAGTGATGGATTAAAGAGCCTCATTGAGAATGTTAAGTTGATAGATCTAGAGAATGTCAATGGAAAATTCACTTGGTCCAACAGACACTCTTACACTCATCAAATTTCTTGTCTGCT
This sequence comes from Picea glauca, assembly GCA_000966675.3. Classification (NCBI taxonomy): domain Eukaryota; kingdom Viridiplantae; phylum Streptophyta; class Pinopsida; order Pinales; family Pinaceae; genus Picea; species Picea glauca. The sequence goes on from JZKD02S0436660.1 coordinate 67,778, forward strand.
GGATTGTTTTCTTATCTCAAAGAATCTTATGATGGAACTACATGTCATGGAATCTAACACTCTCAATGCAATAACTCAGGTCATTTTCCCATTCAATTTTTGATGGAAATTTCTAGCACTCCTAAACAAACTCCCTTCAAATTTGAGAAGCTTTGTTCGTCCCATCTAGATTTTCATCACAATGCTCCAAAGTGGTGGGACGAAGGAACTATTTCGCATGCATGCTAATGTACAAATTCCAATAGAAGTTGAAAATATTTAAATTGAACATCTAAGCATGGAATAAGGACACAGTTGGAAACATTTTTCAGGCATAAAGGGACTTAGAGAAAAAAATGAAATATATACGAAAAATCCTCTCTTTGCAAGAAGCCATGAAACATATATCAACAAAGGAAGCATGATTCAAAAAAATTGGAGGATATGTATGCTAAAGAAGAAATCCTATGGAGGAAGAAGTCAAGAATTTAATGGCTAAAGGAAGGAAAAATAAACTCAATGTTCTTCGACCACTCCATTATCCAAAGGAGACACAACAATTGAATCACGAGATTGGAAAATGCCCAAGGAGGCGCTCTCGTGACCAATTCAGATATAGAGAAAAAACTAACTTTATATAATGAGGATTTCCAATCTGAAATGTGTTTGGATCATTCGAAGGCCATCAAAAATATTATAATACACATTCCATCCCTTATTTCAAAGGATACAAATTAAACTCATCTTTGGCATGTGACTCTAGAGGAAGTATACTAGGTCATCAAATAAATTCCCACTGGAAAATCGCCAGGACCAAATGGGTTCAAAACGAACTTTTTTCACAAGTGTTGGCAGATGGTGAGAGAGGCATTCTGGTAGATAATTGAGGATTCCATCCAACCTAGAGAAGTGTTCCTATCTCTCCATGTTACCTTTCTCACCCTCATCCCAAAAGAGGAAAGATTTCACACATCCTAAGCAGTTCCATCCAATTTCTCTTTGTAAAGTCATCTATGAGCTCATCACTACGGTAATTTATCTTTGCTTTATCATTTCTCATGAAAAAATTGGTTATGTTGAAGGAAGGAAAATCATGGATAGTTTGATTTTAGCTCATGAAGTCATTCACTCATTAAAATCCTTGGGAACCCCTGGCATGATCATCAAACTAGACCTTTCTATATCCTTTGATAAGATTAGTTGGCAATATATGTGCTCTCTCCTTTTATAATTTGGGTTCTATTATAATTGGTTTAATTGGATATTGAATTTAATTTCCTCTAATTTCTTCTCTATTTTAGTGAATGAGGTTCCTTCAAATAATTTTCCCCCTTCTCATGATCCCTTATCTCCTTTCCTCTTTTTCATCATGACATAGGGGCTCAATAGATACATCAAAGATACAATTGATGATGGTTCCATCAAATGTCTCTCCATTCATAGAATCTCTCCCCCCATTTCCCATATCTAGTTGGTGGATGATACCATTATGATGGGCTCCCACACTATCTAAGAATCCCAATGCATATAGAGCATTCTCAATGATTTATGTGTTTCTTCGGGAATGCCCAGTAATACCAATAAATATCTTCTCTTTTTCTTCAATACCCGTAGAGTTGTACAATCACATATCATTTGCATCATATCCTTTAATAGGAGTTCTCTTCCATCCAAATAGCTCAGTATCCCCCTCCTTGATAATGCTCTCATAAATAGCTCTTGGGATAATTTGCTAGAAACTATTGAAAAATGACTAAAGTCTTGGAATTTACACACCTTAAAACTTGATGGTCATCTAATTCATGTGAAATCTATCCTTAAAGCCATTCTAATTTATGGCTTTTCAACCCTAGTTGTGCCCAAAGCAGTTCTTAATACCATCAAAAGCATCTAGATATTTTTTTTATTGTAGGGCTCCAATGAAGGGAGAGAATGGGCTCTTGTGAGCTAGGATACTCTATGTAAATCAAAATTGGTAGGAGGCCTCAACTTAAGTGACCCCCAGTTAATTAATAAATTTCTTGGAGCCAAGATCTGGTGGTGTTGGCTTAAGAATGCCCATGAATTATGGGCCAAGCTTTGGATAAGTAAATACGTGCCCACAATTGCAAAACAATAGCTTATGACATGGAATGAAAATGTATATGGATCTCTAATATGGAATTCATCCCGACATAATCATTACATAATTCAAAATAATTCCTTATGGGAATTACAAGATGGACGATAGGCTATGTTCTGGTATGACTCATGGAAACAAATTCCAATACTGAGCCACAATGATCCTTTTGACGTAATTCAGATAAATATGAATAATGATCACTTTATTATGGTGGATCATCAATGGAAGCCTATCCTCTATACATATCCCTAGAACACTTGGAAAGCCACTCACAAAGATATGGAAATAGAAGAAAACATTAATATTTGAGCACTGCAAGAGGAAGCAACAAGAAACAAAACAAGAATTAAGAATGGTCCATACATTCTTAGGTGGGGGCACTAGACAAGAGGAACATTATCAATTAAAGAGGCCTATGTGTTGTAGACATCCTTCCATGTTCTTCCCAAAGAATAAATTTGGTGTAAAATTTGGAAAATTAATCATTGGCCTAAAGTCAGCTCCTTCCTATGGATTGTTTCACACAATATCATTCTTACCTGGGATAATCTTAGGAAGCGAGGTTCCATAGGTCTGTCAATCTCCGCTTTATGCCAAAATTATAAGGAAAAAAAATCACCTTCTCAATCAATTTTATTATAGTTCATAGGATTGGGATCTCACAACACAAATCATGCATACCCCAAACATACATAGGGACAACACAATTACTACTATAAATGAATGGAGAAAGGAATCCTTCAACAACTCCATCCAAAACCACATATGGAAACTCTTTCCATGATTTATTATTTGAAATATCTGGAGGGAGCGCAACCGAATAATTTTTTAACCCACTTATATGTCTTGGGATCACATTCGACATAAAATGCAGGACTATATCTTGTAAAATACATGCAAATCTAAATTGTTGGAAGAAGACTACAATTGTGGAAAAATAAAATAACCCATTCTTAAACAATGATGCTTATCCCCTACTATCTCCTCTTCACTCTTCCTTCTAGAGAAGAATCCACTTCCAATCCTCTCTCCTAGAAATAACATCCTCTATTATTTGTTAAGATGAAATATCATGGAGCTTCCAAGGGTAACCCATGCCTAGCAGGGTATGTGGTGGTTTTCAAAAGTGATCAGGGCACCATCCTCCATATACTGGTCAGTAGCATTGGGCATGATACTAGAATTGTTGCAAAACTATAGGCCCTAATCACAAGCATTTAATCATCATCTATTATTGGCTACCATACTTTTATTGTTGAAGGTGACTCCTAGAATGTCCTAGTCCTTTTTACCCGTCTCCTTCATGGTTTAGATCCGTTAAAATATCTCATAGTTGGAAACTTCTCAATAATATTGAAATATTGATGTATATTATTCAAAACCACCTTGTTATCATTCCTTCACATGTGCATAGAGAATCCGACAAAGTGGCTAGAAATATGGTTAATATTGGGGTGAATCGAGGAGACTTGGATTTGGACTAAAAATATCTCCCTTAACCCAAAGATCCCACTCTATTAGAATGCATTAATATGGAAAGCAACGAGGACTCTACCCAGAATGGGGTATCATTGAGATGATAAAATGCATATGGATCAAGGACCTTACACCAAATGGAGGTGCAATCCTCCTCTTTCTCCTCTATGGGAAGACCCACATCCTGTTGAGGTTGTGAACATTCATTTCAACATTTGTTTTGAAGAGTGGGATCCTTGATATTCAAATTGGAATTGGTATTATAGAAGGGAAGGTTAATATCTCCTCTAGGACTCTAGATATGGAAGAAATAATGCAGTATTTTATGAATTTATATATGGGGTAGCCATAAGGGAAACGTGATGGAATTACTACTAGTTATGAGCCTTTGGATGCCTTTTCTTTCTCTGAATGTTGGTATTCTGCTCCAACCTTGTTTCAATATGAATATTATCTCCTCGTCCTCTGGAGAATACCTATCCTCTTCTCTCTCAACCTCATGCCCATAAATTGTGCTCACTCTAGAAGAAGTGGTCCAGCCCAGGGAAGAAAAAATTATCATCGATCTCAGGATATAGTCTCATATTTTCTCCGTGATTGCGGCTCTGCAACTTCTCCTACTCACAAATCTAGTCAACAATGGGTCCTCTCTATGTAGGAAGATATAAATATTTGAGGTTGTAGAGTGGTCATTGGCTTGGTTCCTTTAGGACCAGTCTTTCCACCTCCCCCTTTTCCTCCTATTCCTCCCTCTGGAAATGAAAATTTCCTTATTGGTTTAATTGACAATAATAATGAAAATTCCCAACTAGTGCACACGGCTCTGGTTCATTATCCTTCTAGAGAATCCCTTCTCAATCTGGTCTTTGAAATGAGGGGAAAAATTGTTGACTTGAGAATCACTATCAAGAAACTCAATCTTCACATATCTTGGCTAATTTCTCTACATCAAGCTTCAATTCTTCACCATCTAGCTCTAGTTATCGTTTCCCAAGATGTTGTTATTCTGCGCTTTCCTCTTCCTCTCCCATTGGATGGCCAAATCCACACACAACAAGGACAATTTTCTCCTCAAGGTTAAACATGTTCTTTTTCTAGTTCATTGTTTCAGTCATAGTTTTACTGTCATAAGTTATAATAGGCCAATCGTTTTTAGGACTTTTGATAATCGTAGGAAAACTTTGATACTGGGTTATTTTTTTACCCTTAGGGGTGGATTTATGTTACACATCAAAATTACTCATTGCGATGATGGCCTAGTGTCGTCATTACCCAATGTCGCAAGTGTTGCATTTCGCCCACAAGTGTCGCAAATATCATACTGTCATCTTTCCTATGTTGTGTCTTGGACAACATTATCAAGAACACTTACAAGACACCTCAAAAGAGTGGTTTTGAAGAGGAGAAGTCATTTGACAAAGAGTACAAGTCTTTTTCCATTGAATAACCCACTAAAAAATCATTTTTGGAAGGCAATTCTCCCCTATACACTATCAAGGAGCGTTGGTGCTCTGTACCCTCTTTTGGAGAAGCGTTGCAACTCTTTGTACCCCATTCTAAGTAAGTGTTGGCCTTTTTTGAGCAAATTTTGGACTGTTAAGAGAAATCAGGGAAGAATCCCCTTAATCTCTAAAGTTGGTTGGATTTGAATATGAGGTCAAGGATTGATCTTAGGGAAGATCCACAACTAAAGGAGAATAATCCTCAACCTATCCCAAAAATCTCTTAAGTGGTTAGGCCTCTCCAAGCATATATTAGGAGGCCTCCTCATGGTGAAAGGGGAGGCATTGTAAGGCATTAAACTTATGATCTCATAATGGATATATAATTGAAGCATGACCATTCTGTGTGTGGATTATTTGAGCAAGGGTCTGGACAAAGAGATCTTGGTGAAGCTGCTGCACCTACATCTATGGTTGTAAGCATTTCACTTTGTTTTCATTAATACAAATCTATGCTTGGCCTGTTTCCTTTAAAGTTTGTGTATGTTTCATGAACTTGTTTCTTTTATAGATCCATTATGAAGCTAATCATGGTAGAGTAGGAAGTATGTTTCGTTGATGTTTCTCATTGTATTGCAGGACCTTCTGAAAAACTTGGATATCAGGATCAACCTAGATCGAGCAAGGACAAACGTTGGTAAAAGGTATTTAACCTTATTCATTCTTCTTTGAATATTTTAGCTTCATGAAAAGGAATGTCAGTGTCCACAATAGCACTTTTTTGTATTGGTCATAGGGGTCTGGTATCCAAGAGGAAATCCACTTGTCCACAGGGGGATTCTCCTATAAAAGAAATTGGCGACTCCACTGGGGAGGAACTTTTATTTTTGATTCCTTTCCTAGGTCTTGTTTTGGCCTTTTCTCATTTTTTGACCTTCTTCATACTATGTCTCTGATTCTTATATCTGTTGATTGGCCCTTTACTGTATCCTATCCACTTTGATTGTATGAGTTTTCTTGAGTTTTTTATTTTCTAGGCATTTTTCTGAACTTTAAGAGGCTAGCGCTCCCCTGCCCTTGCTACCAGAGTGTTGGTGCTCCCTGCTAGTCTTACACAGATCGTTGCAACACTCTGGTGCCATTGACACCAGAGCGCTGCCCCTTTTCTGTTAAGAATATTCTAGGGGTTCAATCTCTGAGTTCATTTTCTTGTTGTTGGCACTTACTCAAAGTCCTTAAAACCTCAATACATTTTTGTCTTGTCCTTCAACACTTTGCTTTCTGAGAATTGATCAACTTTTGTTTGGAATTTTGATACTTTTTCCTTACCTCAAAGTCACTCTTTGTCTTTGACGATTTAGAGTCAACTTATCGTTTTCCTCTCATTTATCTGACTGAGTGAAATATTTTGTAAGGAAATTCAAAGTTCTATGCACCATTCCATTTGATCTTTGAGGTCATCTTGTCCAAGACCTTTTTCCTTCTTTTTGATTTTTTGGTTTTCTCTTTGCAAGTTTCGTTATCTTTGTATTTCTTGTTTAATCAAGACAAGAGTGTGTTTTTGTTTGTGTGAAGTTTGCTTCTGATTGTCTAAATATCATTGATCTTAAAGTCTGAATGACATAGGGAGATTTACATCAGATTGATTATCATTCACACATAAAGAAAAAGGATACATTTTTTATGATTTGTTTTGGATATTAGAACAAAATTCTATGAAATTTTTAGCATTATACTGGATTTGATTGAGAAACAATTGATTGAGGATACTGCATCTTAGTGTTTGACAGTGAAAATAACATTTTTCTCCTTCCCTTAAATAGGCATTCATTGAAAGAAAATACTTCTTATCATTTCTTATGCATTTTTTGGGAATTGAGTCATAATACCATCAGTTTCATTTTCATACACCCTTGAGTAAAGAAGAGCTGCAAAATTAACGCTAATTAAAAATTGTCTAGAACATTTTGTTTTTAGAATCTTCTACCAACATTAGACTAGGATTAACACTTTGGATTAGGTTGTGAGTACAACTCTCCAAAGTATTCAAAACAAAAATTAGCATCTTGCGATAGAGAAAGAAAATCCAATTTTTGTATAGGCTTTCTGGGATTCCCCTCTCACATAGGGGTTATGCACGAGGTCGCATTCAGGAGAGTTATAGAGATTATCCCTACTTGGTTCAATCATTTTTAGTGGTGAGATCGTATATTGAGGGTTCTTCTTGAGGTTCAACTGGTTTCATTTTGTCTCGGTGCTTTGTGAACTCTGAATCCGTTCGAGGTCCTCTAGAGTTCTACCGGTCCACTTGTCCTCAGTTCTCTCAAAGGATTTGGGACTTGTTATCCTGCTCATACTTTCAGACTGGACTATTGACTGTACCCACCCAGGGGCTGACTGTGAGTTGGTGTCCTTAGTAGCCATAATATTTAAGTACTTACACAAGGTGACGGTGAAGGGAAGTCTTTGTTGTACCTAGAACAGACGGTGGTCAAAATCACTTGGGCTTCTTGGAGGGTAAATCCGCAATTACTACGTGGAACCTTGCACCAAGGCACAAGTCCGTTAAGTAGGTCTCCATCTTAACTATTCCACCATATCCTAGCCCCTTCTTGACTTGATCACGGGACGTTGGATTTCATCAGCAACCAGTAGGGTCATCGAGATAAGGTTTTTTTTGCTTGGTTTGATTCCTATATTTGATTAGTGCATGTTGTTTGTTTTTCGTTAGTTGGACATAGATTTTTTTCGTCGAATTTTTTCCACCAACATCGACCCTCCACATCGTTTGCGTAGGGTACAGGGACTTCCCTTAGAAAATATGGAAGATTCTACCTCTTTAGCCACTCATTCTATGGAGGGCGCTCCTCAACAGAGCGAGGTCCACGAAACTATAACCTCACACAAGGAAGTTTCGATCTCTTTAGAAAATTTTCAAATTGTTTCAGATTCTATGGAGGCATTCCACATTCCTGCGGGATATGAAAGGTGTTTTCTCCAGCTGAATTCAGCCAGAGAACTTGTTGTCATTGATCCTTCTAACATTCTGATTGGGTCTCATTCGGGCCTTCAAGTCGGAGACCCCCTTTGGACTGCTGACATAGTTCGAAGCTCACCTCGCACTATGCGAGACCTTTACAGATTAGGAATAGGTGTTGATATATTTTTCATATCCCTTTCCCAGGAAACCCACAGTTCTCTAGGGGCCATAATCCTCAAGGTATACAACAACCTCATCTTTCTAAAGGGACTAACATATATCCTCCTTATGGACAAAATGTTTACCCCCCCTATGTGAAAACACCAAATCCAAATTATAATCCTCAAAACCCATTAGGTCATATCCTGCTCTCTCACATGTTTCTGGTTAGCAACAACGGTATGTAGGAGGACCTACTAGTTACAATTATCCACCTAACCCAGTTTACAGTCCTACTGGTGTCCCTATGCCACACCAGTATCACCCTCAGGTTAACTGACAAATACCTTTCCTTGCTACTCTAGATCTCCTAGACTTGTCTCGGTTGACCAATGATCCTATACTTCATTATCCTTTCTGGCCAGTGATTCTATCTATACTACCTTCTGATATTCCATTTGTGAAACCTGGAGAACACCCAAATAACCATGTGATGACTTTCCATTTGTGGTGTTCATCAAACTCCTTAATGGATGATTCTATATGTTTTACGTCTTTTCCAGTGAACACTTACGGGTTTAGCATCCAAGTGGTATATTGAACTGCCACGTGATTCTTTTCAAGACTTCAACTCCCTTGCCATGTCCTTTCTCACACACTTTCAACTACCCATTTGATACAAGATGGGTACCAAACTCTTGACCTCCCTTCGTTAGACCAACTCCATGCACATCTTTGATCATATTCATGAATGGAAGCGATGACGAAGGCTGATCAAAGCAATCATTCCTGACCAATTATTGGCGGAATGGTTTACTAAATCACTCTTACCCTCGATTTCTCATGATGTCACCATGGGTGGTGTAGTCACCGAGGAAGAGGCCATTGCTCGAGCTCAATACTTAGATTTGGTTTATTCCCAATATGGTACTTTGTATGAATTAATCCCAAATGCTACCCGTACAAACACCGATCCATCAAAACCTTAATCCTCATCACATGCGGATGGAATTATTGGCTACGTCAAAACCCAATCTCTATCCCAGTCAAATGGAACAACTAATCGATCTGCTCCGACATTGGCTCCCAGTTTGACCACACTCTCCTCTACCTTCCCCAAAACTCAAATCTGTGAGGTGAATGCACTTCAATCATCCCCTTCACAATAATCTGGAGGTAAGAAAAAGACAAAGAACAAAACCAGAAAGAACAATAACAATGAACAACCTAAAGATCAAAACCCCCCACCTTCTACCGAAAAGAAACCACGGTGGAAACCGAAATTCCCATGTCTTATTTGTGGTGACGATCACTACACTCGAGACTGTCCACATCGTGATGAAGTGGCCAAATGTTTCAAGGGGAATTCCCAACCTGCCGTGCTTACTTAGCCTTTTCTTCAGTAGAAATATATGGTTTCTCAAACCCCCTCTTTAGGGGGTTGTTCCAACCACCCTTCTCATGATTAAGCCTCGACAAGTGCCCATATATATCTATTTAACGAGATTGATTTAACCACCTGCTCTATGACCTACGACACACTAGTTAAACTTGACAAAGGAAAGGTCACTAACGGTTCTTTACCGAATCCATCACCATCCTCCTTTAGCCCTCCATCTGGCAGTCCTCCGTCTGGATCACTTCATATCGAGAAACCTACATTCAACCTTATATTACGCCCTCCTAAGAGAACTATCCTTAAATCTACCTTTAATCCTAGTTTGTGTGTGTAATGTCCCCACTTTGGGACATCATCACAAGGTAGAGACTTATGATGACCAGAGCAACCAAATGGATGTTATAGATAATACAGGGGTATTTGAGAGGCATTGTGGGGTCCAGTTGGCATTTATCATAATATTCCATCATCATGATCCATTCCGCACAGGTTGTCTTTGGTTTCATTCCATTCCGACGATTTCCATGATTTTGACTATTTTGAGCTATAAGTTAATTAAAATCACTGAAGAGGGCATTTTGGTCACATTACTTGGAGGAACCTCTCAGTGTAATAGCTCA
>JZKD02S0436660.1:84214-95517 GCA_000966675.3 Picea glauca
TATGTTTATCTTTTTTATTTCTGGCTTCTAGCTAGTGAGCCCAATATTGGGGGTTTTGAGGGTTTTGACATAACAAACCCTAGAGGACGATTCAGTGGTGAAAGATTCCACCTATATTGTCCCAATATTGGTCTCGGATATGCAATAATATCCCACACCATTCTAGTTCTATATCTACTCAGTTGCAGGAGGATTCTACTTCAGTTTCATGTGCAGATAGAGAGAGGGTGCACCAGTTGAGGGATTCCAGCAAGAGAGGCGCACCATCTTTGGAGAGAGATTTGTTGTAGGACATTGGCAGGGCCGTTGAGGATTCTATCACTTGGGTTTTCATTGCAGGGCCTTTGACATCATATCTAGTTTGTTCTAAGACAATTTTATGTCTCAGATTATTTCTTGAGCAGTGGGGCGAATTGAAGAGAAGGAGGGCGTTTTTGAGATCCAGATCTAGTCCGTTTGGAGGGGTTACATTTCATATCTGACCCTGAGACTTTACCTAGTGACTTGCAGTGTCCCGATCTATATTTTTGGATAGTTTCAGAGAATTTGGAGGCCTCCTTCAGTAGGGCCGACTTATCTAGGGTTTCAGTCATCCAGTGGGGTGCACCATCCAGTGGGGGATTTCACGTTTACAGAGATTGAGAGGGATCTTGTAGGTTCGGTCATCTGGCTTGTTCTTACCATCCCCCGGTTTATCATTTGTCATATTTATTAGGGTGGTTGGACACTTTTGGTAGCAGGGCCGAATTATCTAGGGTTTCAGTCATCCAGTGGGGCGCACCATTCAGTGGGGGATTTCAGATCTACAGATATTGAGAGGGATTTTGGAGATTCGGTCACCTGGGTTGTTCTTACCATCACCCGATCTTTCATTTGGCATATTTATTAGGGTGATTGGACACTTTTGGAGACATGACCGAGTTATTGAGGGTTTCAACCTTCTATTGGAGCATGGCATTCTTCAGATGGAGAGTTTGGCATTCAGATCTGCTTGTATTGATCTTCATTTCTCATTCAGCCTTTGGAGGCATCTTTTGTATTAGTGGGAGCATTTTGTAGCAGCTCTTATCTATTGTCTATCTTCTTGGCCATCGGTTGATCATTCCAGATCGACATCTTCATTGTAGCAGGTTTCTCTATTTTATGAATAAAGAAGAATTGAGATGTTTTGGCTTGTTTATCTTATTGGATATGGTTTACGTATGTTCGATGGTTATCTATTTCTATTATTTTCTCATACATACATATAAACACATCTAAAAGGTAGATCAACAAAGTGTTTGACGAAATACCTCACTCAGAAAAAGTTTTGAAAAGACACCCAAAACAGTAATGATCCTTGCATAATGGCTTGGGATCATTACAACGTGATGCCTAGAACTACAACATTGTTGAAGATTTGGCTCGAGCACCATGTGCTATGTCTGTGTTAGAAGTTCTACAGCACTGCCCCAGTCAACTTAGAACGCTCTTGGCCACTATTAGCGCTTTTGATCCTTATTCATCCAAAAATATCATGTTTAACCTAGATAATTTTATATCTTGACTCTCTCAGCAACTTGCTTTCCAAGTTGATGTTGTTGCTCACAATCAACAAATTCACCAAACTATTTTGGATGAGGGAGCCTCTACTTGTGTCATGTATTTAGCCTATCGGAAAAGCTTGAAATCGCCCGCACTTAACAAATCCCCAACGATGTTGCATGCATTCGATGGGTGAGGTTTTCATCCTCATAGACTATTACAGTCCTTAACTATTCAGTTAGGAAGAAAAATTGCTACTGTTTATGTCGAGGTGGTTGATGCTCCTCTCGATTACAACCTGTTACTTGGAAGAAGTTGGTTTTATGCCATGAATGTTTCAGATTCTTCGGTGTTTCTATGTGTGAAATTTCCTCATCAAGGAAAAATTGTCACCATCGATCAATTAGATTACTGTACACTTGATGCTTGCACTATTGTTACCAACAATATTCCCTTTTTGGGAGATACAAGATCACGTATGAAAGCATTGGTGTTGGCTTGCTGAAAGAATCTAGCCTTATGGGTACCTTCCCTACACCACTTCCACCCACCACACATCATATTGACATAATCAATATGATTTCGACTACGGTTTACCAATCCTTGGAATCATCTGACCCTTGGATTGTACCTAGTCCTTTGGAATTCAATTCACTAGGTGACACCATGCCACTTATTCCATCTGAAACATCATATGTTGCTATCCAATCTGCCTCTCCCTCCTTGGATGACCAACATCTGTTGGCACCTGACAGTTACTCGATGCCATCATGGTTAAATTCCTTGTCATGTGCGTTCGACTACATTTCCCAAATTTTTCCTTCCGCTAAATCTATAATGGAAATTCTTAGTATCGACGACGTACCTTGGGATGCTAGCCATCATCAATCCTCTTTCTTCCACCTCTTGAAGAAATTCAGGAAGGCATACACTATGTCTTCCCTCTTGATGTTGTCGATTTTCCATAATCTCCCATACTCACACAAGATACTCTTTCTTAGGGGAATTTGGGCAACATTTCATCTACAATCGTTATTGACATTTCGATCAAGGAAGGTGTTGTGGAAAAAATTAACCTCGGTGCTAATTGTTCACCCGAGGAAGTGGTCTCTTATACCAATTTATTTAAATAATTTTGCGATGTCTTCGCTTGGAGCTAGGAAGAGATGCTCGGGATCGATCCATCGATCGTTGTGCATGAGATTAAAACCTACCCAGTTGTCAAACCTGTTCAACAGAAAATCCACTCAGTCCATCCTAAGAAGACTGCAACCATTAAGGAAGAAGTTGAAAAGTTATTAAAATATGGCTTCATTTATCGTGTCCCCTTGACGGAATGGGTTTTGAACATTGTTCCGGTTACTAAGAAACAAGGGGCCATTTGCATCTGTGTTGATTATAGGGATCTCAATAAATCTTGTCTAAAATACAACTACCCTACGCCCTTCATTGACCAGATTATTGATAATTGTACGGGTAGCATAATTTTCTCTTTTATGGATGGTTTCTCAGGGTACAACTAGATTGACATTTTACCTACTGATCAACATAATACAACCTTCATCTTCCCATGGGGAAATTTCTCCTATCGGAAACTACCATTTTGCCTTAAAAATGTTGGTGCTTCATTCTAGCAAGCCATGTCATATGCTTTCCACAATATAAAACATATTGTGGAACCTTACCTCGATGACTTACCTACCCACTCATCCAGTCGATCAGACCATTTTGGTCATCTACGGGCGATTTTTATTCGATGTCAGTTCTACCATATTTGTTTGAACCCACATAATTGTATTTTTTCTATCGAATCAGGCCGACTCGGATTTGTTGTCTCCAAGGATGGGATTTGGGTGGATCCCTTAAATATTAGAGCTATCCTAGCTTTACCCCCACCTAACAACTTGCAACAACTCCAAAGTTTGCAGGGGAAAGAAAACTTTCTTCGTTTCTTCATTTGTAACTATGATGAGATCACTATAGGATTCATGGGATTGTTGCAGTAAGACACCCCTTTCATCTGGGATGACACTGCTCAACAATCTTTTGAGGCTCTTAAGAAAGCACTGACCAACACTACTTTGTTGCATCCTCTAAACTATACGAAGGACTACATCCTTTACTTAGCGGCCTCTACTTCCACTATTGCCATGGTGTTAGCTCAAGAGGACTCCTTCGGTGAATAACATGTGATTTATTGTTGGAGGAAAATCCTATTTGGACCAAAGCTTCATTATTCACATGTTGAGAAGTTGGCTCTGGAAACCATCATTTCTCTCCAAAGATTTCGTCACTGCATTTTGGTACGCACTACCATAGTTATCGCAGACTCAAACCCCATGTATCATATTCTGACACGTCAAGTCCTTGGGGGAAAATACTCCAAATGGATCGTCATCCTTTAGGAATTCAATCTTGAATTTGCTAAGTCAAAATCTAAAAAGTCCTTGGTGTTTGTGGAGCTCATCTGTGATTTTACCCATGCTGATGAAGACACTAAGCCTAGAGATTATCTCCCTGATGAATCTCTATTCCTCATTATCATTTTTTATCCTTGCTATGGAAACATCCTTCTTTTTCTCCAGATCCAACATTTTTAGCTCGATATCTCTCGTGAAGAACATCGTCGTATATGCCCCCATTCCCGTCATTACCTTATTATCGAAGACACTTTATATCGCCCTGGAATTGACACTATATTGCGACGATGTGTAACTAATGAAGAATTTGAATGCATCCTCAATGATTGTCACCTTGGAGCCTGTGGCGGTTGTTAGGACCCATAAATGTTCCTTTTTCACTACATCTTTTTCCCATTCAACCTTCTCATTCCTAAGCTAAATGACTATTATAATGATTACTAAGACCCTTTTTCCCAAGGTATGAACTATTCATCTCGCTTTTATATTTTCATTTACTTAGCATGTTTGATTGGTAACATTCACATATTTTACCCATGAAATGATTTAACTAATGATTAAAATGATTAGAACAACCCACTTCGAGAAACTCGTTGTTGTTACAGCTATGCACCAATCTTGGAAGTTGTTACATGACTGCTGCAACAGATGCCACCAATCCTGGAAGTAGTTACATGACTATTGCAACAGAAGCCCGTCACTCCTGGAAGTTGTTACAACAGACGCCACTAGTCCTGTTGTTATACGACTGTTGCAACACTTGTTGATTAGATATGCTGGCTCACGATGTTGATCAAGGAAAGTTATAGATTTTGTATTAATGATATCAAACGAACATCTTGAGAATCGGGGATTCTCAAGACTGCTCTGTTTATGTTCTATTGAATGACTCTAACTTTAAATAACAAAGATTTTGTAATGAAAAGGAGTTTTTTTTACTGGAGAAAGAAAAGTAACACTTATTGTACAGAGACAGTTTTTGGCAATTGAATGAAAGAGTGGATTGAATTCCTTTAGCAGATTGTAATGTATTTCTTTGAGCAGATTTAGTGAGAAGGAAAGGGCCCACCTTCCTCACCGATTCCCCTCTGCTTTGAATTCTAGATTAGTTGTTTTAAATATGAATGATTTAACTGTTAGACATTTCTAGAATACAACTATTGTTACAATTTAGTTCCTTCTGGTTAGATGCGCATAAACTTGTCTCATGAGAATTAGAAGTCGTTTTTTGAACATTGTTGGAGAACTGCTTTCCCTTTTTCTGCATTAGGTTAAAATCTTGTTTCCGAAAAATAAAAGTGTCAAGTACCTTCTTCCAATAAGTAGATTTCCTTTCTGCAAATAGTATAGAATTTCTTCCTGCAAAAGTAAATTAGAAAGTTAGATTAGAGTAGGCAATCCAGGGTTCTTATACATTCATCAGTTTAGGTTGAAATTACGATTTCAAATCTGTAGAACTTTAGCTGTATTAGCACAACTGTGTTAATGATAATGTTTTTTTTTTTTGACTTCCCTACTACAACTAGATTAGAGATGCGTTCATAATGTAGAATAGATTGTGCACAATTATCTTGAAATAACTGACTTCCCTGGGTTGACAATTTATATTGAACACTTTGATTTTCTATTCAATTAGACAATTAAAGTGACCAACATTTTGGCGTCACTGCCAGGGAAAGATAATTATAGATTTTGGTAAGCACATTAGTTTTCTTTCTTAGGAATGAATAGTCTGCATGAATCACGAAACGCGAGAACGAATCCACCAAAATACTAACCTTACAGGTACCAGAGGATGTAGAGGAAGAAATCCTAACATACTGGGGAGACAAACCATTGTTGATGAGATAATCGCTAGAGCAGATTCTTCTTCAGGATCTATTTTTCGCCCTACAAATCCTCCAAGAAGACGTGATCCACAGTCAACAGAAATACCCCTTCTCGAAACATCATTCTCATCAAGGGATGAAGTTGAAGTTGAAGTCGAAGATGAATATTTTTCACCAACAAATCAGAAAGCAACACTAGAGAATGTTGAAAATCAAGGAAGTATAGTCTGGAACAGGAAAAATCTAGAAGAAGTTGTTTATTAGATTCACGGTCGGATAGTCACTAAAGAAGAGTGGGACGTTGTTTGGAGAGAAATATCACATATGGAGAATCAATGGGATAATGAAGAATATATCTACCAAGAGAATCCACAAAACAATGAGGATCAAGTAAACAATGAAAATACTATCTCTACCCTGGTTTTTCCTATTTCTAATGTTCCCACACGAGGGATGGCGCCTTTGAAAAACATACCTCTCTCAGCTCTCCCAAATTTTCATGGATTATCTACTGAAGATCCAGATGAGTTTCTATTTGAATTTGACATTTTGTGTAGAAGCTGTGACTACACTACCACTGTGTAGAAGCTTAAACTGTTTCCAGCTACATTAAAGGGTAATGCGTTAAGATGGTTCATGAGCCTTGGAGGAGAAAACATTTCAACATGGGTACAAATGAGGCATATTTTCCTGAAAAAATACCAAGACTACTGTCGAACAAGGGAACGAAGAGAGGAACTATTCAAGATGTCACAGAAGGAGGATGAGACCCTTGAAGACTTTGTGGAGCGACTCCAATATAATCTACAAAGGTCTGGACATCTGGATGTGAGTAAGGACATTCTGAAAACCATTTTGCTAAAAGGAGTTAGAGAAAATTGTTTAGATATGATGAATATGCTTGGAAAGGGAGATATCTCTAAGGAATCCTATGAGGACATTGTAGATCTCTGCAAAATATGTTCTCAAGGATCTACAAGGAATACGTCAGCTACCAAGGATACCACTTTTTCAAGGGTATAGAAATCAACCAATGGAGGAGCAACAAGAGCAGAAATAGGTAATCTGTTAGAAAATTTCAAAACAGATATGATTAAGTCCTTTGCCTCACAAATGGATACTTTGCAGGTCAAATAGAAACAAGAAGAATCAGAGCAAGATTGTGCATTTTCTGTCCAAAATGCAGAAAGAAACATCCACTAAGGGATTGCCCACTGAACAGTGTCTAGGTATGCCTTATTTTTGAATTAGACCATGCCACTGACCCATGTCCCTCTCTACCAGGTGTAAAAGAATCAATGAAGGAAACTAATGAGGAAGCAAAGGCTATCTATCTAATAACACAAAGAAGACAATGGCAGCCAAGAGGTCAAGCTATGAACTCTCAATTCTCTCCTCCAACATTTAATAATTGGAACAATCAACTACCATATGGCTAGACGAATTCCCCCCCTCCAAATCAAATTCCACCCTCTTATTAGGATCCCAATGCATGGTTACCTATGCCCCAACAACAGAATCACTATGGGCAATGGAACCCATACGAGAGAGGTCGTCAACAACAACTCAGTTATCAAAGCCATCACCAACTGAATCCCTATCAACAACAGTTCCAACCGCCGTACCAGCAACAACAGTTGCAATTTCCTCCTAATGTTGCACCAAACAATCCTCCCTTATGACCTCAGATGCCTGTGAAACCTAACCCAAACCCAAATAATAAGGTCATTCAGAACATAGATATACATAATGTGCTATCCTTATCTATTACTCCTATGCCTTCTGATGAAATAAAATTAAGATCAGGGAGAATAGTTGAGCCAATAATTGAAGATGCTCCATCTTCAGAATCAGATAAGGAATTAGGGGAGAGACCATCTTATGATACAAAATAAATTGACCAACCTATTATAGAATAAACAGACCCACCATTCCCTGATAGACTAAAAATTACCAATCCTGTGGAATTACCATCTTTCAATCTCCTAGGAGATTTGCAAAATATGCATGTTAATATTCCACTACTGCAAGTGATAAGGGATGTCCCTATTTATGCCAAGACTGTGAGGGACCTCTGTATCAGAAAACCTAGTCGAAAACGTAAAGATCCCCTCACAATTCATTTAGTGGGGGATTTTTCTGAGCTGATGTTAGGCAAAACTCCACCTATTAAATATGGCGACCCAGGAAACCCTACAGTAACTGTTAAAATTGGACAGACATCTATACCACATGTACTAGTTGACTTAGGGGCAGCAATTAACATCATGCCAATAGAAACTATGCAGTTGTTGCAACTGAAAACACAAATCCGACCTACTCCTACTGTTCTATAATTAGTTGATCGCTCTACCATCAAACCGGAAGGAGTAATCGATGATTTAGTCATTTCAATGGACTCATGGGAGTATCCTGCTGATTTTGTCGTTTTACAACCCAAATCCCATCTGGGAGGCCATCCTCTAATTCTGGGATGACCATGGTTAGATATATTTGATGATTTCATTAGTTGCAGATCTGGTTCCATGACCATGTTTGATGGTTATGACACAAAAAAACTTACCCTGTATCCTCATGCTACACCTAGTGCAGAACCTGAAAATTCTCTATGGATGGACTCTGACGATGGAAGTTCTCTGCCTGTGCTAATTATAGGAAATGCCCCAAGTTTCAAAAATGATACGGAGGATGAGTTAATCAATTACTTTATTTTTGACCCCTCTGTTGTTACACAGAACATGCACCACGGATTTATCAGAGTCTTTGACCCGCTTGCCCGGGAAGAAATGAACTCGGAAATGTTCTCAGAAACCGCTGACAATCAAATTGATTCTGCTGTAACAACAACTGCTATAAAAATGAACGTTGTAACAACAGATGACAAAAAAAAAACAACTGAATTATTTCCTAGAGTCATTTCTAGGAGTGTCGTTGTGGAAGTCGAACATGGAAAAACCTTGAACATCAATCCCGATCTCTCCACTGTTGAAACTCTCTGATTGTTGAAATTACTTACTATACATAAAGAAGTATTTTCCTGGGATTACATGGATATGAAAGGAATTCCCTCTTAACTATGCACCCACCATATATACATCAAAGAATAATTCCGACCCATTTTCCAACCACCAAGGAGGATGAACCCAAACCTTAAAGAATTTGTTAAGGAAGAACTTTAGAAACTTCTCAACGCTGGATTCATCTATCCTATATCAGACAACGAGTGGGTATCATTGTTGGTTATTGTGCCTAAAAAGAATGGTAAGTGGAGAGTGTGTGTGGACTATAGAGCCTTGAATAAGGCCACACAAAAGGATCATTTCCCTCTGCCATTTATTGATCAGGTTTTAGACAACCTAGCCAGAAAAAAATTCTTTTCTTTCCTAGATGGATTCAGTGGCTATAACCAGATACAAATTGCCCCATAGGATCAAGATAAGACCACCTTTACTAGCCCTTGGGGTAAATTTTGCTACAAGGTTCTACCATTTGGCTTGTGTTATGCACCAACCACTTTCCAGAGAGCCGTGATTGGTATTTTCTCTGATATGGTGAATGACTGTATGGAAATATTCATGGATGACTATACACCTTATGGTACTGATTTCGAAGAAGCTTTGTCTAATATGGAAAAAGTGCTCAAAAGATGTAAACAATCTCATCTTTCTTTAAGTATAGAAAAGTTCCATATGATGATGCGCGAAGGGGTAGTGTTGGGACACTTCATCTCTTATGCAGGGATTCAGGTAGATCCAACCAAAATCCAGGTAATTTTGGACATTCCAACTCCATCAACTTAGAAAGAGGTAAGAAGTTTTTTAGGGAACGCCAGGTATTACATGAGATTCAATAAAAATTTCTCTAAGCTTGACTCTCCATTGTTTTTTCTACTAACAAAAGATGTTGACTTTCGTTGGACTGACAAATGTGAATCGTCTTTTGCAGATCTTAAATATAAATTGTCCACAACTCCCATCCTGAGAGGGCCCAATTGGGCTCTTCCTTTTCACATTTCTTGAGATTCCTCAGACACTGCAATTGGTGCAGTACTAGGGAAACAAGAGGACAAAGAAACCTATAATATCTACTATATCAGCAAGAACATGGCTCCTGTTGAGTTAAATTACATAGTTACTGAAAGAGAATTCTTGGTAGTAGTTTATGCAATCAATAAATTCAGGCATTATGTAACTGGTTATCCCACATTTATTCATATTGATCATATAGCCATTAAATATCTAATGAATAAACCTATTACTAATTCCCGAGTGACAAGATGGTTGTTAATACTGCAAGAATTTGACATCACTATAGTGGATAGACTAGGAAAAAAAATGTGGTTGTTGATTTTCTCTCAAGATTACATGTAAATAATGATAATTCACCTGTAGATGATTCCTTTCCTAATGAACATTTGTTTGCAGTATCTTCTCACTCACCTTGGTATGCAGACATTGCTAATTATTTGGTTGCAGGGAAGGTACCTCCACATCTATCTCCTCGAGAAAGAAGGAAGATTATTCAAAAGAGTGCTAGGTATAGTTGGATAGGAGGATACCTCTTCTACATAGGCCTGGACCAAGAAATCAGGAGATGTGTGAGGGATGATGAAGTTTATGATCTGTTGAAATCTTGCCATGACGGCCCTTGTGGGGGTCATTTTTTTGATAAAAGGACTGGGCATAAAATTTAAGGATGGGCTATTTTTGGCCCAACATATTTCAAGATGCCAAGAATTATGTCCAAGCTTGTGACAGTTTCCAACGCATGGGTCTGCCAACTCACAGGGATGAGATGCCTCTCCAGTCTCAGGTAGTGTTAGAGCCTTTTGAGAGACGGGCCATGGATTTTGTAGGACCCATTCATCCACCTTCCAATCATAAAGTATATATATTGGTTTGTACAGATTACATGACCAAGTGGGTGGAGGCAAAAACACTTATCAGAGCCTCAGAAGAAGCTGTCTTGGCATTCTTGTTTGAAGATATATTTTTTAGGTTTGGCGTTTCCAGAGAATTGGTAACCAATGGAAGACCCCCTTTCACATCATATAAATTTGAAGCTCTACTCAGTAAATATCATGTTTTACATAGAATAGCTTCTCCATACCGTCCACAAGGTAATGTCCAGGTGGAAAGAACCAACAAAGTTATCGAAGCCATTCTTACTAAAATAGTGAGAGAAAATCGTAGGGATTGGTCTGACAGATTACATGAAGCTCTATGGGCTTACCAAACTACTTGGAGGAGCACAACTAGTTTTTCTCCTGACGAGTTTGTATATGGAAAAATACATGTTTTCCCCATTGAATTTGAAATCAAAACCTTAAGAACTGCATCAACAATCAACCTTGACTTGACTATGGCATAGAAAGCCAGACTACAGCAGCTCAACAAGCTTGATGAAGAGAGGTTGGATGTGTTAAGGTCCTAACCCACACATAGGTAGATCAATGTATTCGGATGTAATAAAGGTCAATATTAATAAGACCTTTCAATAAAATAGAATAAGGCGGATGTAAGAAGACCTA
>JZKD02S0436660.1:100369-121890 GCA_000966675.3 Picea glauca
CTCTTAATAAACACATTTAGTATAAATAAGGGTCGAGGGTATGAAAACCCTAGCTTGGAGATTATTGTAACAGAGCACTACTCGACTAGAGGTTGCCCCCTCGAAGAGGCATGTGAACATTGCTATCTGAATCAAAGTGTTGTTTCTGTTGCTATTTCGTATATCATTTTTGTGTATTGTGAATATTATGCTGGATATTTTACTGTTATTCTGTCATTTCTAGCATTTCATTTATGTTCTGCATATTTTATATATCTGGTATCTTGCAGGATTCCATCCATCAAACCACATTGATTCAACAACAAAGAATAAAATGGCATGACAGAGTGATCAAGAAGAAATTATTCCAAAAAGGAGATTGGGTTCTATTGTATGATTCATGCTTTAAGGAATATCAAGGTAAGTTGCATACACAATGGCTAGGACCTTACGAGGTAGACACCATTTTTCCCAATGGGACAGTCCAGTTGATTACTATTGATGGATCCAATACATAGTTACATGCAAATGGTCATCGCTTGTGTCTATATCAGTGTCCACTGTCCAAGGAAGAATTCAAAGCTAGATGTACAGTTGATACACGTTATCAATTCTTAAATGGAAAGGAGCTTGCTCCTTCCCCTTCTGAACTTTAGGACTTCTTTTGCTCCGACCTTGTATATAAATAACCTCAACAAAATTTTCATTTCTTTGTTTTTAGTTGAAATTTCTATACTTTCTTTACTATGCTAATAAATCTTTGAAAAGTATCAGGCGGCTATGTGTGTGCAAGTGGATTGATGAACAACAAGGTTGAGTAGTGCAGAATGAGTCAAACGATTAGTTCATGGAAGTTGAAAAACTTCCTAGAAGCTAAGTAATTTAGCGTTCGGCCGATTTCCATGTTGTTACACATTCTTCCACTAAATTGGTCGATTTCCATGCTATTACACCTTCTTCCGCTAAATTGGTCGATTTCCATGTCGTTACACCTTCTTCCGCTAAATTGGTCGATTTCCATGTTGTTACACCTTCTTCCGATAAATCGACCAATTTCCATTTTGATACACCTACCTCCACCATTTTTGCCGAAGAACCTACTGATACACTAATTGTTGTTATTATTTCTTGCCACTTCACTCTTCCTTTTTTGCATTTTTTCCTATACTGCTGCTCCAACCCTCCAATCTTTCCATGCCACAACACCATTGATTATACAATACTCATGCTCTCTATCTAAAAGTGTTGCTTCATAATGACTTGACTTCATATCCGACGATTTACAGTTGGCTAACTACAGTAAGGACTCCGTATCTGCTCCAATTGTCATTTCTCTCATGATCCTTCATCATGTCAGCTATTCCACGCAACGAAGATGGCGGTTCGATTGTGTGGTTACTCCGACAGGTCGTTATGTGTGGTAAGATATGAGGTACATCATTAATCCTATGTGTTAAAGTAATGAAGATATAAAATCACATTTTTCTATTTACTAACCGGTTATCATAAATCGATGCACCTGGAGCCAATTCTCTTAGTTGGGGGGGGGAACGTAAATCTAGCTATCCATACCGAAATTTATACACACCTCCACCACCTTTCCGCCCACACTTCTTTTTATTGAGACACTGTATTCTTTCTGCAAACCATGTTCGAGCTTGTTGCGTCTCTGATTTAGGTGATAGTTTCTCCTCCTACATGCCTTTTAGACTCTCAAGCAACATCATGGGAGGATCAATTGTGAGATATGAACCAGCAACTCTGGATAGTTTACTGCTACACTCAGAGGCCTACCAAATATTTCTCCAGGCTGGCTGGATATTGTATTTTAAAAAGTTGAAGGGGTTTAATGAGGATGAGGTATTGGAGTTTAGTCAAAATCTTACCGAAGGGTATTCAATGGTGAATGGGGTAAGGATTCCATTGTCAGAAGAAAGCGTTGTTGTTGTAACAAGGTTACCAAGAACAGGAGACTTATGGTTTCACAGAAAAACACATCTTCCGGATGCATAGAAGGGTTTCCTAGTCAACACTAAGCAATTTCAGACCAAAGGAAGAGGTGTAGTTGTCAATTCCTTACCAGAGCCATGGGGGAAAGTCACAGAATTTCTTAAAAGGTACATTACCTGCGAAGGCTGATACCAAGTTGTTTATTTTTCTGATTTTATCTTATTATCATTCCTTATTTTCCCTTCCATTCATTGCATAACATGGCTCATTTTGTAAAAAAATCCAAGAACCCTAAGAACCCCAAGAACTGCATTTCTAATCATAGACTCATCGGCCTATTAATTTGCAGAGGTATGGGAATTTCCAATAACCCATTACCTGTTGTAGTAGACCAACCACATTCTGTACATATAGATATGAGTGCACCAGTCCTTGAAAACACAACCCATGGACCTCTTCCTGAGCCTCTGCCCTCGGCTGCAACAATAGTCCAAACCCATACTGTCACTACCCGTAATACGACTCAAAAAAGAAACCACATAACCCAAATCCATCCTAGCACCAACCAGACAAGCCGTGACGAAATTGCATTGCAACAACCTGTAGCTATGGTCGAACAAACAGATGAACAACCAACCACTCGATCAAGACATGCATCACAACACTTGGCTGCAACACCTATCATTGAAAACCTACCCTCTATATCTAAAAAAAAAACTCATGCTCCTATCTCTGAATCACCAAGAAAGAGAACAAGGTCAGCACGGTCCATTGCGACACCTATCATTGACAACCTACCCCCTGTCTATGAAAAGAACACCCCTGTTCCTATCTCTGCATCACCTAAAAAGCGAGCAAGGTCAGCATAGTCCACTGTAACATCAAGTCCTCTTACCTTCTTTGTTGTTGCACTGACATTCACACAAAACCCTCCTATTGCTGCAATAGCTGATCAAGCGCCTACTATCATTACTAGTACACTTTCTCAGAAAAGAAAATGTCCATTCAAGGGAAAAACTTGGAGATCCCTTGACCAAATTGGATCAACAACAAATCAGAGTCCTCTGGCTGTTGTGACAGAGAATTCTACAGAGGTACGAATACCAGGTTTTACTTTATGCACAGAACTTCAGGAAACTATTTTCTCCTTTCAGAATGAAGGTACTCAAATCATAGCAGAATCATTAGCTCCGCCTGATGATTTTGTGCATCACATGTTCATTGATGATGTCTAGATCATCGCAGACCCCAGTAAACCAGAATATCCTCCTTTTGTGATTGAGGAAGAACGCCCCGTTCCTCCTCCAACAATGAAGAAGAAAACCCATGCTTTCTTTTCTATTTTACCCAGGAGAAGAAGCAGGTCCACAAGGTCTGTCGAAGTTGCAATTGGATGGCAAGATGTGGAATAGGCTATTCTTATTATTCATCCACTATCCTCTATGGTTGATATAGGGACGGTTCCAAACGAACCAGTTGTCCAGGTTGATATTGTTACACCAGAACTAGTTTCTCCACAGAGGATTGTCCCACCAGAGCTAGTAATACCAGAACCAACTATACATGTCGAGTCTGTTCCACAAGAACCAGTCTTGACAGACATAGTTGTTACACAAGAGCCAAATGTCCATGTCGAGACTATTCCACAAGAACCAGTCCTGATAGACACAGTTTTTACACAAGAGCCAACTGTCCATGTCGAGACTGTTCCACAAGAACCAGTCCTGACAGACACAATTGTTATACAAGAACCAACTACACAACATCTTGAGGATGTGCTACTTTCCCAATTGTTTTCACAAATAGAGAGAAAGATCAAGAATATAGAAAATTCCAGAATCAGTGCACTAATAACAGAGAATGATAACCTCAAAGAAGAGTTAAATACCTTGAAACAAGAAGTGGAGGTTGCTCGACAAAAGAATCAAGAAGGGATTACCATGGACATCCTAGCACTGACAGAAGTTGTTATGGATAGAAACAAAGAACTCATGTGATTTGAGTGCAGAAGCATTTACTTTGAGGCAGGATATGAGGTATTCAAAGTTCCAGTCACTAAAGGACCAACATCTGTCTCAGTCAAGACTGAACATGAACTTACTGCTACACAAAAATCAGTAAAAGAGGTTCCATTCGCTAAAGGACCAACAACTATCTCAGTCAAGACTGAACATGAACTTACTGCTACACAAAAATTGGTAAAACAAAGGAGAACTCAACATCATAAACTAGAACTCAACATCATAAACTATTTGTTGGTATACTAGAAGCTTGAAAACAAGAACCTTTGTTTCCTTCACGAGTTGTTACTCGACCAACTCAAACTGATTCTATTCTCAAAGATAAAGAAACTCAGACAGATCGTTGACACAACAGATTTTCTTTTGGACACATCATTTTTCAATACTGGCACTTAGCAATTTCTCTTAGCAATTTTGCACTGGAGGATACAGTTATCTACTTTAGCTACAAAGTAAGGTTTGAATGTGTTTTGCAAGAGGAAATGCAATGTCTTCAGTTGGGGGGCATGTTAGGAACCAGAAATGTCCCTTTTTCACTACATCTTTTTCCCATTCAACCTTCTCATTCCTAAGCTAAATGACTATTATAATGAGTACTACGACCCATTTTCCCAAGGTATGAACTATTCATCTCGCTTTTATATTTTCATTTACTTATCATGTTTGATTGGTAACGTTCACATATTTTACCCATGAAATCATTTAACTAATGATCAAAATGATTAGAACAACCCACTTCGAGAAGCTTGTTGTTGTTACAGCTATGCGCCAATCTTGGAAGCTGTTACATGACTGTTGCAACGGATGCCACCAATCCTGGAAGTTGTTACATGACTATTGCAATAGAAGCCCATCAATCTTGGAAGTTGTTACAACAGACGCCACCAGTCCTGTTGTTATATGACTGCTGCAACACCTGCTGATTAGATATGCTGGCTCACGATGTTGATCAAGGAAAGTTCTAGATTTTGTATTAATGATATCAAACGAACAGCTTGAGAATCAAGGATTCTCAAGACTGCTCTTTTTATGTTCTATTGAATGACTCTGACTTTAAATAGTAGAGCTTTTGTAATGAAAAGGATTTTTTTTAACTAGAGAAACAAAAGTAACGCTTATTGTACATAGACATTTTTTGGCAATTGAATGAAAGAGTGGATTGAATTCCTTTAGAATACTGTAACCTATCTGTTTGAGCGGATTCAGTGAGAAGGAAAGGGCACACCTTCCTCACTGATTCCCCTCCACTTTGAATTCTAGATTAGTTGTTTTAAATACGAATGATTTAACTGTTAGACATTTCTAGAATACAACTGTTGTTACAGTTTAGTTCCTTTTGGTTAGATGCGCATAAAATTGTCTCACGAGAATTAGAAATCGATTGATGAACATCACTGGAGAACTACTTTCCCTTTTTCTCCATTAGGTTAAAATCTTGTTTCTGAGAAATAAAAGTGTGAAGTACATTCTTCCAATAAGTAGATTTCCTTTCTGAAAATAGTATAGAATTTCTTCCTGCAAAAGTAAATTATAAAGTTATATTAGAGTAGGCAATCCAGGGTTCTTATACATTCATCAATTTAGCTTGCAATTATGATTTCAAATATGTAGAAATCTAGTTGTATCAGCACAACTGTGTTAGCGATAATGTTTGTTTTTTTGTTTTTGTTTTTGTTGACTTCCATGCTACAACTAGATTAGAGATGCTTTCATAATCTAGCATAGACTGTGAACAATTATCTTGAAATAACAGACTTCCCTGGGTTCACAATTTATATTGAACACTTTGATTTTCTATTCAATTAGACAATTAAAGTGCCCAACAACGGTCACATTTCTAGGATGGATACATCCCAGAAATTTTTATGTGCCATTTAATTTTTGCCCTCAATATTCAAGGATTGTATTGAGGCCATCAAAAAGTGCCCACCCTACCAAGTTTTTCATAAAAATGCATACACCCACCCTGCTCCGTTGCATCCCATTATTTCCATTAGCCCCTTTGCCAAATGGGGCATTGATTTCATGCAGTGTAAGCCTACCTCAGCCAGGGGGCATGATTACTTTACAAAATGAGTTGAGGCTATGCATACATTTCTAAATGATGGTTGTACTACAACTCTTTTCTTTTTTAACCATATCATCACTCGCTTTGGTGTTCCACAAGCCATTTCCACTAATCATGGTTCACATTTTCAAAACCAGATGATGAGTGAGTTGCATGCCAAGTTGGGTTTTAGCCATGAGAAATCATCCCCATACTATCCTCAAGAAAATGGACAAGTTGAAGCTATCAACAAGGTCCTCAAAACTATGATCCAACAGATGGTAGGGGAAAACAAGACATCCTGGCATATACAACTTTTCTTCGCTCTCTAAGCTTACCGTACTTCAGTGAAAACTAGTACTGGATTCACTCCCTTCCAGCTAGTATATGGAATAGAAGATGTTTTACCAATCGAGTGTGAAATTCCCTCGTTGAAACTCAAAGTAGAACTCATGCCCCACACCTCTGCTGAAGAAGAACGTTTCTTACACTTGACTAGGCTAGATGAAACACGTTGTGATGCCTCTCTCGTTAACGTAACGTATCAAAAACGAGTCAAGAATCAATACGACACATCCATCCACCCTCGTACTTTCGAAGAAGGAGACCTAGTCATGATTTATGACTAGGCTCATGACAAGTTAGGGACAGGTAAGTTAGAACCTCTATGGCATGGTCCTTACATCATGAAACATGTTTTACATAGAGGTTCCTATGAGCTAGTTGACTATGATGGAATCTCCCTGGGTGAGCCTAGGAACACGATTTACCTTAAGAAGTATTATGCTTAGAACATCTAGCATGCATGCTTTGTACACTATTGTATTTTAGTTTGGTGTGTCTTTTTCTTTTGCGTGCTCGAGTTTTTTACCTAGTCGCTTATACTGTGTCTTGTGTTTTCATGCGCAAATGATGTCTTCCTTTCCTATCTTTGTCGAGTTTGCGGATGGCGCTAGTCGACACACCCAGAAGGTTGCTTCTGCAGCTTGGTTCGTTTACCACTCTGATGAGTTGGTGAGTTCAGGAGGTATATGCTTAGGATCAACAACTAACAACATGGAAGAATATCGTGCTGTCATCGGAATTTTAACCGAAGCCTCCTCCCTAGGCATTTCTCGCATGATCGTCAACCTAGACTCCCAACTCGTGGTATGTCAACTTAATCAAATCTACTCTATTTTCAATCCTATCCTACTATTTCTCCACTTACGAGTTCATTGTCTTGAATGAATGTTTGATTTTATCGAATACAGACACATACCAAGAGAACTCAATACCATTTCGGATTCATTAGCTAATTACAACATGGATAGGTATCTCGTACATAGATAAGTTTTCATAAAGGAAATAAATCAAATCTCATATCATCATGTAAATTAAAACGCATCACATAAAAGACATAATTATTTTCAAATCATTTGGCACTGTAAAAACTCGAAAATGTATATATATACAGCGTGACTGAAAATGTTTCATTACATTGAAATGGTACATATATAGGAAAAATGTGGGTCCTCACACCCATAAACATCGTCATACAGACTATACAATCATCAGGAATATCCTAATCTTCCTATATCACATTATTCTCTGAGTAACATATCACTATGCGAGATACTCACCTTAGTAAAGAGTTAAGACTCTCAGACATTCCCACAGTGTGTCTCTGTAGATGTAGTGGCACTTCTCGCCTCCTAAGAGGAGGGATACCCATCGTGAGGCCTTGTAGGTTTCTTTTAACCTCCTGGAGACCTCCTACTTCTACCCCTTGACCTACCACTATCTGAGCATCCCTGCGACACCCCAATGCCAACATTTTTTTTGGACGTGTTGCTCCCTTATCTGCACAATGAAACGATATGTATGTTAAAAACTATTATATGTACCCCCAAAAAAATAATATAAAGTTTTAAAATAAAAAAAAAATTGACAAGATTGTTTTGGTTTCTTACCTGACACGTCCCAGTCCTCCCCTTCTAGAAGAACCAAGTCCATGCTTCCCCGTAAATCCACTCCAGTGTATGGAAATTCTTCTATCACGATCAATTAGTGTCTCAGCCAAGCAAAGAAATCACCGGTGAATTTGAACTTTGAATCTAAGCCTAACCTCAGAGACAGGATAGTCCATCGCTCCATACATGGTTCTCCCACTGGTCGTACTGCTAATGAAATCTGAGGTTGCATCTGAGGAATGCATTCTAGGAAGAATGAAACCAAGAATGAACCATACCCAAACTTCTTCTGTTGCCCTGCTCCGCATCTCTTAATTTTCTCCTTCACATTCTGAAGGAACCCTGCACACTAGTTAAACAATTTTGGCTCTAGACACTGTAAACCATAAGCCATGTCTGATCTTGAAACTAGGTGGGAGATGGTACTTCTCACTATAGTCGTAATGGAAAACAAAATGGACCAAAGAGGTAGATCCTTGATGTCTTTAATTGTGATTCT
This sequence comes from Picea glauca, assembly GCA_000966675.3. NCBI lineage: Eukaryota > Viridiplantae > Streptophyta > Pinopsida > Pinales > Pinaceae > Picea > Picea glauca. The sequence continues at coordinate 108,818 of JZKD02S0436660.1, forward strand.
ACCTCCCACTAATCTCGATCCTGGGACATAAGGGTTTGCCAGGTACTCATCCACAGGCGTAGGAAGTGCCCAATGTCTGGATAAAACTACAGGGGCCTCTCTTTTCTAGAGGTCGGTCAGGAAGTATACATCTTCCAACTCGATGGTGAGAATATGCATTCCAATTTGGAACCCTTGTTCCGCGACGTGTCATATCCTGATCATATGCTCGAGAAGAAGAATCTCTTTCTTCATCTTTTTCATTTTGAATAACTTGAGGAGACCGCAATTCCTCAATGCATCCCTTGATCGGGGACTTTGTAAGGTGGCCACATCATCGAGCGCATGATCTCGTTCTTTCCACTCGATCATGACTTTTGCCGAAGTTACCTGCAATCATCAACAACCAAAATCCATTAGTCATGCTTTTTCGGCATTTTTTGAGCAATTGAAATCTTAAAAAAAAATTGTTTTCTCTCTCTATGAGGCCAACACCCCCTTTATATGCACATCAGGGTGCCAACTCTCCCTCACAATGGCCACCAGGGTGCTCTAAAAATTAAAACGCTCCCCTTCACGTTTTGAGAAAGCACTGGCCATTTTGGGAATTATTTCTTGTGGTTTTTGGGCAACGCCCCCTCCACCACTACATCAAAGCATGGGCATGCCTTCATCAAATTGTATGGGTGCTTACAAAATCGACAACACTCCCCCACTAATTCTAGAGGAGCGTCGAGCCCTTTTGGACACTTGAGACAACCCAGGGCATGAATTTGTGCACCCAATTATTACCTAAAAGAAAAATTTGAACCATACAAATTAGAGAGAGGAAGAAGAGGACCAACTAGGTCCAAACGGTGAGGAAAATAGATGACCATAGCTATGGCACCGAGCAATGCAAGATTCACCCTCCAAAGCACAAATTCTCCACTACTACAAATCTTTGCACAAATGAAATGGTAAATGATTGTTTTACCCGTTTTTACTATTATAAATTTCATTTTTGCCTAAGACATAGTTATTTTTGGGTTTTGAAAAATATGGAGGCCTTATTAATACCCTGGAATACAGTTTTGTCATTATTGGCAGGTTTTAGAGAAGTTTTGTTCGTTTTTATCTTGTCACATTCACGAGCATAGTCTTAGTTCATTCTCACGCTAAAAAAACATAAGAACGCATCAAGTAAACATTTATCTCTTTTTCAGACCCGCATGGATACATGAAAAATGAACCCCTTGGAGTCGTCTTTAAGATCTTTTCAGACTCTCTAAACATGAAAATATTGTCGAGTGATCTTTCTTCCTTTCCCACTCGTTAAAAGGTTTGAAAGGGCATCTTTAGAGTGGTAATTTATCTCTTTTTCGGCCTTGCGAGACTAACATTACGAAAAAGGACAACACTGGAGTCATATTTAAGTCATTTTCAGACTCTCTAAATATGAGAAACCACCGAGTTTACCTTCTCTGGACTCGTTAAACAATCATACATTGAAGGGCCATATGGGACCGAGCCCTTACTTCTTCTAGTTTGTTAAAAATAGGAAGAAGGACTTATCGAAGGTGAGTCATATCGAGCATGTGTTAGCCTCCTCGATCTCGTTAAATTAAAAAGAGGTACTTGTCTATATGGATGTGGGGGAAATTCAAGGAAGCAATCCAAGCATTTTTTTAGAACATTACCAGTAATTCTTACAGTCAGCCTTGAACACAACATTTTATCTGTGCACACATTTTAATCTGCTGAACCTCTGCACTAAACCAATCCTTTGATTTTCCTTCTTTCGGTCACTCGACGGAAATCACAATATCCACTGTATAATCAAGTTTTGGTCCATGTCAAGTTTTCTGTTGTCATGCCTCAATGTTGAAGGGAAGTATCTACCTCAAGAGTCAACCATAAAAAATTCTTGTTTCCATGCCTATGTCAGTCCATGTTCATTTGATCCACCAATTACATCTCTGTGTTAGTTTTGTGTCGTTGATGGGGGATACACCAAGGCCCTCCTTCGACAATTCTATTCCTGTCGACTTCAACACATTATCCAAGAGATAGACTTAGAAACTAGTAAGTACCTTGGGACCTGCATGCCTCAATGGAAGGCCTCTTCACATACGACGGTGGGTTTACATCATTTACCTTTGATTATATGATTCCATGGATGTTCGACTTCAGCTCATCTATTCACATTCGCTGGAATGTACTAGGATACCTTGGGAATCATTGACATCAATGGTGATTTCCCTCACACTTGTTATCGATTTACCTTATTGACCGGTAATCAAGTGGTTTCTTCCATGTTCGACATCATAACATCTATTCACATGGTTATATTCATACTACATTGGGATCGGTAAGAAGACCCTGGGTTGATTCATCACTCTTATATCTACTTTTCCTAGGTTGCGATGGAGTTTCATTTGAACGTTGACACATATAATGTCACATAGATCCACTTTGTATTGGTTGTGGCTATGTATTGTTGTCTTGTAGATCCACTGTGTATTCTTCGTGGCTACGATCAGTTTAGGTCATAGGATTATAGATCCATATTGTATCTTTAGTGGCTATACCTTTCTGTTAATATAGTTATGGATCCGTAGTGTATTTTAATGTGACCATACCTTGAAAGTCTTTATCACTCAAGCATAGGTATGCCTGCCTTGGGTTTGAAACATGTCATAATATTTGTTTGATGGTTGTTTGCATATTCTATCAGGTTCTCTGAGTCTGTACCCTTGCTTGAAAACTTCTACAAGGTACTTCAGTCATCAATTCTCGTCTTCTAACTTTTCACTTTGGGGGGCAATCTGTTACACATCAAAATTACTCATTGCGATGATGGCCTAGTGTCGTCATTACCAAATGTCTCAAGTGTCACATTTCACCCACAAGTGTCACAAATATCAAACTGTCATCTTTCCTATGTTCTATCTCGGACAACATTATCAAGAACACTTACAAGACACCTCAAAAGACTGTTTTTGAATAGGAGAAGTCATTTGACAAAGAGTAAAAGTCTTTTTCCATTGAAGAACCCACTCAAAAATCATTTTTTGAAGGCAGTGATCCCCTATACACTGTCAAGGAGCATTGGTGCTCTGTACCCTATTTTGGAGGAGCGTTGCAATGCTCTTTATCCCATTCTGATGGAGCATTGGCCTTTTTTGAGTGAATTTTGGACTGTTGAGAGAAATCAGGGAAGCATCCCCTTAATATCCGAAGTTGGTTGGATTCAAATATGAGATCAAGGCTTGATCTTATGGAAGATCCACAACTGAAGGAGAAGAATCCTCAACCTATTCCAAGAATCTATTAAGTGGTTAGGCCTCTCCAAGCCTATATAAGGAGGCCTCCTCATGGTGAAAGGGGAGACATTGTAAGGCATCAAACTTATGATCTCATAAGGGAAATATCATTGAAGCATCATCATTCTATGTGTGTATTATTTAAGCAAGGGTCTGGACAAAGAGACCTTGGTGAATCTGTTGCACCTACATCTATGGCTGTATGAATTTCACTTTGTTTTCATTAATACAAATCTATGCTTGCCATGTTTCCTTTAAATTTTGTGCACGTTTCATGAACTTGTTTCTTTTATCGATCCAATATGAATCTAATCATGGTAGAGTAGGAAGTATGTTTCGCTTTTGTTTCTCATTGTATTGCATGACCTTCTGAAGAACTTGGAGATCAAGATCAACCTGGATCGAGTAAGGGAAACCATCGATAAAAGGTATTTACCCTTCCTCCTTCTTCTTTGAATAGTTTAGCTTCATGAAAAGGAATGTCAGTGTCCACAATAGCACTTTTCTATCTTGGTCATAGGGGTCTAGTATCCAAGAGGAAATCCACTTGTCTGTAGGGGGATTCTCCTGTAAATATTTAAATATATTTTTTGGCTGAGGTGGGTTGGTTTCTTTCTATGGAAACCATGCTATCAGTATGTTGTCTGCTTGGACATGAATTTTAATAGTAGGTAATACAATCTTTCTTACTTAAAAAAAAACCGGTGGAAAGTGTTTGAAAAATGAGTTTAAAAAATACCTTTACTTATAAAAAAATTACCCTATACATAAATGTATTTATTAAAATCATTCCTGCAAAGATCCATCCAACTTTAATTATATAAGTCTTAGTGCATTCTTATCTTTCCTATTCTTCTTGTAATTCGATTGTTTTTAAATTGTTTATCAAGTTAACATCCTTCTTTCAATCCGAGAAGACAATTTTACTGGGTTCAGATCCCGTGCAAGCTATAACTTTGTAGGAAAACTATATCTTAACAAGGACTAAGACTTTGGAGACACACATGAGGAATTTTGACACTAAATGAACATCTACCCTTCTAATCTTATCACATGATACTATATCTCATCAAAAATTTAAATTTGAATGGATAGAATACAAAACCTACCTCCAATCATTCAAACTATTACCCTGAATAATTATTCCCCATATATCACAATAAAAGCAAACACTGCATCTCAATAAAAACATTTTTTTATAATAAATTATAGTATTTGGAATTAGAATGCCATCTTAAAATATTCTTGATGAAATACCTATAATAATAATTCACACTACATACCAGTTGGATTAATGAGAGGGGGGGTGAATCAATAATAGAGCAATTTAATCCTTTTTAACCATATAATCCAAGTCTTATATCAATGTAGAATTTTCATCTAATAAATATAGAGTAAATAATCAATGAACAAATGAACAATAATACACATACATAGTACACCAGTGTTTTAGGTGGAAACCCAAAGCGAGAGAAAACCACATAACGTTTTTTCTTATATGTCTTGAAGAATTACATTCATTGGAAGCACCGACTTCATTTGTTTTCCAGCTATAATTGGAAGGAGGATCCAACCCCCTTGTTTCTCAGTCTACGACCTGAGGGAACCTTCAACTCCCCTATTCTCTGGCTACAACCATAAGGAGGCTACAACCCCCTATATTCTCTAAATACAACTGGAAGGTCACTACAACCTCCTGTCCTTGCCCCGTCCAATCACCCTGAAGTATAAGTAGAATGATGGAACCACTGTCACACTATCACTATGACACATAACATTGTAAACCTATACCAATACACATGAACCATGCATCAACCATGCATAAACCTGTACCTCAACCTGTACCATAAACAAGTGTATCAACCATGCACCAACTTGTACGAAACAACTTGTAATCAAACTGTACCATAAACAAGTGCATCCAACCATGTACCAAGTATGTACCAATCATGTGTCAACTAGTCATCAACTATGACTCATCAATATGAACGAACATCATCAAGTATACACCTCATGTATGTGCCAACTCATCAACTACTTGTCTCAACCATGTACCCAACATGTACCTAAACCAAAATCCATCATCAATTTCATCATCCAAATATGATTTGTAACTCTATAATAGACCTGGTGTATATGATCACATGCTTGTATACCTTCCTTAAATTTCACAACAAGATACTAACATTTTCATCAAACTTTTATTTAGTCTCACATGACTAGTTTCAGACTAGTCAACAACCCTAACTTGAAATAATCATAACTATGTACCTGTAATGAATAAAGATATGAAAGTAGTACAAAATGTTCTTCAATTTTTTTTATGCAATTCCTCCAGGTGTCACTACTTGGAACCTCTCATAAAATGAGTTATAACAAAAATGAGATACCTTGTTGAATTCTATCTTATTCTAGAGATCAAACTTGTAGAGTGTGCCCCACAAAAAATATTTGTTGAATGAATATGAAAATGTTACACAACATAATACATACTGTATTCTAACCAACACATTTTGTCTTACTGAATTTGGATCTATTATGAATAAGTTATGGCGTTTTTTTCCCAAAATACATGTTTTAGACTAGTTTTAGGACTAGCCACAAACTCTATTTTCCACGGAGTGTAAATCCAAAAATACAATTACCCACAAGATGAAATTTTTACCACAGATACTTGGATATGTTTCCTCAATGGTCTATACATTTCATGGTTTGAATCATTCTATAAAATAATTTATTGCAAAAATGGTGAGGTGACCTGTAAATAACATACCTTAGAAAGCATCATCAAAAGAATTTATCCTCCCTTGAATTCCAGCCTTCTTTTCTTCACATTCCCTCTTAAATTCGGCTTATATATCCTTTGGTTACCTTAGTCACTTATATATATTCAATATTCACAAGTGTGATATAAAATTAGAGAGCCTTGCCTCTTATTTATACTCTACAAATAACTTCCTTAGAAGCATCTTCTAGGTCACCTTGCCCACTTTCCTTATTTTAGGGTTAAACCACTTCTAATTTCTCCATTAAATTTATTATTTAAATAATTTATTTTGTATTCACTTTGAATTATAGTACACTAATCACTTCTCTTTATTATTTACCTTCTAAAATCTCTTAAACCACTTTGACTACTTTGACCTTTTAGGGCTTCTAGATGACATATGAGGGTCCTCCAACTTCGTAAATCCATAACTCTCTAAACGTGAAGAGTTATGTGACATTCCACATACCACCAGAAATGGCAGGACATGTACTATCCATATATAATATTATTACCTTGAAATATATCAAAGCTCGTACCATTATCCATCAAACAAACTTGGGTCCATTACCCAAACCTTGGTTCTCCAACTTCTCATGGCCATAACTCTCTAACCGTGAGGAGTTATATGATGTTCCACATACCACCAGAAATGGAATGACATGTAATATACATATAGAATAATATTACCTTCAAATGTATTAAAAATTATACCATTATACATGAAACAACCTTGGGTCCATTACCCAAACCTTTGTGCTACCGGAATTTCTTCAAGGGTTGACATCAATGAAAAACAACCTTAATAAAAAATATCCCACTTTGGAATTGATGGAAACACTTTGATGCAATACTTAATTCATATCACTCATGCTCCCCCTAGAACCATGCCTCTGTCCTCTGCATCTCTATGACCATTTCCCCCCATGGAATCATGCCTCTGTCCTCTGCATCTAATAAGTCTCTCCCCCTTTGTCATCAATGACAAAGGTATCTTTCCATCCGGGGATGCTCTCCCTAACTGAATTGTCAACTTTATGGTGCTTCCTCATGTACATCTAAGACATATAAGATAAGCATTGAAAATAATTTATTTTGGAGTAGAAATAACTCTGAGTCTCTGGCGAAGATACTCAAAGGCTTCTCGTGGAAGTGGTTTTTTAAATATGTCTTCCACTTGTTGTTTTGTGCCCACATACTCAAATTTGATGTTTTTTTCTGAAACATGTTTCCATAGAAAGTGATACTTTATTGGACTGTGTTTCATCTTGGACTGCATCACCAGGTTCTTTGAGATATTGATGGCACTTGTATTATCACAATAGATTGGAATGGGCTCATAATACTCAACCTGTATATCTGTCAGAGTTTGTTTCATCCAAAGAACCTATGTACAACATGTTGCTACTGCAATATACTCTGCCTTGGTTGTATATAGAGATATTGATGATTGTTTCTTCCTTAGCCATGATACTAAACACTCACCCAAGTAGAACATTTATCCACTGGTGCTTCGTCAGTCATCAATACAACCTGCCCAATATGCCTCTGTGTAGGTAATAAGAGATAGATCCTTTCCTTTTGGATACCATAATCCAAACTCTTATGTTCCTTTGAGATATATGAAAATCCTCTTCACTGCTAACACATGTGATTCCTTTGGTGTTGCTTCAAATCATTCCACCTGTCCAACTCCCTGCATTACATCTGTTCTGGATGTTGTCACATATAGTAGGATACCAATCATTGACCTGTATTTCTTCTGATATGTAGAATTTGAACCATCATATTTTCTTAAATTGCATTTGGTTTGCATGGGAATGATAACCGGTTTGCAATATTCCATTTTGAACCTCTTTAGCATTTCTTTGATATACTTGGTTTGAGAAATAAAAATTCCTTGGTTTATTTGATGTATCTGAAGCCCCAAAAAGAAGGATAGTTCTCCAAGTAATGACATTTCAAATCCATTCTACATATCCTTTGCAAATTTCTGGCTTAACCTGTCATCATCACTACCAAAAATAATATCATCAACATAAAATTCAATTAATAAAATACTATCTTGACTTACCTTGATGTAGAGGTTGTTGTATGCACTTCCTTTTCTGAACCCTACCTGTTGTAGATATTTATCCAGTCTAGAGTACCATGCTCTAGGAGCTTGTTTTAGACCATACAAGGCCTTCTTTAATTTACACACATAATATGCATTCTCTGACAACTGAAATCCTTCTAGTTGTTCAATGTAGAATTCTTATTCAAGTTCCCCATTCAGAAAAGATGATTTTACGTCCATCTGATACACTTTGATATTTTTGGAGCATGCATAAGCTAAAAACAATCGGATTGCTTCCATTATGGAAACTAGGGAAAATGTCTCTTCAATGTCGATTCCTTCAACCTGTGCATATCCTTTACATACAAATCTATCTTTTTTCCTTGTAACTTGTCCATATTCATTCAATTTATTCATGTATACCCACTTTGTGTCAATCACATTCTTATCCTTTGGTCTTGGAACAAATTCCCAAGTGTCATTTTTCTCTATTTGATCCAATTCTTCATCCACAACCTTGTTCCAAAATTCATCATTGCTGGCCTGTTCAAAATAGGTTGGTTCAATCGTAGATGTGAGTGCTAGGTGTGTTTGTTCTGGTGAACGGATTCTTCTTCTAGTATCAACTCCTGCGTCTTTTCTTCTGATAATCTGATCTGAAGGATTATTCTTTTGTACTAGTCTGCTAGGTGTTTTTGGAGTTACTTGCTGAACTTGCTCTTCTATTTTTGTCGGATCCTCTTCGTCTTCCCCTTATTTTTATTCTTTTCTTTCTTCTTTGTAAAGTTGTTCCATTGATTCATTTTCTTCTTCCTTTAATTCTTGTCTACCTATTTCATCAATTGTTACGTTGATGCTTTCCACCACTTTGTTCAATAGTAGGTTGTAACACTTGTGTTCTTTTATTGTACTTGATTAATCAACAAGTACTTCTTTGTCCACACAAGATTCAAAATTTCTCATTCTACCATCTTCTCTTTTGATGTAGCATTTTCTTCCAAAAACCCTGAAGTGATTTACATTTGGTGGTCTTCCTTTCCATAGCTCGTAACGCGTTTTTTTAGTGTTGTTTCAGAGAATTACTTTGTTTTGAATGTGAACTGTTGTATGCACTACATGTGTCCAAAACATAACTGTCAATTTTGAATCCATTAGAATTGTTCGATCCATTTCCTGTATTGTCCTATTCTTTCTTTCAAAAACTCCATTCTGTTGAGGTGTGCTAGCAATGGAGAATTTATTTTTTGTTTCATGACTATTGTAGTAGTCCATAAATTCCTTTGAAGTGAACTCTCCTCCATTATCATAACTCAAGCATTTGATTTTTGAATCCATTTCATTTTCAATCATTTCCTTGTAGATCTTGAAGTTTTCAAAAGCTTATGATTTATTCTTGAGAAAGAAAATTGCGGTCATTCTTGTATAATCATCAATTAATAACATAGAATGTTTCTCACCTTTTAAGCCCTTTGTTTTAGTTGGTCCAACTAGATCAATATGCATAATTTCCATTGGTCTTTTCATTGAATATTCCTTTGATTTGAACCTGGTCTTTGTTTGCTTTCCTTGTTGACAATGCTTGCATAAAGTGTTGGTTGGTTTCGTGATATGGGGCATTTCTCTTACTACTTCTCTTTTACTGAATTTGATAAGGTTATCAAAATGTATGTGACCCATTTTTCTGTTCCATAGCCAACTTTCATCTTTTTTTCCTAGACAACAATTTTCATTTCCAATTTCACTTAACACATATATGTTGCTTGAAGTTCTCACAGATGTAGCAATCAATTTTCTTGAACTTTTTTTTCTTATCTCACATGTTTCTGAATCAAAAGTAAATTTATGACCTTCGTCACACATTTGACTCACACTTAGAGGATTATGTTTCATATCTTCTACTAGTAGAACAGTTTCTTCCTTTGTATTCTTGTTCTCAATTATGACTGTTCATTTTTCAATGATTTTGGTTGAATCATCATTTCCAAAGGAAACTGATCCATCTCTTTCCTTTTGTAATGTAAGAAACCTGTCTCTATCACTTGTTATGTGTTTTGAACAACCACTTTCAGCATACCGACCACGTTTCTTATGCTTATCTTGTAGAGTGAGTGTGAATTTTTCATTGCTATATTGATCCTGCTTTCTTATCCATGTCCTTTTATGAGGTTCCTGTCTATGACAATTTTTATTATGTTGTGGTTCTCTAGGAGGGACTGTTATTCTGTAATCTTTGGTCATGTGTCCAAAATTTTTACATTTGTAACATTCCACTTCAATTCTCAAAAATCCAAACCTGTTGTAACTTCTTCTTTGTGTTTCACTAGGCCTTCTTGGATAACCCCTTTGTGTATGAATTTCAAAGTTGTGTGTGTTCCTATTGTTATCTCTGCAGTTCACAACTTTATTTCCAAAATTATTGCATGCATGACATAAACCAAGATCGATAGTTTGATACCTGGGAGTTTAAGATCTTCTGAAAGGAGGTACTCTTATGAATTCTTCTTCTTCCTAAGGCCTATCCATCATTTGTTGATTTTGAAATCTGAATCTTCTCGGTGGAGGAGTGTCCCTGTAATCTTCCTTGTAGATCTTCCTATCCCCATTGATTGTTTTTGCAAAGATTTTTGGATATGTTTCTTTCTCTGTTGTTTTGGAGCTTGATCCCTTTTTTTTCTGATTGTATCCAATTCCGGACTTGTCATGATGATATTTTTGACTGCTGATAATGTCATCCAAAACTTTTGAGATGTTCTGCATACTTTTATTTTGAAGATACTTTCTTAATGTGACAATCTTTGCTTCTAAATTTCCAATGATCTTGTCTTTTTCTTCTAGTTGTTCTTTGAGTTCTTCTTCAATTCTTTTATCTTATTCTATTTCAACCTTCAAATTTGTTATCATTTGTTCTAGTTCTTGAGTGTCTTCTTTCTTGACTAGTTCTTCTTGTAATTTCTTGTTTTTCTTCTTTTATCCTCTAATAAATTCTATGGCACACATTAATTCCTCTTGGTAGTCAACTTCTGACTCTTCAATTTCTTCCTCAAATTTCATATTCTTCTTCGGATTCTTCATATTCTTCTTCGAAGTCTTCTTTATCATAGTCTTCTACTACGATGAATACAACTCTTTCTGTCTCACTGTCACTGAATTCATCTTCATCTGATGATGATATGTCTTCTTTGGTGCATAAGATTTTCTTGAAAACTTTCTTTGTGGTGCTTTTTCCTTCATATGTTTGTTTGCCTTTTGATTAACCTTCGTCATTTTTCTTTTTATTATAAGGACGTTTGTTATAAAAATGACCAATACCATCACAATTAAAACAAATTAAAGGAAGCTTACCTCTATACCTACCATTGGTTCCCTTGTTCAGTCTTTTGACAAAGTTGGCCACTTATTCATCATCTTTCGAGACGTCACTATTGTTGCTATGTTCTTATTTTTTCCTTCTCTTTTGCTTTGACTTTTTGGGTGATTTGAAGGCTGCTTCTTTTATATATGGATTTTCCTATTCAGTTGTCATTTCATATGTTGTGAAGATTCCATGTAATTCATCCATTATTATTGAGTTTAGATATGATATTTCTTCTAGTGCTGATATCTTAGGGTCAAATCTCATAGGAAGAGATCTTAGTACTTTTTGAACAATTATAGATTCTTTGATTTCTTCTCCCAATCCTATGATTGCATTTACTGTTTCATCAACTCGTAAAAAGTAAGATGTAATATTCTCATCTTCCTTCATCTTAAGTTGTTTGAACTGACATATGTAAGTTTGAAGCTTTACTGCTTTGACTTTTGAATCTCCTTCATAAATATTTTGATGTTTGTCGCAAATCTCTTTAGAGGGTTTACAATGTGGAAATTTGGTGAATGTCGTTTCACTAAGACCATTCAAAAGTGCATTTTTGGCTTTGGAATTATTCTGATTGAGTTTCACTACTTTGTCATTTGTTGGGAAAACTGTTGGTGTTGTGTATCCATCTACAATTGATTTCCAAATTTCAAATCCCTGTGCCGGTATATATGTTTTCATCCTTAAGCTCCAAAATCCACACTTCTTTCCATTGAACTGTCACACACCATTTTTATACAATTTGTTTCTCTCCATGATCTACCTTTCATTGGTTAAACTGATTTCTGAAGGAACCTGCTCTGATACCAATTGTTGGATTACTGAGAGGGGGGGTGAATCAGTAATAGAACAATTTAATCCTTTTTAACTATATAATCCAACTGTTATACCAATGTAGCATTATCATCCAATAATTGCAGAGTAAATAAGAAATGAACAAATGAACAATCATACACATACATAGTACACCAATGTTTTACATGGAAAACCAAAGAGGGAGAAAACCACAAAATTCTTTCTCTTATATGTATTGAAGAATTACATTCATTGGAAGCACCAAATTCCTTTGTTTTCCAACTGCAACTGGAAGGAGGCTTCGAACCCCTTGTTTCTTAGGCTACAACCCGAAGGAAGCTTTAACTCCCCTATTCTATGGATACAACTAGAAGGAGGATGCAACCCCCTATGTTCTTCGGATACAACCGGAAGGTGGCTACAACCACATTTCCTTGCGTTGTCCAACCATTCTGAAGTAGAAGTAGAATGATGGAATTATTGTCACACTATCACTGTGAGATATACCTTTGTAAACCTGTACCGAAAAACCTGAACCATGCATCAACCATGCATCAACATGTACCTCAACTTGTAATCAACATGTACCATAAACAAGTGCATCAATCATACACCAACCTGTACCAAACAACCTGTAATCAACCTGTACCATAAAGAAGTGCATCCAACCATGTACCAAGTATGTACCAATTATGCGCCAACTACTCATCAACTATGAATCATCAATATGTACAAACATCATCAACTATACACCTCATGTATGTGCCAACTCATCAACTACTTGTCTCAACCATGTACCCAACATGTACCTTA
>JZKD02S0436660.1:125776-136762 GCA_000966675.3 Picea glauca
AAAAAAAATATTGTAATTTATATAATATATATAATATTTTACTATATTAACATATATATTATAAAATATAATATATATTTTAATATATAATATTTTATGTGTTAACATATATATTATAAAATATAATATACATGTTAATATATAATATTTTATGTGTTAACATATATATATATAATATATACTGTAATTTATATAATATTATAATATGTATTTTAATGTGTTAACATATATATTATAAAATATATAATTTATATTTTAATTTAGATAATATTTTAATATGTTATGACATTACATATTCAAAATATCAACATTACTATTCATTTCTTATTCATTTGTTATTGATTATGCAATTAATTTTAGATATTGAAATACTTGAAGGCAACAATAAGACTTGAAATATATTAACCAATTAGAGATGAGAAAAATATATATTTTTACTATATCAAAAAATATATATTTATTTTCTTAAGTTAAACATTACATTTTACAAACAAATTTAAAATATAAAGAAAATTAATGTTAAATCAATAACAAACTCATTGCTATAGTCTTGCTTTAGTAGGGACTAATAAGACTTGTACTTATTCTAGTTCTCTAATTTATTTAATATCATCAATATCAACTTATTTAGTCGATCAAAATAATTTCATATTTTTCCAACTTGTATAAAATTTTCATTATTATAGAATAACAACTTGATTAATAAAATATCAAAGTGAAAATAAATTAATAAAAAATTTCGAAAATCAATTTCCATATTTTTGTAAATCAATTTCCAAATTTTCATAAAATTTTAATATTGGTTTCATTTTAACTCTTGTTCCTTTAATCTCAATCTTAAAGGAAAAGATTTTCATAAAATTTTGATGTTGGTTTCATTTTAACTCTTGTTCCTTTAATCTCAATCTTAAAGGAAAAGTTGGACTAACTAGTTCATGATTGTCTCATTTATCATTTGTAATTAATTATTTATAATATACATTAAAATATAGTATTAAGATTTGATTAATAAATTTTAAGTAGTAAATATTTAGTCAATGTGACAACTTTAAATTATTAAAGATAGGATAGAAGAATAGGATAAGATAAATATTTAGACTTACGAAAGGGTTTTTAAAGCAATTGTTAACACTCTTGATAGAATAATTAAAAGAATTATAAATAAAATTGTTAATTAAGTAATTTCAACATAAGGATAGTATTGCACAAAAGATTATCTTAATACAATACTAAATAAAATTGCATAGTTTTGTTATATATATATAACCCTACAGTTGCAACTCTTATGTAAGTGATGCAACCTTACGCATTTTGCAAAGGATAAAATTGTTATTCCTTACATGCAATAGTGTGCTCTAGAAGGTTAAAATTGGGAAGGGTGTTACACATTTATATGAGAAGGCTAAGAGGAGGGACGATAGACAAGATATCAACTAAGTAGAAATCTTGCTAGAGCAATGAGAGCTATCTCAATAAATAAAATGAGTGAACATTTAATCAAACCACCATACATATAGAGAAAGGAAAATGTATACAAAATCAATGAATGAAGAAATGACGACAAGCCTTACCTAATAATGCTTAAGAAGTTTCACTAGGTTGATCTTGGGTGAACATAAGTGAGTGCTTTTGTAATTTAAGAAAGAGTAAAACCCTAGATAAAACTGACGAGAAAACAATTATAGCAATAATAGTAGTAACTGAACCTATATTAGTGTAATCATAGTTGAAATTTTTTAATGAAGATAATTATTATGGAGTTTCTTAATTACCTTGAGAAACAAAGCCTCTCTGGTTTGTGAGTTTGAATTTTTATCTCTCCCTTAATGCACCAATTCATTTGGAATGAAAACATGTGAATCCATTTCCCTTTGTTGGCATTACTTCTCAACCTTTTGGCAGGGGCACACCCATTGGTATGAAGTGAACTTCCCTTGTCGATATCCTCTTTACTTTTGGTGGGATCACTTCCATCAAAATATTTTCTATAGAATAAATCCCACCCATCCTCTTATGATAAAACCACTATAGAATACTCATTGCCACTGGGATGCCACTTCTTCCTCCAAATTGAGTGAAATGCACATGTCATTCAATATCAATAGAAAATTATTTACATTGAGACATGTAAACAACTTCATCTTTTGCATCTTAGGATCACAACTACTCTTGGATACTACCCCCGAGTTTATATTTATTGTGTTGGAAATAACTTTTTGAATGTTTAAAATGTTAAAGTTTTGAGAAATAGTTATCCAAATTATTGGTTGGAACACATTAAGTGTTGTAGACTCTTTTGAGCAATGAAGTTTCTCCAATGCTACCTAATAAATATATCCCAATTATGTCAAATTGATGATCTTTTGTATTATTCCATGTATACACCTTTATCTCAATATCTTGAATACCCAACGCCATAAAATCTCGATTCTATCATTGGTTGAAGCAACACCTATAGATGTTGTTGTGTTGACAAAATCAATCTATTGAGCATTGTGAAATACTAAATAGGCCCTTTCAATATCATTAAATATTTCATGAAAACTTTGTGTCTACTTTCTAATGTTTCTAGATGTTGTTGTGTTGACAAAATCAATCTATTGAGCATTGTGAAATACTAAATAGGCCCTTTCAATATCATTAAATATTTCATGAAAACTTTGTGTCTACTTTCTAATGTTTCTAGAGAGTCTAGGCTTATAGAAGAGGCAACCTAAACATTGCTTCTATTTTTTAGAGTGATCTATCAATCTGTAGGTTTCTTCAAGGGAATGTTGGATCCTTCACAACCAATAATTCACATTTTTTTAGGAATTCTTTGGTCATGTTGAAATTGATTGGAAATATATTATAAGACGACCTTCATACTATATAATTTATCTTGTAGAACCTTATTGTTTTCATCAAGATGAATACAATTATATATGATTTCGATAAGTGTATCAATATAAATGATATTTTCAACATTAAATTTAGTCAATTGATTTGCAAAACCTAGGTCCTTCTTGGAATGGGTACTTCTTTGGCTATTGAATCATCTCGTTTTCAGTTTCCATTGCCTCCTCATTCAAACTCCATCCCACCTATTCCCCTACCACGAATGATATACTATTTCTCTTTATTTACAAGGAAATAGTTATTCATCATTGTCACTTGCTAGTAATGTGATGAGGGTTGAAGTCGTGAAATATTTATTTTCTAGCACATGTTATCTTTCCTTGAATCAATTGAGATTATTGTTACATATATCCCTTTGGGGACATCATTATGTATAATAGCTATAATATCCCTAGTTTGATCCCCATGTTATAATCGTATATGTACAAATGTTATATAGACTATTTAGCTAGTATGATTTTGGGTTGGAGAGCCTATATGTGATTTTGGGTCAGAGTGCCTATATGATGAATTCCAAAGATCCTGTGATGATCAAGGATGGAGAGACTAGCATTGTAAATTGTACATATAAATGATAATAAAATACATCACTATTGCATACCAAGTTAGACAAAGACTATGTGGGGTTAGGAGGCCTAAAAAGAAAATAATGCCAAAAACAATATAATATTCGAAGCCAAATTCATATGAGCACATTATCCTAAGATATAAATCTTTGGATAACGTTAATAAGTGGGATTCCTTGAGTGTCACATGGAAATTTAATGCCATCCATACTTAAGTCATTTTTTCAATAGAAAATGGTCAATTCCTTGTAATTTTCACTAGTGCGTGTGGATTTCATGCTTGGGGTGTGATCTAGTGAGAGTCACTACAACCTCATTATATTGTGAACACTAAGAAACTGTTGGCTTGGGAAAAATTCCATTTTCCAATAGCAGAGGTTACCCCCGATAATAGGTCCCTATTATACCTCTCACCATTTGGATTAGGGAGACAATCTAGATTATAGCCTGACAACAATTTCTAGTTTGGGGTTTATCGGTTATGACCCAGTGCACCAATGATGATTTATAAGCTAAGGAATGAAATGAATCTAATCTAAGATGCATGTGTGTAGATGGAAAAGGTAACCAAAAAGAAAACATAGAACCAAATGTGCTCTTGTCAATGGCCTAGGAAATAGTTCACACAGAATAAAAACAAGAATATGAAATAAAGAATTGCAAATACAGAACAATAAAAAATTTAAACAATCATTTACAATCTTGTGCCCATGAATTCAAAAAAATATTCCCTAAAGAAATGAAATAATAATGCAACAAAAATATATAAGAATAGTCTATAATACAAAGTAGATTCTTACACTATCCGAGCATTGAGAAAAATGCAAAGGAATAGTCCACAATATGTCCAACATGAGAATCAGAGTTCTCTAGAAAATAGCTTGTCCAAATAGGATTTTCCTCATTAAAATATTCAATGATAGTAAATGAAATATCTAAGAGACAAAATTATTTTTCCTTGATACAATCCTTATATTTATTGATATTCAACTTGACTCTCAGCCTTCCACCTTCCTCCCATGACCTTTCACTTACAAACTTTTTACCTTATCCTCTTCGTAATGATGAGAGGACAAGGAAAACATAAATGTGTATAATTCAATGTATTTACACAGTTACATTTCGAATTTGTCTTTTAGTGTTGTTGGGCCATCATAAATTTTGTGTATAGTGCACCTCACCTACCGTGATGACTAGTCTTGACATTGGGAATCTCTTCTCCCTCCAAGTTTGATATTCAACTTTCATAGGATTCAAAATTCTTCTTCGACTATTTGACTCTCATTCCCTTTCAATACTCCTTGTTGGAGATACTTCACAAACATAGGATTTATTTTTCCTAAGGTTTTCCCTATGTTTATTAGTCATTATTTAGTTTCCTATAGTTTAGGGAGAATATTCCTTTTCCTGCATTCTAGGAGAATATTCTCTTCAATTCACACTCTAGTTTGATGATTTCAGTGGAGTCTAGATTCCACATTGGGATCATCACCATGAAAAATTGGGATCATCCGCAACTAATGCACATTTTCCTTGGGATTAGCACTAGACTAGCACATTACTCATGATTCCTTGATCTCCTCCTCACTTCACTCTATTTTAGTCAGTTAACTGAAGACTGAGAGACTAGTTAACTGAGACTGGGTGGAAATTTACTCTCATAACTTCTAGTGTGTGTCCACATCACTCTAAACCACCACTATAGTGCATTAGTTCTCCTCCAGTGCACAGTAGTTGAGTTATAAAAATTATATCATGTGCAAATTATCATTCATTCATTTGGTTAATGAACATTCTTTATTCTCACTCTCTCGTTTTTCTCTTCTCTCATTTTTCTGCAAATTGTGTATGTCATTTTCTAGCTAGAGATTATATCTTCAGGTTCATTCACATTTACATGGTATTAGAGCTGAAAATTTTCTATGAAAAAGACACACCATATTCTTTTTCCAGGTACCAAAGATTGAAGACAGCGGGAAAAATGGAATTTCCAAAAGAATTCCTTCTTACACCATATAATTTCTTTGCATGGAAGGAAAAGATGATAGTGAATATTCAAAGAAGAGTATTATATAGGTTAACCATGAACACAGAGACTGAACCCACATCAACCATAGAAAAATCCAAGTATCTGAATCGAATGGATGAAGCGTTTGGAACTATTTGTAGTCTCATTTCTCTTGAGATCCTCTTTCACATATCCTCTTGTAAAACCCCCAATGAATCTTGGACCACTATGGAAGGTATTTTTGGAAAATAGGTTGATATGAGGGGACACATGGTCAAGGTGGAATTGAAAACTTTGGATCCAAAAACCTTTGACAATCTCAAATATTTCTTTACCCAATATAAGGATTTGATGTCGCAACTCAAGGCTTGTGGGGTTGATAAATGTAAGGAGGAGAAAAAATGGTTCTTACCATTCTCTCATAACTTGGTATGGAATAATCAGTGTTTGTATCCACATTTAATTCATTTAGGCTCACATCTAGAGCTACTTGGACCATGTCCTCTCTTGAGGCCTTTATCGAGTCTCTGATGCAAGAGCATACCAAGCTCATCAATATGGAAAAAATCAAAAGCTTGAGGGTGCATGCACTTATTGTGAAATATGGTAGAAGTCACCAATATCATATATATAAACACAAATAAAAATGGAAGGGACATGCAAATCCAAACAAGGAATGGTACTCAAAACCCTTCAACGATTCCTCTAGATCCAAAGGTGGAAAGGGAAGAAAAGGGGAGAAATAAACTTACTGCCATAAAAGATTCCATCTAGAATCTGCATGTATGAAGAAATAGATAGATCAAATGGCCCAAATACTTCAACAAAACATCCTTGGATATCACATCCCTGAGGGTTCCAAGAAGAAGGCAGAAGATCGGAATCCCAAGAAAGGAAATTCTAGACATGCTTTGACTGCCATCAACTCCTCTCCCGATGATTGGATTGTAGATTCAGGAGAATCATACCACATGGAAGACAAAAAATAAGTCTACTATTCATTATATGCATCCAAATGTCCTCCTATTCTGATGGGGGGAAAATCCCCAGTCGTGGTCACCAAGAAAGGAAGAATTGAACTGACAAACGGAAGCTTCGAGAATGTGCTACACATTCCCAAACTTTGTGTTAATCTTCTCTCCATGTTCAGATGACAGACTTCGGCACCAAAAAGAGAGTTGCATTCACACATGATGTTGTGGATATATATGACATGAAAACCAATTCCAAGGTTGCTACCAATGAGGTAAATCATCAATCCGGAATCTACACATTTTCTGAATTTATTGAACCAAATTCTGCATTACTTCTTACCCATGCTTATGAAAGAAGTAGGATATGCAACGAAAGGTTCAAGAATTTAAATTTCACATATATGAAACAACTTAGCAAGTAGGTAATTGTTTATGGTCTACCTAACATCCACTTCTCCAAAGGAATTTTTGAAGGATGTGTTCTTTGAAAACACCCTCAAGAGAAATTTGACAAAGGAAAGACTCATAAGGCCTCCTTTCCTTTAGATCTGATCCATAATTATCTAATGGTCCATTTTCCGCATCCATCAATCAAAAAACCATGGTACATGCTCATTTTTGTTGATTATTTCTCATGCTTCACATGGACTTTCTTTCTCGAGAAAAAATCATAGGTCTTTCAACACCTCAAAGATTTCAAAGCCCTTGTTGAAACAAAGTCAGGAAAGAAGATCAAATCCCTCCAAATAGATAATGGGGGGGAGTATGTCAACCATGAGAGATATAATATTTCTCTTGAGGAAGGGATTCAGTTGCAGCACATGGTTCCTTATACTCTGCAGCAAAACAAAATTGTTGAGAGGAAAAATATATCTCTAAAAGAGATGGCATCTTGCATGCTACATGCAAAGTCACTTCCACAATGATTATGAGTTGAAGCATTTAATTATGAAAACTACATCCAAAACAAATATCCCCATCGATATTTCAAGGATAAGACCCCCTACGATGCTTGGAGTGGCCTCAAACCAGAAGTGACCCACTTTCGTATATTTAGTTCTCGTACAAGGGCTAGGATTCCCTGTAAGAAGAAGAAGGCACTTGATACAAAGAGAAAAAATTGTATCTTTGTTATATACCCCAACAGTGTGAAAGGATACACACTCATTGATCTCTCCTTGTATCGACTCATCATTGAACATAGTTTCCAATTCGAGGAAAGTATCTTGCATGTAGACACTTTTGTTCTTCCACCTGTCAGAGATGATGAGCATGCACATGCCGACTCTTATTCATATGAGAGTTCTTATTCATATGATTAAGATGATTCAGATATTGAGTCAATATAGTTAGATGCATAGTTAGTGCATGAAGATGCATATGCAGAGCCAGAGCAGAGGCCCAATTGGGGAAATACTCCTCTTCAGGATGCATGAGATCTTGTTTGGGATCGATCTGATACTAGGATGAATTGATATGATTTTGAGGAGCCTCCTCTTGCACTCACTTCCACTAAAATGATTCCACCCAAGAATATTTTCTTGGTTCATTCTTTAGATCCACATTCCTATGGAAAGGATGATAGAAATTCCTTTTGGGAATCCACCATGCAAGAGGAGTACAACTACCTCCTCGAGAATTAGATTTGGGATCTGGTTCCCCTTCCTGCAGGAAGGAAAATTGTTAGGTGAAGATGGGTCTATAGGACCAAGAGCATAGTGGATGGATAGATGAGAAGATAAAAATCTAGGCTAGTTGCCAAAGGCTTTCAATAGGTGCATGAAATTGACTATGATGATACCTCCACTCCAGTAGTGAATATGGATTCCATACATTTGGCACTTTCCATTGCGGCATATAAGGGATGGGAAGTCCATCAGATGGATGTGAAGAATTTATTTCTTCACGATGATCTCTCTGAGGAGATCTATTTGGAGAAGCCCCAGGGATTTGTTTAGGATTCATATTTGATCTGTCGACTGAAGAAGTCCCTTTATGGCCTGAAGTAGGCCCCTAGGGCATGGTATTCCAACATGGAATCCTACCTGCTTTCACAAGATTTTGTATATTGTAAGTCAGACTCGACTTTTTACATGGTCAAGATGGTTGATTCACTTCTACTCCTAGTTTTGTATGTTCATGATTTGTTGATCACCGATTGCTCAACTTTAGCGATTGTTTCAGTCAAGAGGATTCAACTTGACAAGTTCTTTATGGTGGACATGGGTCCGCTACATTTCTTCCTTAGACTTGAGATCATTCAAGATGCATCAGGAGTCAAAATGTCTCAGGCCAAGTATGCATGAGATCTCCTTGAGATATTTGACATGATAGACTGCAAGTCTTCCCTGACTCATTTCCTATCAAGAGTGAGACTTGAGATTGGAGGGGACACTCCACTAGTGGACAACAAACTATACAAAAAACTAGTGGGGATCTTGTTGTATCTCAAACACTCCAGACAAGACCTCTCTTATGTAGTTGGAGTAGTCTCTAAGTTCATGCAGGAGCCGCATGAGCTACATTATAAGGTTGCAAAGAATATACTTCAATATGTACATGACACCATCACCTTTGGTATTCACTATGAATAAGACTCTACATGGGGTTCACACTTTAGTTTGATCAGTTCAATGGAGTCTATATGTCACACTAGAATCATCACCATGCAGCATTGGGATCATCACCATGCAACATTGAGATCATCACCATGAAGCATTGGGATTATCACTAGATAATACACATTATCCTTGGGATTATCACTAGACAAACGCATTACTCATGATTCCCTAATCTCCTCCTCACGTCACTATGTTTCAGTCATTTAATTGAAGACTAAGAGACTAGGTAGTAGTTTACTCCCATAACCGTCGGTGTGTTTCTAGATCACTCTATACCACCACTATGGTGCATCGGTTCTCCTCCAGTGCACATTAGTTGATTTATACATAGTATATCATGTGTAAATTATCATTCATTCATTTGGTTAATGCAAATTATTTGTTCTCACTCTCTCGTTTCTCTCTTCTCTCAGTTTTTTGCAAACTGTGTATTTCATTTTCTAGCTAGATCATGTCTGTGCATGTGTTAATCCATAAAATTGGATCACTACCCCTTAATTGGGGCATATTATATTAGTAATTTTATTTTATTTATTTCAGCTTTAGGCCATTAGTTGTAATTATACCTCCTAGTCTCCTATATATACCAAGGAGACATTTTCATTTTGAATCATCTTGTACTTGAAATTTAAGTGGGGTAAAAGGAGGTTGCCCCCTCGAAGAGGCTTATTATCTGAAATTATCTGTTTTTCAAGGTGTTGATTAATTTTTCTGAGGTTTTTCTATTCTATATTGATACTTGGGGTTTCACTGCTACATCTGAGACACCTTGGCATTTTCACTATAACTTGTTTTCTACAATGTTTCGGAAGGAAATTATTGGATGATATTTAGTATACATATCAAGGTACGTTGGTTTCCAAATTTAGCTCTTGAGGCCTTATACTTTCAGATATACAACCTTTAAAAGATAGGGTTCTGGAATCATCCTTAACTGAGTCATTGCGGAATTTTTGCTATAAAACAATTTATGTAATGTTTCAGACCCTGAAATGCGAAGGATATTCTAAAAAATTAGTAAGGTATCTGTGGTAAAAATTTCATCTTCTGGGTCATCTTAAATTTGTAGATACACCCTGTGTAAGATAGGGTATCTGACTATTCCTATTGACTAGTCTCAAGAAGGTGTTCCAGGTAAAAAAATAATAACTTCTTCCTAGAGTAGCCAAATTGAGTGGGACTAGTTTCATTGGATCTTGGATAGTCTATAGTATTTCTGGTGTGATTTTAGGAATTTTATATCAATTATTTTGTGCGGGGAAAGCTATACAAGTGAGATCTCTTGGAAAGGCAAAAAAACGACAAGTTGTGGGGAAGTTACCATAAATTCCACTTGGCACATCCAATTTTGATCAGACCTATGGCATTGCAGAGAAGAAATATCAGAGAACTACATACAAGACAATTTCATACCCAGAAGGGCCAAAACTTGGGAGATACAATAGAAGAAAGATTGTCTAGCAGAACCACCTCAAAATCAAGGTTCAAAAGTGATACTTGGCAAACATGCCACCCAAAAAGGGAACTTCTACACAAAATAAGCCTCTAGACAATCCTACTTAGACTCTTTATGAAGGTGAAGAAATGATTAGGGACATAAATGATTTACAAAAGAAGATAGTAACAAAAGATGAACTACAAGAGATGATGGAGGGTTTAAAAGGGGAGATCATCGAAGTATTGAAAAATTTCGTAACAGAGAAGACACCTGAAAGTGAAAATGCATCCCATGAAATTGATGATGAGGACACAAGGAAGGTGAATCAAGAATGGAGAAACTCTAACTTTGGTTTGATGACCAACTACGTTCCTAAGATTGATATGAGGAATTTTGATGGCAAGGACCCAATCACATGGATACTTCAGATGGAGCAATTCTTTGATCTCCATAATGTGCCACATACAAAAAAGGTACGAAT
>JZKD02S0436660.1:140457-156363 GCA_000966675.3 Picea glauca
TTAGGCCATTAGTTGTAATTATACCTCCTAGTCTCCTATATATACCAAGGAGACATTTTCATTTTGAATCATCTTGTAATTGAACATTTAAGTGGGGTAAAAGGAGGTTGCCCCCCTTGAAGAGGCTTATTATATGAAATTATCTCTTTTTCAAGGCGTTGAGTACTTTTTCTGAGGTTTTTCTATGCTATATTGATATTTGGTTCTTAACAACATGTTCATTCACATTTACACTCCTCTAATGTTTTGATAATTATTGTTGTCGTTGCTTCTCCATTATCCTCAATGGTAGATCATATTTTCAAGGGTTTTGTTGCATATTGGTATATTAATTTGATGCATAGTTGATGTGCCTTCATTGTTTTCTCCCCTCACATGCTACCTATTTGAATTGTTGTGTATGATATTCCCTTATCATTGGTACCTGAAACCATTCAACACACAATAGATAAGTTACCATGGAATAATCTGAAAACAAAATTTCAAAACCACATGTTTGAACCTATAGAACTGAAACATTAGATAATTGAGAGTTTATGTATGCTTCCCTTATTTCGTTTCCTAGTTCCTATACTCTTGGTTGAATTACTATGTTCTCCGGGATTTGTTCCCATGTGATATATTTTAATCCTAAAAATTTAAACAATTGATGAGGTATATCTAAAATCATATAATTGTGAAGTTGTAGGTCTCAGAAATTACTTTCCAATGCTATAAGGAATGTGTGAAATAGGTAATGTAGTCAAGTGTTACAACCAAAATATGAAATGCAATTTTGTAGGGTCTTACTCTTGTGTCTTCAAATTAAGCACAAGCCCTCCTCTATATCATAACGATGAGCTCACACTCTCCTATGTATCAACAATTTTAGCACGAACTCTCCTCCATGTCGATGAGTTAAGCACAAACTCTCCTCTGTATTGGCACGATGAGACAAAATATCCTCTGTATCGACAATTCAAGAATGAACTCTCCTCTGTATCGACAAGTTAAGCATGAAATATGATCTATATTGGAGCAATGAGAATGGACTCTCCTATGTATCGGCAAGTTAAGCATTTTCTCTCCTCTATGTCGGAAATTTAAGCATGAACTCTCATATGTATCGGAAATTTAAGTACAAACTATCCTCTGTATCAGTAAAATGTGCACAAACTATCCTTTGTATTATAAATATAATTACAAACTCTCCTCTGTATTGACAAGTTAAGCACAAACTTTCCTCGGTAAGAAGATAAATAAAAAAATTTCTAGGTATCCTTTTTACCGAAAAGAAACAACAAGAACTTGAGTTCAAATGTCCATAAGTTTCTCATAAGATGTTCAACTAGGGTGTCATTTTTTACAACGTGGAGAAAACAAGGAGGGGCTTATAGTGAGAAACCTTACAACTTCATTCAATAATTTGAGGATATTCATGTTTAATGAAGTTCATGGTTAATGAATCTTCTTTGAAGGGAAATACTTGGCGATCATTCTGACACTTCTAGACCTCATATTTTGATTCCATCAGTGGCATAGGAATCATAATCCTATAAAACATACATATATCCTATTTCAAGAGTGAAAACTTCACTTTTACCAATACCCAAAACTATGAGGAAAGACCATTTTTAATGAAAGTTCGGACCTCGTTCTCGCTACGTATTTTCTTGAATTTTGTTCCATTAGTTCCGGTGTTATATGTGTTGTATAGGATATTAATTAGTCCATTGGAGTTGAGTTCATATGTTTGTGGATTATAAATGTAATCCCGTGAAAACAACCAATTGACGCTTGGAGCACTTAACACTGTTTAGTATCTGGGAGGATTAATTCTTCTATGAGATGCAATTCACAACCAACATGAGTCTCATATTTTCTACAATTAAACCACCTGGAAATACATGACACTTTCATAATCATGGTTAGTTATGAAATCAAGAAGGTGAAAAACATGCATGTCGATATGGTATGTGTAATGAAAAATGTTGGTGACACAAATATACTTAATTACGACTACAAAATGATGTAGATCAATAAAGGTACACTACCATTCATCAGTTATCCAATCATGCATGGAAATATTAATCATTGGAAATTATGGGAACCTAACTGATGAACGAAATGAGAAGGATCTCAACTAGAGAAGAATAGGTGAGTTCTCAAGATTAAGGAATCTAGTTGATACGGTCTATGTCAATGAGGGAAAAAAACTCACTATCTATAAACTATGTGTCAATGATGGGTCAAAATATTTCTTCTAGCATATCAAAGATAGGAGGGGGGAAATCTGTTGATAAGAAGTGTATCAGAAAGAGAGAGATGAACCTCACCAATACACTATGTATCAGAGAGAAAGCAAGGAACCTTGCCGATATGATATGTATCGACGAATATGGGGGGATATATGCCAATGTATATCAATGGTTGGAATCAAATTAATTGTCAATGTATCAGTGTTCAAGGACTGATGGGCACCAGTGTATCAGTGGTTAATGAAATATCGACTTCTGATACAAGAGAAAGTTGTTGGAAAAAATTTAAGTGTTGGTTCAACTTGCATATCGGTGAAAAAAACCCAAGTCATCGATATGGGCCATATAAGTGGAGGAACACGTATTTTCACTGATATAACCTATATCATCAAGGGAAATAGGATTCTCATCGATATGTGATATATCAACGAAGGAAAGAGGAATATCGCCAATATACAGTGTATCGACTAGGAAGAGTCTTCTTTAAAATCACTAAAATGGTAAAGTATATAGAGTGATAAGAGAGACTTGGTTTTTTCCATTTGCATGAGAGTCTAAGAATATTTATAGTAGGAAATTTTAGAAGGGATACCAAATTATTTTGTTAGATTAATGGTGGGTAGAAGAAATTAAGGATGGTGTTGTGTAGGAACAACAATTGGTGACACATTGGGTGAAGCCAAAATATATGATAATCTTCCCTAACTTATGAGAAGAAAATGTAGAGGGTCATATAATTACATTTAAGATCAGAAATTATAGAATTAATGTGCAACAATTACCTGGGATATTCCATTGTGGTGGGATCACTGTTGATGCTTGCATATCGTCTAGTATAACTCATATGTTGTAATAAGAGGATGAATGATGGTGATGTTTATTTCCTTAAAACACATTGATGATTTAGTTTTGTATCTCCATCATGGGGATGATATAGGTTTGAGATATAAAAATATTTTCACCAAGTTTATACATATTATCTATCAGGTGTTTCTCCACTGCCCATGAGCATTCATATCCCCAAAAGAGTCACCAAGGTGTCACATACCTTGCTCCACTTAGAGGGAGTGTCCATAGCCCATATGAAAATATATGCATGTCCCTTAGTCTAGTCAAGATTTAGTTCCCATTCCTTCCCAATTTATTTAGTGTATGCTTAGCATCTGGTTAATGGGGAAAGTAGTGGCCTTCTTTTAGCCTGATAAGGGATGATTTCCATCTATTTAGACTTACTTTGTATATTTTTTGCGCCTAGCTGAATAAGTTTATCCCTTTTGATTTTCAACGTTTAGACTTTGTCACTTCACCTTTCATGCGAGAATCTACTTAGTGTGTGGACGGTTCCCCAATTACATAGAATTTTCTCACCAACCAAGGTGAAAGATCGACTATTGATTAATCACTTTGTTAAGTCATGGTCTAATAGTTGTCACAATATTTCAAAAATAGTTCTAATTCATCTTCAAGATGACCTTCCAGTTCAACTCATGAGCTAGCAAAGAGATGCAAGTTGATTCAGGCATGTTTCTGGTGCAAAGGTGCTTTCTGTATGAGACAAAGAAGGTGAGATATTGGTATTCCATTAAATTTAATCAAGAATCATAACAAAAATAAAATTTAGAGAATGAAATGCCTCTAGGGGAAAATATGATGAGTAATTAAAGACAAAATCAACCCAAAACCTACTACAATTGAAAAAAAATAAAGTGGTTATAACATATAATCCATTGGCAAGAAATATTATACTGAAAACGAAATCAGAATGTTAGTGTTTCCAACAAATTTAAGAATGTTCATGCATCCTAACACAAGAAGTAGTTTTTTGGCCTCTTGAAAGTACTAATCCCTGTGAAAGCCTATCATTTCATATCACTCCATTTAGAGGAGCTTCGGTGTTAATGTCGATTGAGAATGGAATCTCTCATCGTTATTTTATGAAAAACAATTAGCTCATCTTTGTACCCTTGCGATTCAGGAAGTAAGGATTTGAAAAAGCTTATGTTTGTTGTCCACCAGATTGCTTTACTCTTGCCTTGAGATATATCAAGGTTTAAAAATATGTGTGCATACTCTGAATCTCTCCAAGTTCTGAAACTCATTCTACAACGTAACATGCTTATCCCATCACAGATCCAAATCAGGAATATGGTATCAATTGGGTATGAATACCTCCATGGATAAATGATTCAAGAAATGAGGCTGATTTTATCCCAAAATTCTCAGAAAATACTCAAAACAATCATGTGCAGATAATTTAAAGGTAGAATCCCAAAAGCAAGTTTGAAAATAAATTTCTTGGGTGACATGTTTCATGATCATGTCAAATTTTATGAAACCATTTGTCTTCCTTGAGTTGTTTCCTTCCCTTCAAGTGAGAAAAACATTCAACGAGAGAGTCTACACACATGAGGAAAACACATATCACAAATTAAAACTCATCACCAATTACTCAGATTGATTTATTAGCCATTTTCAAACATGCATTTTTTAACCAATTATAATATTTGACCAAAATCAATATTGAATAAGATAATGCCATCTTAGAAAAACATGTTCACATATGTCTCACAACATGAACTAGAACTGAAGTCTATATCTAGGTTGGGATGAGACACTCAACCAAAATATCATGCTTTGAAAAAATAAGGAACCATACATGTTGGGACACATGAAATGAAATCCTAAATCTTACCAATTCCCGTTGTCAAGATCCCAGTAGAGAGGTAGATCAAGATAAAGGAAAACAGACCAATGAACTTCATAAAAACCCAAAATAAGACCATATCAAGGGAACACCAAATAAAAACCATTCACTCAGTCCAAGTCAAGATATTGCATCTGATTATTTGAATAGTAGAGTGATAAAAGGATAATCATATCAAGTTGGTTAAATCTAAGTCAAAATAGATTCAAAAGACACCTTCAAACTTCAATAAGCATGAAATCATTGTGAGTCATTAAAGAATGCTACCTGATCTGAACAAGACTATGTAGGTCTTCTAAGATCTAGGTTTTTAAAGGTTGAATTTTACAATGACAATATTTTCAAGAAACGTTCACCCTTAGAATGTACCATGTATGCTGATAATAGGATGGACCTCATCCACTCGAGCTCATAGGATAAAATAAAATACATCTATTTGGTCACCCAAGATTATAGGCAACACATTTTTCCTTAAAATTCAATCTTAGGAGCTTGTGGTGCAGCATACAACATTAAAGGGTTTTTTTGTATGTGATCTATATAACCCTCATTGTTTCCAAGATGCTCAAAATAAGTCAAAGGGAAACTGAAACTGGACATTATGTTACTAGAGGTACAAGCTAGAGACAAAAAACACTATTTCTTTTCCCAATAAATGAAAATATATTTTAATATTAGGAAAATAATATATGTACCAAAAGACTCAGGAATATCCTCTACATAGGGAAACAAACACGTTGATGATTCTACTCAGTGGATACAATTATGAAAGAGTTAAGGTACCTTGATTGCAATCTCCTATAGGATTTGAATTTCTTCTGAACAAATCAATGATCTACCTTTTGTATTCTTGAAATAATCTCATCATAAAGGGTTTAAGTCTATAAAAGAGAATACCTATTGATAAGGTTTGTGACAATATTCTAGCTCACCAATATTTGTTTAAGTAACCAATATAATTGATCCAAGATACCATTGTGTCGATCCATTGGTCCAAAATACTTTGTGAGAAATATAGCCATCAAAATATTGATCAATAGGGCTTGCACAACCATTGTAGATTATGAACAACAAGGTCATGAAGAGACAACGAGATTCCTTCCCAAGGAATTAACGACATTTATTCATTGCAATCATCGAAGGAACTCCAATCCATTTCGTGAAAATCTTTTGAACAAAGATTCTTCCAACCGGGATTCCATCTTCCCCAAGTTGTAAAGTATCCTAGAGAAGCTACTTACAACGACTCAGGATAGTAATTTTTCCAGCTGTCAAAGTTAGAGTGAATTCCATTGAACAAAATGAGTCTTCTAATTGAACTTCTTAAGGGATTATGTGCATGGTTTCCTCAGTAAGATGAATGAAAACCAAAGTTAAGACAATCTCATTTAACAACAAAATGAAATACGTTAAGCGAAAAGAATAAATATTTGATGAAAAAATATACTAAGACTAAAGGAAGCCATCTTAAGATGCAAACTAAAATAATATCAACTGGAGGATTTTATTCAAGAAACCATAATAATCCAATTTCTATGCTACCCAAACAAAAATGGAAGAAATCATGTATCCTATATAAGTAGACATGGAAATAAAATGACTATGCTACTCCTATTCCTACTCTATCCTACACTGGCTAAAACAAAGCTAAGTGAAAGTATAGTGTCAATGTATCCATTCAAGTTGTTGATTAAGGTTGTTTTTCATTGATGTCAACCTTTGAAGGAAGTTGGAGAACCCATTTTTGGGTAATGGACCCAAGTTTGTTTGATGGATAATGATATGAGTTTTGATATATTTTCAGGAAATACTATTCTATATGGATAGTACATGTCATGCCATTTCCAATGGTATGTGGAAGATCACATAACTCCTCACGGTTAGAGAGTTATGGCCATGTGAGGTTGTACAACCCTCATGAGTCATCTAGAAGCCCCATAAGGTCAAAGTAATCAAAGTGGTTTAAGATATTTTTAGAAGGTAAATAATAAAGTGAAGTGATGAGTGTACTATAATTCAAAGTGAATACAAAAGAAATTATTTAAGTAATAAAGTTAATGGAGAAATTACTAAGTTGACAAGTGGTTAGAAGTCGGTTAGCCCTAAAATAGGAAAGTGGTTTAAGATGGTTAGACGGTAACCCCTTGAGGTAAATTCAAGTGATGAGTGTACTATAAGTCAAAGTGGATACAAAACAAATTGTTTAAATAATAAAGTTAATGGATAAATTACTAATTGGGCAACTGTTTAGAAGTTGGTTAACCCTATAATAAGGAAAGTGGGTTAAGATGGTTAAAAGGTAACCCCTTCAGGAAGCTACATGAAATTATAAATAAGAGGCAAGGTTATCTCATTTTAAAATCACACTTGAGCATATTGAATATCTATAGGTGACTGAGGTAACCAAAGGATATCTAAGCCGAATTTCAGAGAGAAGGTGAAGTAAAGAAGGTCGAAATTCAAGGGAGGATAAATTATTTTGATGATGCTTTATAAGATCCATACAACAAATATTTTGTGTGGGGCATGCTCTACAAGTTCTCTCTCTAGAATAAGCTAGAATTCAACAAGGCATGCCATTTTTTCTATAACTCCTTTTTTGAGAGGTTCCAAGTAGTGACACCTAGAGGAATTTCATAAAACACACCAAAAAACATTTTGCACTATTTTAGATCTTTATTCATTGCAGGTACATAGTTATGATTATTTCAAGTTAGGGTTGTTGACTAATCCAAAACTAGTCATGTGAGACTAAAGAAAATTTGATGAAAATGCTAGTCTCTTGTTGTTAAAATTAAGGAAGGCTTGCAGGTATGTGATCATATACACCAGGTATATTACAGAGTTACAAATCATATTTGGATGATGAAATTGATGAGGGATTTTGGTTGAGGTACATGTTGGGTACATGGTTGAGAGAAGTAGTTGATGATTTGGCAGATACATGAGGTGTATAGTTGATGATGTTGGTACAAATTGATGATTCATAGTTGATGAGTAGTTGATACATGATTGGTACATACTTGGCACATGGTTGGATCCACTTGTTTATGGTACAAGATGATTACAAGTTGAGGTACAGGTTGATGCATGGTTCACATTTATTGGTACAGGTTGTTTGGTGTAGGTTTATTGGTACATGTTTACAGAAGTATATCTCACAGTGATAGTGTGACGGTGGTTCCATCATTCTAATTCTATGTTGGGGTGGTTGGATGGGGCAAGTGAAGGTGATTGTAGCCACCTTTCAGTTGTAGCCGGAGAACATAGGGGGTTGTAGCCTCCTTCTGGTTGTAGCCAAAGATTTGGGGAGTTGGAGCTTCCCTCAGGTTGTAGCCTGAGAAAATAGGGGGTTGGAGCCTCCTTCCAGTTGCAGCTGGAAAACAAAGGAAGTTGGTGTTTCCAATGAATGTAATTCTTCAAGACATATAAGAAAAAACATTCTTTGGTTTTCTCCCACTTTGGGTTTCCACATAAAACACCAGTGTACTGTATATGTGCATGATTGTTCATTTGTTCATTGCTTATTTACTCTGCAATTATTGGATGATAATGCTACATTGATATAACACTTGGGTTATATGATTAAAAAGGATTAAATTTCAGTATTATTGATTTACCCCCTCTCTCAGTAATACAACAATTGGTATCAGACTAGGTTCCTTTAGTAATCAGTTTAACCACTGAAAGGTAGATCGTGGAGATCAACAACTTGTATTAAAATGGAATGCCATAGTTTGATAGACAAAACTATGCATTTTGGAGCATAAGAATGAAGACATATATACAGGCACAGGGATTTGAAATTTGGCAATCAATTGTAGATGGATACACAATACTAGCAGTTCTGCCAACAAATGACAAAGAAATGAAACTCGATCAGAATAATTCCAAAGAAATAAATGCACTTCAGAATGGTGTTGGTGAAATAGAATTCACCAAATTTGCACATTGTAAATCCGCTAAAGAGATTTGGGACAAACTTCGAAATATTTATGAAGGAGATTCAAAAGTTAAAGAAGCAAAGCTTCAAACTTACAGAGGTCAGTTCAAACAACTAAAAATGAAGGAATATGAGAATATTGCATCTTACCTCCTATGATTCGATGAAACAGTAAATGCAATCATAGGATTTGGAGAAAAAATCGAAGAATTTTTAATTGTTCAAAAGGTACTAAGATCTCTCTGCCTATGATATTTGACCCTAAAATATCAACACTAGAAGAAATAACATATCTAAACTCAATAAGCATGGACGAACTACATGGAATCTTCACATCATATAAAATGAGAACTAAATAGGAAAATCCATATGTAAAACAAGTAGCCTTCAAAGAATCCAAAATATCAAATAAAAAGGGAAAGAAACAAGAAAACGAACATAGCAACAATAGTGACGTCTCAGAATATGATGAAGAAGTGGCCAACTTTGTCAAAGGACTGAACAATAGAAATGACAACAGGTATAGAGGTAAGTTTCCTTTAATATGTTTTAATTGTGATGGTATTGGTCATTTTGCTAACAAATGTCCTCATAATAAAAAGAGAAAAGATAAAGGTTACTCAAAAATAAAACAAACATATAACGGAAAAAGAACCACAAATAAAGTTTTCAAGAAAAACTTATGCCCCAAAGAAGACATCTCATCATCAGATGAAGATGAAGTCAATGACAGTGAGACACAAAGAGTTCTATTCATATCAGTAGAAGACTCTGAATAATAATATGAAGAAGCCGAAGAAGAATATGAAGAAGTTATCAGAAGAAATTTAAGAGGCAGAAGTTGACTACCGAGAGGAATTTATGCGTTCCATAGAAGTTATCAAAAGAAAAAAGAAGAAAAAAAAGAATCTACAAGAAGAACTAGACAAGAAAGAAGACACTCATGAATTAGAACAAATGATCACAAATTTGAAGGTTCAAATTGAAGAAGATAAAATAATTGAAGAAGCACTCAAAGAACAACTAGAAGGAAGAGACACGATCATTGAAAATTTGGAAGAAGAGACTGACACATTAAGAAAGGTTCTTCAAAAGAAAAATATGCCTAATATCTCAAAAGTTTTGAATGACATTACTAGCAGTCAAAGGCCTAATCATGACAAGTCCGGACCTGGATACAATCAGACAGAAAATGGATCAATCTCCAAAACAACAAAATAAGAAACATATCCAAAAATCTATGAAGAAACAATAAAAAGGGATAGGAAAGTCTATAGAGAAAATTACAAGGACACTCCTCCATCGAGAATATTTAGACTTCAGAATCAATGACCAACAGAAACACATAGGTCTCAGGAAGAACAAGGATTCATAAGAGCACCTCCTTGCAGAAGATCTTCAACTCCCAGGTATCAAACTATCTTTTTTGGTTTATGTTATGCATGTAATAATTTTGGACATAAAGATGTGAATTGTAGAGCTAACAACAGGAACATAAACAACTTTGAAAGTCATACACAAAAGGGTTATCCAAGAAGGCCTAGTGAAACATAGAGAAGTTATAACAGGTTTGAATCATTGAGCACTGAAGTGGAATGCTACAAGTGTAAAAAATTTGGACACATGGACAAAGATTGTAGAATGAAAATCCCTCCTAGAGAACCACAACAGAAAAACAACAATCAAAGACATGAACTTCAAAAAAGGACATGGATAAGAAAGCAGAATCAATACAACAATGAAGAATGCACAAGCACTCTACAAGATAAGCATAAGAAACATTGTTGGTATGTTGGAAAAGGCTATTCAAAACACGTGACATGTGATAGAGATAGGTTTCTTACATTAGCAAAGGAAAGAGATGGATCCGTCTCCTTTGGAAATGACGATTCAACTAAAAGCATTGGAAAAGGAACAGTCAAAATTGGGAACAAGAATACAAAGGAAGAAAATGTTCTACTAGTAGAAGATATGAAACATAATCTTCTAAGTGTGAGTCAAATGTGTGATCAAGGTCATAAAGTTACTTTTTATTCACAAAAGTGGAAGATAAGAAAATAAGGTGCAGGAAAATTGATTGCTAGAGCTGCGAGAACTTCAAGCAACATATATGTGTTAAGTGAAATTGGAAATGAAAAGTGTTGTCTAGGAAAGGAAGATGAAAGTTGGATATGGAACAGAAGAATGGGTGACATACATTGTGATAACCTTTTTAAAGTCATCAAAAGAGAAACAGTCAGAGAAATGCCCCAGATCACGAAACCAACTAACACTTTATGCAAGCATTGTCAATAAGGAAAGCAAAGAACTACCAAGTTCAAATCAAAGGAATATCCAACGAGAAGACCACTATAAATTGTGCATATTGATCTAGTTGTAACAACTACAACAAAGGGTTTAAAAGGTGAGAAATACTTTGTGTTATTAATTGATTATTATACAAGAATGATAGTAGTTCTCTTTCTCAAGAATAAGTTAGAAGCTTTTGAAAACTTCAAGATCTACAAGGAAATGGTTGAAAATGAAATGGATTCAAAAACCAAATTCTTGAGATCTGATAATGGAGGAGAGTTCACTTCAAAGGAATTTATGGACTACTGCAGTAGTCATGGAATAAAAAAGAAATTCTCCATTGCTAGGACACCTGAATAGAATGGAGTTGTTGAAAGAAAGAACAAGATAATACATGAAATGGCTCGAACAATGCTACTGGATTCCAAATTGACAGATATGTTTTTGACACAGGTAGTGCATAAAATAGTTCACATTCAAAACAGAGTAATGCTCAGAAACAACACTGACAAAACTCCCTATGAGATATGGAAAGGAAGACCAGCAAATGTAAAGCACTTCAGAGTTTTTGGAAGAAAATGATACATTAAAAAAGAAGATGGAAGAATGAGAAAGTTTGACTCTCGTTTGGAAAAAAGATTACTTGTTGGTTACTCAAATACAAGGAAAGAATACAAGTGTTACAACTTGATATTGAACAAAGTTGTGGAAAGCATCAACGTAACAATTGATGAAATAGGTAGACAAGAATTAAAGGAAGAAGAAAATGAATCAATGGAACAACTTTACAAAGAAGAAATAGAAGATGAGAAGGAAGGAAAAGATGAGGAGGATCTGATAGAATCAGAGGAGCAAGTTCAATAAGTGCCTCCAAAGACACCTAGCAGACGAGTACAAAAGAATCATCCTTCAGAACAGATTATTGGAAACAAAGATGCAGGAGTTGAGACTAGAAGAATAATGCATTCACCAAAACAAATGCACCTAGCACTCACATATATAATTGAACCAACCTATTTTGAAGAGTGCAACATGGATGAATTTTGGAATAAGGCTATGGATGAAGAATTGGATCAAATCGAGAAAAATGACACTTGGGAATTGGTTCCAAGACCAAAGGATAAGAATGTGATCGACACAAAGTGGGTATACATGAATAAATTGAATGAAGATGGACATGTTACAAGGAAAAAAGATATATTAGTATGTAAAGGATATGCATAGGTTGAAGGAATCGACTTTGAAGAGACATTTTCCCCAGCTGCCAGAATCAAAGCAATCTGATTGATTTTAGCTTATGCATGCTCCAAAAATATTAAAGTGTATCATATGGACGTAAAATCATCTTTTATGAATGGGGAACTTGAAGAAGAAGTCTACATTGAACAACCAGAAAGATTCCAGTTGTCAGAGAACACATATTATGTATGTAAATTAAAGAAGGCCTTGTATGGTCTAAAACATGCTACTAGAGCATGGTACTCTAGACTGGATAAATATCTTCAACATACAGGGTTCAAAAAGGGAAGTGCAAAAAACAAAATCTACACGAAGATAATTCAAGATAGTATTTTATTAATTTAAGTTTATGTTGATGATATTATTTTTGGTACTGATGATGAAAAGCTAAGCCATAAATTTGCAAAGGATATGAAAAATGAATTTGAAATGTCATTACTTGGAGAACTATCCTTCTTTCTGGGACTTGAGATACGTCAAAGAAACCAAGGAATTTTTATTTCTCAAACCAAGTATATCAGAGAAATGCTAAAAAGGTTCGGAATGGAAGATTGAAAACCAGTTATCACTCCCATCAAACCAGTTGCAAGTTGAGAAAAAATGATGATTCGAAATCTACAGATCAAAGGAAATATAGATCAATGATTGGTAGCCTACTATATGTGACAACAACCAGACTAGATGTAATGCAGGCAGTTGGACAGGTGGCATGATTTCAAGAAACACCAAAGGAATCACATGTATTAGCAGTGAAGAGGATTTTCAGATATCTTAAAGGAACATAAGAGTTTGGATTATGGTATCCAAAAGGAAAGGATCTATCACTTATTGCCTCCACATATGCAGATTGGGCAGGTTGTAATGATGACCGACGAAGCACCAGTGGAGAAATGTTCTACTTGGGTGAGTGTTTAGTATCATGGCTAAGAAAGAAACAATCATCAATATCTTTATCTACAACTGAGGCAAAGTATATTGAAGAAGCAACATGTTGTACACAGGTTCTTTGGATGAAACAAACTCTGACAAATATACAGGTTGAGTATGATGAGCCCATTCCAATCTATTGTGATAATACAAGCACCATCGGTATCTCAAAGAAACCAGTGATGCATTCCAAGAAGAAGAAAATTCCAATCAAGTATCACTTTCTATGGGAAAAAGTTGCAGAAAAGAACATCAAATTTGAGTATGTGGGCACACAAGAACAAGTGGAAGACATATTTACAAAACCACTTCCACGGGAAACCTTTGAGTATCTTCGCCAAAGACTCGAAGTTATTTCTACTCCAAAATGAATTATTTTGAATTCTTATCTTATGTCTTATATTTACACGAGGAAGAACCCTAAAGTGGAGAGTTCAGTTAGGGGGAGCAACCCCAGATGGAAAAATACATTTTCCATTGATGACAAAGGGGGAGAGATTCATCATATGCAGAGGATAGAGGCATGGTTCTAGGGGGAGCATGAGAGATATAACTTCAATATTGCATGACATGATTTCAGTATTGCATCAGATTGTTTCCATCAATGCCAAAGGGGGAGATTGTTTATTAGGGTTGGTTGTCATTGATGTCAACCCTTGAAAGAAGTTGGAGAACCCATGTTTGGGTAATGAACCCAAGTTTGTTTGATGGATAATATTATTATTTTTGATATATTTTCAAGAAATAATATTCTATATGGATAGTACATGTCATGCCATTTCCAGTGGTATGTAGAACGTCACATAACTCCTCACGGTTAGAGAGTTATGGCCATGTGAAGTTGGAGAACCCTCATGAGTCATCTAGAAGACCCAAAAGGTCAAAGTAGTCAAAGTGGTTTAAGATATTTTTTGAAGGTAAATAAGAAAGTGAAGTGATGAGTTTACTATAATTCAAAGAGAATACAAAATAAATTATTTAAATAATAAATTTAATGGAGAAATTACTAAGTTGACAAGTGGTTAGAAGTGGGTTAGCCCTAAAATAAGGAAAGTGGTTTAAGATGGTTAAAAGGTAACCCCTTGAGGTAAAGTGAAGTGATGAGTTTACTATAATTCAAAGGGGATACAAAATAAATTATTTAAATAATAAAGTTAATGGATAAATTACTAATTGGACAAGTGGTTAGAAGTTGGTTAACCCTAAAATAAGGAAAGTGGGTTAAGATGGTTAAAAGGTAACCCCTTGAGGAAGCTACATGAAACTATAAATAAGAGGCAAGGCTCTCTCATTTTAAATTCACACTTGAGCATATTGAATATATATAGCTGACTGAGGTAGCCAAAGGATATCTACGCCAAATTTCAGAGAGAAGGTGAAGTAAAGAAGGTTGGAATTCAAGGGAGGATAAATTCTTTTGATGATGATTTCTAAGATCCATACAACAAATATTTTGTGTGGGGCACACTCTACAAGTTCACTCTCTAGAATAAGCCATAATTCAACAAGGTATGCCATTTTTTCTATAACTCCTTTTCTGAGAGGTTCCAAGTAGTGACACTCGGAAGAATTGCATAAAACACACTGAAAAACATTATGTATTATTTTCATATCTTTATTCATTATAGGTACATAGTTATGATTATTTCAAGTTAGGGTTGTTGACTAATACAAAACTAGTCATTTGAGACTAAAGCAAAGTTTGATGAAAATGTTAGTCTCTTGTTGTTAAAGTTAAGGAAGGTTTGCAGGTATGTGATCGTATACACCAGGTATATTACAGAGTTACAAATCATATTTGGATGATGAAATTAATGAAGGATTTTGGTTGAGGTACATGGTTGAGACAAGTAGTTGATGAGTTGGCACATACATGAGGTGTATAGTTGATGATGTTGGTACATATTGATGATTCATAGTTGATGAGTAGTTGATACATAATTGATACATACTTGGTACATGGTTGGATGCACTTGTTTATGGTACAGGTTGATTATAGGTTGAGGTACAGTTTGATGCATGGTTGATGCATTGTTTAGGTTTATTGGTACATGTTGTTTGGTGCAGGTTTATTGGTATGGGTTTACAACAGTATATCTCACAATGATAGTGTGACAATGGTTCCATCATTCTACTCCTATGGAAGGGCACTTGGACAAAGCAAGGACAGGTGGTTGTAGCCACCTTTCAGTTGTAGTAGGAGAACATAGGGGGTTGTAGCCTCCTTCTAGTTGTATCCAGAGATTTGGGGAGTTGGAGCTTCCCTCAGGTTGTAGCCTGAGAAAATAGGGGGTTGGAGCCTCCTTCCACTTGCAGCTGGAAAACAAAGGAAGTTGGTGATTCCAATGAATGTAATTCTTCAAGACATATAAGAAAAATCATTCTGTGGTTTTCTCCCACTTTGTGTTTCCACATAAAACAATGGTGTACTATATATGTGTATGATTTCTCATTTGTTCATTGCTTATTTACTCTGCATTTATTGGATGATAATGCTACATTGATATAACACTTGGATTATATGGTTAAAAAGGATTAAATTTCTCTATTACTGATTCACCCCC
>JZKD02S0436660.1:156413-169481 GCA_000966675.3 Picea glauca
CCCCCCCCCTCTCAGTAATCCAACAAGTAACTCCAAACTTGCAACCACATGTTCATCAAAATTTAATAGAAGAAATTTGAGTAGTGGGAGATCGAAGATAAGAAAAATTGAATCAAGCAAATCTCTACCCTGCATGTTAAATTTGGCAGCATTATAATTCATGAGAAATGTAGACATGTAGTATTCCTCAAACCAAGATTCAATTCCATAATAACTTTACAATGACCACCATAGGACTGCTGGAAGGAATTTGAAAATGAGTGGCATACCTGATGAGAGCCATAAATGAAATTTGCATGAAATTTACCTTGTGGGGGAGTCTCAGTATTGATGGTATCATTCATTCCATAGGTCGAAGAAAGACAATGAGAACCCAACATAACCATTGGATGAAACTGAAGTGCCTCATTATCGATGAAAGTCTCCCTAGGCTCCCATTTTAGATAACCCACATGCTGAGAGGATAAATGGTATCTGTTATTTTTAGGGAAACATTGAGTGAAATATGACTCCAAGACGCCTCCTGTAACATCATCAAAATCATGTGAGGAGTGCTAGCGTATTAAAAAAGAATCTAAAGACGTGTGATACATCTAACCCTAAATATTGACATGTGATTATGGAGAATATTTAGAGGGAAACCTTTCTTGGATCAACCCAATGTTTCTTGTTCCTCGTATGGTGATGGGTTGTTGATTTGATAAGATGTATTCATGGAGATATGAAAACTTGTGTTCTTCATACCTTATATTTTCTATTGCTAACATCTCTACATTGAGACAAAAAATTATGGATTGTACAGGAGCATTGGATGACAGGGGTGATTTTAAGGATGGAAATTCATTTTAAAATGTAGAAACCTTAGCGAATCTTACTAATCCTTCATATGCCAACTATAAAATGTTTGGCAATATTTTTGTAAAAATATTCAAATTTATGAGGATTTTATATAGTTTGTAAAACAAATTGGTGATTTTTAAGGTAAAATAATTTTATTCTATAGAATTTGGGTGAATTATTTTTAGAATAGTGAATCTTTTTTGGGGAAAAACCTTGGAAAATTAGCCCATGAGCGAAATTTAGCCCCTAAAATCATCCCTGCTGGATGATGCATTGATGCTCACATACAATTCTGGAATAGAAAAATAGTCATCACAAATAGGGTTATTGTGATCAAATCGTGATTCAACATGTTTCAAAAATTCAAATTGCAAAGGATTTTCAACATTCTTCATCCGAGATGGAATATCATTAAGAATGAATCTTTTATCAATCAAAACTTGGAAATATTGTTATTCTTGTTTATCATTCAATGTTTCATTGTGAGAAAAGCATGGAGATTCTATTGAATGATAGTTTAGTGAATGCTCATGTGAGAGATCATTATCAAACATATTTGTATAAATAGAATGAACATCTTCAGATTATGAAAATGACGAGATTTCCTCAATGAGAGGTTTGTTATAGACCAAACTAGACTTATGATTCTCCAAAGGGGAGACACTAGATGGTTCATATTGTAGGTCTAAGGGGTTTAAGACTTTTGGTGATGATTCCCCCAAAGTTGAGACAAAGTGTTGATTAGATATCATGTACCCCCCATCATTCATCATCAGATCATGATTTTGTGTGGAGGATATAGTCATTACTTTTCACAATGCTAATTTTTCATTAAAATCTATAGAAACTTGTTAAATTGGTTATTTATTCAATATAGATTCAACATCATCTATTGCAACAATTTCCTCATATGGTTTTTTGAAATCAGATTCCAAAGTATCAGATGTCTATAGATGGGATTGAATGGTACAAGTAAGTTTGAAAGTATTCCATTAGGATAAGAAGTGGTTGTATGTTCCTAAGAAAAATATAAATATTTAGAATGAGATATAATTTGATTATTCATATTGTACCCTTTAGAAATAGAGATGAGGTATGAAAACCAATCAAGTATTTCTTGGTCTGAGGGTTTGTCAATTTCATGAAATATACAGTAAATGTGCATGAATCTTTGAAAAAAATCATCCACATATTTGTTTCCTAGCCTTCATATTTCTTCAAGTTCCTTAAAGAGTTCGTCATAAAAATAATCTACATGACAAGTGATAAATATTTGCATGAATTTTTTCTAGCGATGTATCGATTTCACTAGTAATTCCCTAAACTAGGCTTTAATCTCCCCTTCAAATGTGAGGATAAAAAATAGACAAATTTCATTGTCCTGAACAATCTTAATATTTTTTCAAGTGATGATAAATTGATTGAGATGCGTGAATGCAGAGACATTCCCTTCACCACCGAATTTTAAGTTTGACAAGATATTAACTATATTGATTGAGATGCCCCACGAGGGTCTCATAATACTCAAAAGGTCATCCCAAATAGAGATACATAGAGGAGCCATGGGCTAGTTAAGAATTTAATTAAATGACTCCACATGGAAAGGATTGGCATTCAACCCTCCTTCTAGCACCAATTTTATTGTGCAGTAAAAATTCCCTTTGTCAACAGCAGGGGTTACTCCCGATAAGATGTCCCAATTAGTCCTCTCACTTTTTGGAGTAGGGAACCCATCCAGATTCTGGTATAACAACCATTTCTATTTTTTGGTTTACCGATTACAACCTAGTCCACCAATGATTATTTATAAGCTAAGGAATGAAATGAAACTAATATAAGATGCATGTGTCTAGATGGAAAAGGTAACCAACAAGAAAACATAGAACCATATGCTCTCTTATCAATGGCCCCATAAATTGTTCACACAAATTAAAAACAAGAAAACAAAATAAACAACTGCAAACATAGAATAGTATATCATTTAAACAATCATTTATAGTCCCAGGCCCATGAATTCTTACAAATATTCCTCGAAGAACCAAAATAATAATGCAACAAACACACATAAGAATAATATACAATATGATGTAAATTCTTACACAACCTGAGTGCTAGGAAAAAAGAAAAGGAATAGTCCACAATACATCCAACACAAGAATCAAAGTTCTGCAGAAAATAGTTTGGCCAAACAAGCTTCTCCTCATTAAAAGATTAAGTAATAGCACATCAAATATCCAAGAGCCAAAATCCCCTTTCCTAGATAAAATCCCCATATTTATTAATATTCAACTTGATTCTTGGACTTTCACCTCCCCCCCATGACCTTTAATTTGATAAATTTTGTCCTTATCCTCTTCATAATGATGAGAGGACAAGGATGATATCAATTTTTAAAATTTGATGCATTATATGTAGTTACATTTCAAATGTGTATTTTAGTGTTGGTGGGACTCCATCATAGATTTTCGCTATATTACACCTCACTCACTGTGATGACTAGTATGGACATTGGGAAATTGTTTTCCCTCCAAGTTTGATATTCGACCATCATGAGATTCATAATTCTTATTTGGCTATTTGATTTGGATTCCCTTTTGATGCTCCTCTACTCTTGCAACAACTATTTTTGTTGTTTCCGCTCCATTATTATTTACGGTAGATCATATTTGCGAGCATACTACTACATATTGGTAGATTGATTTTATGCGTAGTTGTTGTTCCTTCATGTTTTTGTACCCTCACATGTTGCCTATTTGAATTGTTGAGTATGATATTCCTTTATCATTGGTACCTGACACAATTCGACACTCAGTAGATGAGTGAACATAGAATAATATTGATATAAAGTTTCAAAATAACGCATTTGAACCTATAGAACTGAAACATTAGCTAATTGAGAGTTCATGTATGCTTCCTTGAGTTTAGTTTATGGTTCCTCTAATCTTGGTTGAAGTAATCTGTTCTCTAGGGTTTTTTCTGATGTGTCAGATCTTAACCCTAAAAATGTGAACAATTAGTCAGGAATATCTGAAATCATATAACTATGAAGTTTTATATCTCAACAATACATTCCCAACGGTATAAGGAACACGTGAAAAAAGTATCAAAGTAAAAATTTACGACCAAAATACAAAAGGGAATGTTTTAGGTTACTACTCCTATGTTGACAAGTTAAGCATGAGCTCTCCTCTATATTGGCATGATGAGCATGGACTCTCATCTATATCGATAATTTTATCACGATATCTCCTCCATGTGTGAAAGTTAAACACAAAATATTCTTTGTATCGGCTCGAAGAGCATTAACTCTCATATGTATCGATAAGTTAAGCATAAAATCTCCTCTGTATGAGCAAGTTTATACAAATATATACAATCATAGATACAACATAACACAAATATTATCAAGGAAAACCCTCATGGGGGAGAAAACCCAACAACCAAAATCGTTAATATAGATTCCTTCAACTAG
Organism: Picea glauca; assembly: GCA_000966675.3. NCBI lineage: Eukaryota > Viridiplantae > Streptophyta > Pinopsida > Pinales > Pinaceae > Picea > Picea glauca. The sequence continues at coordinate 160,726 of JZKD02S0436660.1, forward strand.
TAAAATGATGTGTTATATCTCTCCAAGAAAGACCAAGACCAAAACACCAAAAGAACCAGTCTCCAAGACTTGTGTGATAGACCTTCGTATGTGCTCCAAGATGCACAAGAGAAGTGTTTGAGTGTGTTTCCAAATGAGAGGAACATATCCTGTATTTATACAAAACAATGTTTCTTGAAGAGACACGACTCTTGACCTAACTAACCCATAAAATAGGGTCGACTAGCCACAATGGGGTCTTTTACAATTATAATAAAAATACCAATAATATAATAATTTTCATTGAGTTGACTTGTAAAATATAATTGTAATAATATTTTAAAGGTTTAACTAAAACAAATATACAAGAATATCTTCCGTAGTTACATAAAAAATATTAACAGATAAATTATCAATAAATGTAAGAAAATAAGTATTACCGCCTATAGATGGTGTTTGCATTGGTTCACAAATATATGAATGTATTATTTCCAGTGGATATTTTTCTCTGTATGAATTTCCAATTGGGAATTATTCTCTATGTTTCTTTCCAAAGATGAAGCCTTCAAATATTCTCTATGTTTTTTCAATTAATGGCAAACCTTTCACCATATCCTTTGTATGTAGTACCTTCAGACCTCCAAATTTCGAGTGTTCAAATTTGAAACTCCATGCCAAGAGTCATCCTGCACTTCAGAATGGAATGTTGCCTAAATATTTGTGTCACTTTCTCCTTTTCCCTTAACACTGTGCTCACTAAATTTTGCACTTTCTATTTTGAATGCAGTTTCTAACTGTGTATCGTTTGTGTCATAGACAACTTGTGTTGTATTTTTCTTCATGGATGGATTAAATGTCAATGGGAAAATTTTCATGCTTGTCATATTAATTCTTGCAATAAGTTGATTTCTTGGATAACTGTCCATAATCACGCAGGGATTATCTTCCATGTAGATTTTGTATCCTTTTTGTAACAATTGTCCCGTTCTCATCAAATTATTCTTTAGACCAAAAACATAATATACATCATGCATAAAGTTTTTCTTTCCTTGTTTGGTCAAAATGTTAATACTTTATTTTCCTAAGACAGTGACTTGGATATTTGTTTCAAATGAAAATTTAGTTTGGATTGACTTATCCAAACTAGAAAACAACTCTAATTTTCCTCTCATGTGATTACTGCAGCCTGAATCTAGATACCATATGTCACAACAACTTTCTTGAGCAACATTACATTCAACTGTTGATACTATAGGAATTGCTTCAACGCACACCATAAACATAGGACTTGAGGGAGTATTTTCATTGTGTGACTAATCTTGACCTTGTTTGTTCCGATTATACTCTCTTCCTGCACTCATATGCATAATGTCCATACTTTTTACAGTAATGACATTGAATCTTTGACTTATCAAATTCCTGATTACCTAGTTGGTTGGTATTTGGGTTTTGTCATGTTCCACCAACGTTTGCAGGAATGCTACTACATCCACCTCTAGCAGAACTTCTTCCTCTTCCTCTAGAGTTATCTCTCCCCCTTCTTGTTATGTGGCTTATCGATGACTACACGAAAAATGCATTTTCTAATGACATATTTGACCTATTCAATATGTGTTTATGATTAATAAGGGAAGCTTGTAGTTCATCTAGGCTAAACTGACTTGGGTCTTTTCTCTCTTCTAGAGTCACAACAATGGTATCAAATTTAGGAAGAAGACTCCTAAGTACATTCTCAATAACCTTTCTATCCTCTATGGTTTCACCATGAGACTTAATTTGATTTATTAGAACAATAACATGGGTATAAAAGGAATCTACTGAATCTATAACTTTCATTGATAGAGTTTCAAAATGTCTTCTAAGAATTTGTAGTTTTGATGTCTTGAATTTTTCCATATCTTGATAAGAAGTTTGCAATATGTCCCAAGGTTCCTTGGATTTCTTTGTTGATGCAAATCTTGGGAGTATGTTCTCATGCATGGCTTGATGTATGTAAAACATAGTGCAATTGCAAATATTGCACGCTACAAAACTTTGTTGCTGAACTCTCAGAACTGTGCAATTCTCAAACTGCACAAAATACTGTGTACTATGATAAAAACACTTAATAAACAATTTCTTGTAATTGTGCTACCCTAGCACATAAACTATGAACATAAGATTGAGCATAAACAAAGAGAAGATATTTTTCAGGATATTTGAACACTACAAAATTCAGAAATACTTCAACACATAGATGACTAATCTATTAAGAACTTCACCCAATATGTCGTTACAGACTTGATCCAAATTTTATGAGAAGAACGAAATGACTACAGATTATTACCGGATTCTTAACATAGAATAACAAAGATACAGTAAAACCGATTTTCTATTTAATAAGGACATAAGCTGAAACTGTAAAATGCAGCGGAAAACAAGCTTGCTGGAATGCTGACGGCTTATCTCTGAGAAGAGATGTGACGGTTGCACTCATTCGCAAGAAGATGATTACAATGAGGCTCTCAAGGCATTTTTACAATAAACATGAGTTTTAAAAACCCTAAACATCCAAAAACCTAACCCTAGGAGATGAAGCGCCAAAAGTCATGTGGGCCCCGTTTGGGTAAGTTAGTACATCAAGTTCCCGGGGTCGTAACTTTTGCATACGACCTTCATTTTAGGCATATGATAGCCCATTGGAAAGATATATCTGAGGAATACAATAGTTGTAGAAAATTTCATGATGAAATTTTGTGATCGCAACATACCCAAAAAAACATCGTTTAGGGCCTCAAAATGGCTCCGGATGTTCAGTACCCGAAAAAATGCTAAAAATAGTAAATTATCAAAATTGCGAGAAAGATGTTTTGAGCCAGCTGGAAAAGGTGGGTGGCCACTGATATCCACTTGGATCAAGACTACAATATTGTGTCGAGCGTTTCCTTCAATAACTTATGAACAACTTCTGCAACTTAAAAAACATAGAGCTTGAGCTCTTAGACTTATTAACTCCTTACAATTGTTGTTTCTTTCTATCGACTCTATTCTCTTTGTCCTATTCTATCCCTTTTGTTTTACTACCTACAGACTCAAACATATATATATATTGAGACTGAGACTTCCTGTAGAAGAAAAACTAACTCAAACAATTAATACGGAAATAAATTTTGACTTACTCTCATCTATATAATGAAGCCCAAGAAAGATAAAAATTGTTTCATTAAATAAAATTATTCTAACACTCTTGTTTGAAGTGTCTTACAGACTAACGCCTTTGTTTTCGTGACGGACAGAGTCTACGTAAGCGTGAAGCTATCAACTTGTAATTAATATTTCCAACACCTTTCTATTATCTAGCAAAATGAAGGATACAACCTACAACACACCCGTTGTAACTTCCTCTTCCTTCTCTCAGAGTCTCCTCTCTTGGAATACAATATTTAGTCACCTACACACACATCCACAATATGATTCCTCATAAAAGAGGGTTTCCTTCTAGGGAAAGAAAACCTAACATAGCTTCTACCATCACATTTTCCACCTTATAATGAAGGGTCCAGATTGACTATGAAATTGCAATATTTGAATTGCATAAATAAAAAATTTCATCCCCCTTGAGCCTGGGGGGTTCAAGAATTGTGTATCCTACAGTCGCTTTGACCTGCATATGAATTAGGAAGATAATCAGGCTCCACAACCAACATTTCTTGGAGGATGTGGTAACCTAAGAACAATGGCTAGTGCTTATGTGTACAATTTGTATCTTTGTGTTAAAGAGGTCAAGTGGTATGACTAAATATGCACATTCAATATCTACGACATACCATGTACTTGGATAGATGGAAGTATATATAGAATAGATTGTGTCTATGTATTTCAATAGATGGGAGTATGTCAATAGAATGTCTAGCCATCCAATCATTACAAGAACAAGATTAGGCAATTGTATCTTCAATGAATGAAGTGGTAGCTCGCATGAATGGGTGAGAAAGAGAGTAGTGGACCAAGAAGTGATGAAGACCATACCAAATTTAATTAAAGTAAAAAAATATTGTTATGTGATTTCAGTATTCTTATTTTTGATGTAAGCATTAAGGGAGGGTGTTAGAATTAATGTTTACATTACATTAGAGATTAGTTTGAATTTTTTAGATTTAGTTAGTTGTGAGAAATCTTTTCCAACTACTAGATCCTATTTATGTGTGTGCGGTTGAAAGATTCACTCATGAATTTCTTATGTTATTCAATAAAATGTCTTGTATAAATATGTGCTTGATTAATTAATAAAAATGACAAAATAGTTTTTTTTTTTTGTATGTTGATTTGTTAATTTCAATATATCTTAAACACTAGTGCACCAAATTATAAGATGTTCACTGTTCAGCTAAAATATTCAGCAAATAAATACTTTTTAAGTAATAATAAATATTCACTGGAACCTATTAAAAAACCTCTACCTTCATTAGCGAAGGTTTTAGTAAAGGTGTCATTGTAATTTTATGCCATCTTGTAAGATTAAAAACAAGAATCAAGTGATAGGGATGTTGTGAAACATGGACATCGTTGCAAGACCAAGAGAATAGAGAAGACTCCCAGAAGGATTTAAAAATTCTCATACCTCACCCCGCATGTTACACGTTCCCATCGTTATCGTAGTAGTTTCATAAAGGAATATTCCTACTTGAGGTAATGGAGTACTTTACTTTTGATAATGGAGTTGTGTTGTTTAATGAAATGTAGAGGTGGTGTAAATTAAAAAGTGCTTGTGCTACTTGAGATAATGGAGTACTCTACTTTTGATAATGGAGTTGTGTTTTTTTAATGAAATGCAGAGGTGGTGCAAATTAAAATGTTCTTGTGCTTTGGATGCAAGAGCAAGTACTTTGGATGCTGCATCTGCAAGTGAGGAGTTGTGTTTTTTTAATGAAATGAAGAGGTGGTGTAAATTAAAATGTGCTTGTGCTTTGGGTGCAAGAGAAATTGCTTTGATGTTGCATCTACACGAGCATGTGCTTGGTGTGTGACATGGGCAAAAACGATTAGTGTGTAATTGGCTTCTATCGAGAATTGGACTATTTGTTTAAAAGGCTCACTATCATATTTATAGGTGAATCCTTATCAATTTGTAATGTCCAATTCATATTCTACTTGGATCCTCCAATTCAATATTTCAATATTTGACTGAGTATGAAGTACACACTCCCATGTGAAAATCCGCCTTATGAGAAGTATACACTCCCATGTGAAGTATACAGACCCAATTTACCAGAAAAGTATCAAGCAACACTCTTATGTGAAAATTCACCTTTTCATATATAAGTGTGGAGTAAGCTAACTCTTCTACGAAATGGAGTTTGATGGGACGTTTCAGCCACGGGGAAACTATTTCATAGAACGACAACCTGCCCATTCAACTCTTACTTACTCCTATAAATCTCATGTGAAAATAATCCTTTTCATATATAAGTATGGAGTAAGCTAACTCTTTTAAGAAATGAAGTTTGATGGGACATCTCGAACACAGGGCACCCATTTCATAGAACGTTTGCCTTCTCAATTCAACACTTAATTATGAGAACACTGTAAGTCTCATAACTTTCTCAGCTTTCCGTTAATTACGAGAACATGAGTGTTATGGTCCTAACCCGCACATAGGTAGATCAATATAGTCAGATGTAATAAAGGTCATTATTAATAAGGCCTCTCAATAAAATAGAATAAGGTGGATGTAAGAAGACCTAATAGAATCTTCTGCTTCTAGAAGGATCTTCCTCTAGATGCTTCTCTTGATAGACATATTTAGTATAAGTAAGGGTTGAGGGTATGAAAACCCTAGCTTGGAGATTATTGTAACAGAGTGTTTCTCGGCTAGAGGTTTCCCCCTCAAAGAGGCCCGTGAACATTGCTTTCTGAATCAAAGTGTTATTTTTTTTGATGTTCTTATATCATTTCTGTGTTATTGTGGAGATTATGCTAGTTATATTACTGTTATTATGTCATTTCTAGCATTTTATTTTTGTTCTGCATATTTATTATATCTGGTATCTTGCAAGTGGTATCAGAGCACTTTCCTTGGCAGAAATTGTGGGTTTTCTTTCAGAGTAGAAACGTATTCCAGTGTCTTTAATCCATAGAGATATGTCGTTACATGCATAAACCCGCAATTGAGGGATTCATACATGCATGAAATATAAGTGGTTCTTAAGCACACATCTGTTGTCCACCCTTGTAACCCATGTTGGTACCCCTTCGAGTGGTAGCGCATCAGACAACACCTGTGTATGGATCGACCTAGATTTCCTGAATCCCTCTTTAGATAAACCTATCGGCTGCTGGACTGCTATAGTGTCACCTAGAACAACACTCAGAAAGATACTCTCTAGTACCTGGGTATTCGAGTAGTACGGCTAAGGGTATGGTCTATCCTCCTTAGTTAGTTCCCTAAGATATTGGGTCGAGTACTACTATTGGACCCCACACGTATATAAGAGAGCTATAGCACAGGGCAAACCCTTGTCTGTAGAACCCTTGAATACCTAACCCTTGGGGGATAAAAACATAAACAAATTAAAACAGACAAGATCTATTTCCGTGCAACTGTGTTCAGGTTGCCAAGTAAATACACATTTCTTTTTGGTTAAGAATTTGGGGATTTCATCACTGCAGTATTCTTCAGACCAGAGTATAACTCCGTAGCTGTAAAAAAAAAAAAAAAGTCTAGAAAATTTTTCACCATTATTTGAGACCTATTCCATTGGATTCATCTCTTCCCCCTTATCACATTCATCCATATCATTTTTTGGGAAAAAAATTGGCCACGCCCGCCCCTTTTCAGTTCACCCATCCTCATGGCCCATACCCATAGCCAAGATCTAGAAACTCACTTCAACACCTTGCAATCTGGTTTCCTCGAGACCCAAAAAGAAGTGAAACAACTCAGTGCTACTTTTGCCTCCATCGATTCATCCATCAATATAACCATAAATACAACCATGCAGTCCTCAATGGAGGAAGTCAAATAAGAACTGACCACCCAGCTTCAATATGTCTTAGCATCACTCTGCACCAAACTAAAGATCCCTACAGATGACCCTTTCTCTGAAGCACCTCCAAAGACCGAAGGCGAACATTCCTCCCATTCCCATACCTTTTAGCCCCATCACTTTCAACGTGACCTACGCCTTCCATGGTTAGATGTGACCAAATTTGATGGCTTGAACCCCACTGGTTGGATAACCCAAATGGAACATTATTTCTCTTTATATGGCATTACAGATGACTTGGCCAAACTCCGGTATGGTGTTCTCCATCTAGATCAAGAACTTTGGCAATGGTGGCAATGGAGAAAAAATTCCCGTCAAGGGTATATTGCTTGGACCCAATTTGTGACTGAGCTTTATGAACGCTTTGACACAGACACCAACCATTTATGCCATTTGATAAAGTTGAAACAATCAAGAATAGTAGAAGACTTCATAGCTGCCTTTGAGCACCTGGATTTTCGAACAGAGGACATGATTGATGCTTTCTTTAGAGAGTTTTTTATCAGTGGCCTCAAGGAGGAGATTCGGGCTCATGTCCTCATAGCTCGACCCTTGATTTGGGTGGAGGATACTAAAAGAGCTAAAAAAGCACAACAAGTTGTATCCTCTCAAAACCAAAAACCCTCCTTTATCCCTCGCCCTAAACCTGTCACTCCCACTACTCCCTACGCCCCATTAAAGATCCAAAAATTGACCAGGGATGAAATGGTTGAACGCCAACTCAAAGACCTTTGTTATAATTGTGATGACAATTTTTTCCCAGGCCACAAGTGTAAGGAACAAAATCTTTTTATGGCCATCTCTGAGGATATTTCAGATGAGGATGTTGAAACTCCCTTTGTGTCTAAGTCACTTGAAATCACTGACATAACCCCTCCCTCAAACCCTCCCGAAGTAGAACCCGTCATTTCCCTCAATTCTCTTACTAGCTTCTCCGCTCCCCAAACCCTCAAGTTAATCAGTTACATCATGCATCGGAAGGTCATCATTCTGGTTGATAGTGGAAGCACCCATAATTTTATTCATCGCCGCATTGCCCAAGAAACTCATTGCTACACCCATGTTGTCAACAATTTCCAAATCATGATTGCCAATGGTGGTTCCATGAAATGTGGAGGGCACTGTGAAAATGTGCGTCTCCAAATCGGTGACTACCACCTAAAATCCCATATGTTTTCTATCGACATGGGTGGTTGTGACAATGTGTTGGGTGCAAAATGGCTAAGAAATTTGGGTCCCATTCTCATGGATTTTAAGGAATTAACCATGCAATTTGACCAGGAAGGCCACCAATATAAATTCCAAGGCATCATTGTTGGTTCACTTGAGGTCATTAGTTCCCATCAGATGGAAAAACTGCTCAAAAAAGGTCATTTTGGTGTCATTGCCCAACTCCATTCCATACAAGCAATAGAAACACCCACAGTGCCTCATGACCTCCAAGCCCTCCTTTCTAAACATTAAAGGGTATTCTCCACTCCCCAAGGACTCCCTCCTTCCTATGGTTTTCATGATCATTCCATTCCCCTTGTACCCGGAAGCCTTCCTCCCAATATACGTCCATATCGCCACCCCTTTTCACAACAAAATGAAATTGATAAAATGGTCCAGGAACTCCTTAATGCAGGTGTTATCCTCCCTAGTATGAGCCCTTACTCTTCTCCTGTAGTCATGGTCCTAAAGAAAGAAGGTTCTTGGAGAATGTGTCCTGACTTCTGTGCCCTCAACAAACTGACCATTAAAGACAAATTT
>JZKD02S0436660.1:175669-231506 GCA_000966675.3 Picea glauca
TATATAATTGCCATCCTCAACCAATCATCCCTTGAAAATTTTTGGGGTACACTCTAGTTGTTTGTGTCATTCTCCATTCCAAATACCAATGCAACATAGATTAAGTCAAATACATGGATTTCTACAAAAATATATAGGTGCATCTACAACTAAAAATAGAGAGATTACAACCAAAAATAGAGAGATTAGATGAAATTTCCCTTACCTATGTTTGTTGGAGTTTGAGTTTTATTGTTTATGCAAATTCAATATTGAATATTCCACTTTTAGCAATCATCAATGTATTTTCATACCTTTTTCACAGTAACCACAATGTTCAATGTCTCCTCAAACCTCTATCATAGTAGGTGGCTCAATTGTAGCTATCTGAACATACCTAGGTAGGTATGGATACATATCAAAAGGTAAGGCACTTCCTATAGACCCTTAGGTATCATCTCCCCCAACACTAACAAAGAGACAATCTTAGAAGGGCTCGTGTTCAGGCTCCTAGAGTCTTGATTTATGGAATTTTTTGGTGATATGGGATTGTTATTTGACAATCCCCAAGGCCATATTTGATCCTTTGGGATTTTTTTTTTCTTTTGATTTTTCTTTATTATGCCAACTTCTCACTGAGTTGTAACTAGCAATACATACATTCAGAATTATATGGTAAAAAATCGACAAAAAGCACTAGGAAAATTCATATCCTCTTTAAGGAATAAAGTAGATATTCTAAATTGTCTTGCACTACATATTGAATGTAAACTTGTTAGTTGAATCATTCTAGAAAAAATGATCTTTCCCCTTCAGAGAAAAAAATTCCATCAACCTTAAGTAGGCTCGTTCAATTTTCATGTTGTTGTAGAATTAGGTACCTTCTTTTATAAAGTGATGGATAAATTATCATGGATGGAGATTATCCCTTATCCTATTTGAGGAAATCTTATCAATATTAGGCTGCCATTTTATTTTATGAGGGATTTCTTATGATATTTTGTAGGTTTTACTAATTATGTTTGGTAGGAAGTTAAAGTTTTACAAAGTGACACACTTTCTTAATCTTGTTGAACTCTTTATTTACTATATTTTTCTAAGAGTAATATTTTGTAAAATGGACGATGGCTTTGATGATTGTTTTTTAATTTTTTGAGGCCTCTATGGAATCTTCCAAACTTTTGACATATTTCCCAATTCTCATATTTTCCATCCCTCTTTTATGTGTTGTGTGTGTGTGTTTAAATCATAACAATAATATGGGTGGAGGTTTAATCCTACATGGAAATGGATAACAATGAACTCCTCTAGTTTAAGGACTCTAAGAGGTCATGGATTCAAGACCAAACCGTGTTAGGCTGACACTAAATATCCAACATCCTAGAGGTTTTCTGAACTGATTAAATAACACATCCCCATCTGAACATGTTTCTTACGTAGTGATCCTTATACCAATAAACAAGACCAAAAAATAAGAATCTTGAATGTATATAAGGGTTGGCTTGTTTCCCTCATATATGTGAAGAATAACTTGGGTATAAACATCTATAGGAGAAGAAAATACATCTAAGATATTTAGGCCACGATGTTAGAAATGGGAATGGATAAAAAAGTCTAAGGTAAAATGACAAACCACCAAAAAATAGGAGGAAATCAACATAGATGATGAAAATTAAAATAAATAAATATTTACACATATTCACATTTATGAAGATGAAATATATGACCCACGAGTGAAAACCCACTCCATGATTAGTCATGGAGTTCTCCTAGCATAAACACTTCAAATTAATCGAAAAAAACATCAAAGAAATTGATTACTTTCTTGGTGCTATAAAAGGATGGACCTATGGGTCGACCTAATATGCATGGATGATTTTAGGGGCTAAATTTCTCTCATGGGCTAATTTTCCATGGTTTTTCCAAAAATGAGATTCGCTATTTTAAAAATGATTCACCCAAATTCTAAAGGATAAAATTATTTTACCTTACAAATCGCCAAAATTTTATAAAAACTATATAAAATACTTAGAAATTTGAATATTTTTACAAAAATATCGCCAAACTTTTATAGTTGACATATGAAGGATTACTAAGATTCGCCAAGGTTTCTACATTTTAAAATAAATTTCCATCCTTAAAATCATCCCTACTAATATGTGAAAAGTGTGAAAAATAAGTATTGTAGAAGATGCACTCTAATGCATTTTGATCTGTTCTTCATACATTGAGCTACGCTATCTTGTTCTAAAGTGTTGTAATTGTGTTTCTTGACACCACTTCTTATTAGAATCATTAGATGTCTAATCTACATAATTCCCTAGTTCTCAAACAATTGGTACTAATTTACATATGCATCGATCACTTCCTTGGGTATTTTGGATGACCCTTTGATGACATCCCACATGGCATGCTAATATCCTTCAAAAATTGTACCATTTCCACCTAACTAGAATTATTCATGGTGCATGCTATGTCTCCATACCATGCAATGAGAGACTCAACTATAATGTCCCGCCATGGTAGGCTTAAACCTACTAATTCACTCCATAGTGTGAAATCTAGAAGTATCAATAATATGTCGAATAATAAGGGTCATCCTTGGGTATTTTGGATGACCCTTTGATGACATCCCACATGGCATGCTAATATCCTTCAAAAATTGTACCATTTCCACCTAACTAGAATTATTCATGGTGCATGCTATGTCTCCATACCATGCAATGAGAGACTCAACTATAATGTCCCGCCATGGTAGGCTTAAACCTACTAATTCACTCCATAGTGTGAAATCTAGAAGTATCAATAATATGTCGAATATGAAGTCCTTCTTAGAGTCCTATGTATCTAGATAGTTCTAGATGATCTCATGGGTAGATCACATGCACAACTTTCTTTGAAAATTCACTCACTCAACAAGTCCTTGAAACCTTTATGGATAATAGCTGCATGAACATAGCAATCGAAAAACTTTGGATAGTAGATATATTGTATCCATTATCCATTTTATCTACACTATATACTTGATGCAAGGACCAATCTATTTCATTGGTTTTAGTGTGTATTCTCCATCTAATTTCATCATCATTTCTCTAAAATATTGTGTGACATTTGTCCCTCTCATGACAATCTTATGATATCCTAAACATTATCCTTACCAAATTCATTTATGTAATTGTTGACATGGGTAGAGTGCCCTTCAAAAGATAGGAGTACTCCCTAGTCAACTTTCCCCATAAACATGGACCTTCCTTTTGTGTCTCACAAGCCCCGTTCTCTTGTTATACAAGTTAATTTGTCCTTGTGACTTTTGATTCAACTCCTTCTACCTTTAAATTAGATATTTTTAGCCTTCTTATTTCATTGATTCTGGTTATATCAGCGAGTTAATCTTTTCCTAGCCGATACAACTAGTATCGACGAGTTAGCAAAGGTCCCAAAACTTAGTATTTTTTTAATTTAGATTTTTTATATATCAGTGCCAGTGAGGTTTTTATTGCTGACATACCAATTTTATCACACCATTGGCTCTGATACAAGTAATTTTAATGGATCCTTGTCATGCATAAGCTATTTCTGACACGTTGACACTCATCCGGTCACCACCATCGATACGTTGAAGTGAAAACACTTTGAATCTCTCAACCAAATGTTTTTTTGTGTATAGAGATGTTAAAACTTTCAACGTCGATACATGAAAGAACAAACCATTAACAATTATTTGATTGTATATGGCAGCATCATTTAACCAAAGCTCACTAACACACAAGAGGCAACCAACTCTTCCACGCCGACACACAAAGCCTTCCACTGACAACGATTGTGCTGCCATCGAAGGTACAGTAGGATTCCTGCACCCTTTCTAGTATTGGGCCTAGCGCTAAAACTCACCAAAGTTATAAAATCCCACCAAGGATTTACATTTCACCATTGTTACAGTAGCGCACTCGAATCCCATCGGAGAAATTCCCCATGAACAAATCCTTCAGCGATCCCCCCTTCCCACATAAGCCTCAACTCCAAACTTGTGGGTAATCAACACATATGCATCCACGTGTCAAGCTATGGTTTTGAGTTTTTATTTTCTTGCATATATAGATGGACACCTGGGAGGTCTAGTCAGCCCTAACCCCGTCTTTCCTTACCGTTCCTTCCTGCGCCTTTCGACTTCTGACCCGACTATTAGGGACGTCCACACCATCTCCATACCTTGGCCTCTCGAGCCCTCAACAAACCCCTTCACTTCCTTGCAGCTATACCTTACCTTCTCCCAAGCAGGTTGGGGTTTCCCTCTAAGGCCCAATTCCCTAACCACATGAAATCCTTCCAACAATCAAACCACCCCACTAACTAATCCCTAAAATTTCCTTGGTTGTACTTCGTTTGAAGCATTCCACTAGCTATTCCATGCTCACAAATCGAGCATTTAAAAAGAGGGAAACTCATTCATACTTAGCCAAATTTTACGATTCAAAGGTATTTTTAGTGTTTCATGCACACTGATACACCTTCATCCTTGCTAGTGGTGTTAACATTTCCGAGGTCGATATACAATTAGTTGGTCGTCCTCTTTGATACTTACCCCAAAAATTGGTTAAAAATTTTGTAGTGTCGACAGAGATTGCATCTTCTGACGTTGATACACCTCACCATGTCGTCATGGATGATTACTTCGATGTTGATATTGATATGTATCGATGCCCAAATAACCAAGCCTTCAATTTTTCCAGGAAGGCATGAAAATCACCCAAGTGCATAAATTAAGCCAACACTTCTCTTGCTTCATTTCTTTTCCTTGTGAAATAGTTACAGTCTGATGTTATTATCTAACAAGTGGTATTTGTTGTGAACTGATGAGAAATATGTTTTGCAGATTCAGATATGTCACCACACAAGAAATTACAAAGTTCCAGCAAGGCCCTTCTGGAACAAGCCTCTGCAAGTGTCGACATAGATTAAATGGAGCAACGTTTACCATATGTTCAATAATCAAAGTTTCCCCCAAGGGATAAGGACCGATCTGACCTCAAGGTATTTAAGAACATCATAAAATTTAAGTTGTATAAGGTGGCAGCCCACACAACAGTCTTCCCCTGCACAGAGGCCATTTCATAGATAGTGGGGCATGTGAACTTAGACACCAGGTACATTCTTGACGTGAGGGAGTGATCGATAACATAATTTCAAGAATAAACTATAGCTTCCTTATACCGCCTGGATAAAGGGGAAAGGTTGTTTGATTAAAAAATTATAAAGGAGTTCCCACTCAAGTCAAAGGATGTGTTTAATATTTTGTACAATCTTTACAAATCGTTCAATTCAAGGCCCTTAGGAAAGTACCCCACCAACTTCTTGATAATGTTGCACCAATATGTTGTAGCAATGTTGTGTAGATTGTATGGGGAATCATACGATTCAAAATTACCAATGACTTGGGAACCTCTCATTTACTACATCGTTGATGTCTGATTGAATTTCAATTGGGATGATATTCTATCAACATCCCTGTAAGAGGCTATCATAGTAGTTCAAGAAACTATCCCTAGGCAGTTTCCTAGTTTTCATATGTCCTCCTATCCCCTAAACATGGTATTCATATTCCACGCATATCCACAAATGGGCTAGGCATGGTAGCCGACCGACCCCCCAATGCACATTTACTGCAAGCTTCTCTAGGAGCACAAGTATATAACATAATATCACAAGATCTATGATCACTTACTAGTTCCATTACTCTAGCTTACCTTCGATGCTCCTACATCATGCATGATACAGAAAGAACAAGTGATAGTCCAAAGGATAGGATATTGGTACCTCTTGGAATACATGACATATTTGAGAAAATAAGGAGCATCCACAACTCCACATTTTCTTCCAAGATTCACCCTAGACAATCTTGTCTTACAAGAGATTTCATATTAGACCATGGTTCATGGAGTTAGTGTGGCTCTTTACAGGGACAAGAAGGCCATATGGCCTCCTTTACCATTATGGGTTGGGTCGTATTCCTCTGAATGTGTGAAGCAATCCCAGGATGTAGTTGAAATACTCACATCCTTCCACTCTGGTGAGGAAAGATTCCAAAGGACTGGTCCAAAAACCATGGGGAAATAAGATGTAAGGAAGGACCCAATATCTATTTCATCTATCAATGTTTCATTCACGATGTAATTGGAACAAAACCTCAAATGCCTGGTTCGAAAAAATCAAGAAAAGGATGATCATATTAGAGAGGTGGAGGAAGAAGTCATGACGCACGAGAAGAAATATAAGGGGATCCTCAAGGATCTCAGAATATGCAAAAAAATATTTAGAACATAACTCCACGATATGGTTACTAACATGTATGTAAACCTCTGAGTCTTCTAGTAGTTGGTAGTGAAAATCATAGCATATCACAACTTTGTGCAGTCCAAAAATGTTGAATTTGCTAATATCACGGAAGGTTTGAATGATATACAATGGTGGATTGTTGAGAACCTAAATGGCCCAGACAAGTTTCATTGCTTATCACAGTGGGAAAGTAAGATTGACTTTGCCTCCCTTGATAGTTTTTGGCAAGATGGGGAGAAGGTGGAGAGGGAAGCAAAGAATTCCCTGTCAATATGTGCACAACTTCACAAGGCAATGTGCATTTTGACACATATAGGGAGCCTACCTCCTTTTGAAGCACTCGTGAAAACCAAAATTTATGAATATATTTCCGTAGGAATCCAACTAAATATGAATCAAAGGAAGGTAGATGCTCAGGATGTGACTAGGGTAACAACATAATTGATGGAAGAACATCTCGTCAAGCCAACCAAGACCCAAAATATGATTCAATATTTCATGGTTAACTTGATGAGATATATGAAAACCCTCTCACACAATTCATCCCCTCACGAATCTTCCCTAGAGACACTCGTACACTGCAGAGTCATCACCATCACATGACAACATGAAGCTTGGGAATATTACTTGAGAGACAAATACAAATAAAGAAAGAAAAAACAACAAATTTGAATTTGTCTACAATCATCTCCTATTTTGTATTTTTGTCAATCATAATCAATTTTGACTTATTGTAACACATGACAACATCATTTGAGAGGGGAAGCTAAAGCGACTTGCAACTGCTTCTTGTAGAATCCAAGAATACCCCATAGGAAGTTACTAAGATTACTATAAGTAAAGGAAGAGACCCATTTTGAAAGGGCTCTTCAAGCATTGTAAATTCAAGAACTATTTTGGGAATTAATATTGAGAAGCCCTAGGGGTTGATTTTGTTAGAGAGAATCACTCTTCTTGATGATGAGTTTGTTGTGAACTATTTCTAGTAGGATATTGTGTTTTTTTGTATGTGATATAAGAACATTCTTTCATTTATAGAATATTCTTGTGTGAACATATTTACTTCTTGCATTTTAGTTTCTTCTCTCTTATTATTTATCCTAAGATGATGAGTAGTCTATGCATTTGATTTCTTATATCGAACTAATCCAATTTTATCATTGTATCTATGTGTTATTTAACTCTGTTGCTTTTTAATATCTATGTCGAAGAGGTGTTTGTATGGATTGGTGGCATCTCTTGCAACTCATTAGTTATTGTAGTGGATCCTAGTTAGGATAGGATAGATTAGATTTTATTTTTGCAAGTAGTTAGTTTGCAACAACATTATTCATTGCATTCATAACCATTTAATCATCCCCCCAAACCCAATATTGGAAGTCAGGCCATAATTGTGATGGGTATCCTAAACCAAATGATGCATTGTCTAATTGGGAACATGTACCAAGGAGTACCCCTATCTTTTGAAGGGAATTTTCCCGAATCAATAGAATTGGAGCTAGAAGGAGGGCATGAATTGTACGACTAGTGGTAATATTTAACGCTCACTTGGTTAGTTATCTGATAAAATCCATGTTGAACAACTACTACCACATATCTCTTCTAAGTAGGAAATTACCTTTAAATATCCTAAACCTCTATTAATTTTTTTTGATGTCGGGAGTCCATAAACAAACCCTGAAACTTCGTATGTTATCCCTAATGTAGAGTTTGTTGAAACTCGACACATTACCCACTCCTTCACCAAGTTAATTGTCCACTTACTTGTAGCATCCACACTACCTAGGAGGAGAGATACCTGTAGACCTTTGAATCAATCTAATGTTATTTTTGACTCCATTGAGGATTTGGTTGACTATGCTCTACAAGAAATACCTCTATCATTGGACCAGATACCTCCAACACCTACAGGTTGTACCCCTCTTGGTTCTAAACACCAATATGAAAATGAACACTGTGGACCTAATTTTGACAATAGCATGGCTCACAATACGAACATATTCCCAACATGGATGTCTCAAGAAGCCTTAAAATTACATGGGATTATGCATGAACTTCCTAAATGTTCATAAATACTTCTTTGGAAGTTTGACCTGAACAAAGCTTTTTCCTTGGAAGATCACGTCAACAAATTATAGTTATCCATCCCACTCCTTGATGTCCACCATGAAGATGTGGTTTGTAGGATCTTCCCTTATAATTTTGAGAAAAAGGCATGTACATGGTATTACAACCTACAAACCAGATCCATAACCTATTGGGATGACTTCGAGAAATCCTTCCTTCAAAAGTTCGAAGATGAGAAAAATCTTGCAACCTTATTCAAAGAACTAGTGGCCCTAAAAATGGAGAAAAAGGAGAAGGTCAAGGATTTCAACCAACTTTTCGCAACCATTCTCAATAGGTTCTCTGGTGAGTCTGCCACCATTGAATCCATGACTGTAGAATCTTACATTTTGTTCTTACACCCCTCGATAGGCATGTTTGTTAAGAGAGTGGAAAAAGTTACTTTATCCCAAAATTTCAAAGAAGTCAAGGAGGTTGAGAAAGAGTTTCTCTCTTTGGGAAACTATCCTATAGCCAAGGAAACCAAAACAACTGGGAAGAAACCTTTACTCCTCACCAAACCTCTTGAAAAAGAATCGAATGAATCATATAGTGTATTCAAGCTTGTTAAAAAGCTATCCAATGAAGTAGTGGATATCAATAAAAATGTTGGTAAAGGGTCTTCCAAAAAAAAACGTTTCCACGTGTTCTTTAAAAAGAATGATAACCTTTCTAAACGACCAAAAATACTTGGTATTACATTAAATATGGATGATTTTGGTATGGACATCTTATTTTCCTATCACCAAATGAACCATTCCAAAAAAAAAAATTCCATCAATGGATTAATTCCCTGACCCTGGTCATCAAACAACTATTAGATCAACATGAAATTGTTGATGGCCAAACCAAAGAAACATAAAAAGAAGATACCAATTAGGAAAAGGACACAATAGAGGCGTGAGCTATTTTTTTGTTGGACCGGTGTTTCGACTTGGACGACAAATGGGTTGAAGAAATTCATATAGGAGATACCCAGATCCCAAAAGTTTCTCCCTAATACTATAACTTGTTTACGAAATGGGGAATACCCAACACTCCTCTACCTTCAAAAAATTTCCCTGTCTCTAGGAAAGTAATTCTTCCAATGGGTACTCAGAATCCAAACAGTCTTTCACATGATGAAAATAATCCCAATACTTCACAGACAAATAAAACCCTGAACATATATGAAACCCATGCTTTATAATTCAACTTCTTTGAGTATCTCAAGAAAACCAAAGACAATATTTCCTTGTATGATATTTGTGAACTTCCATAGAAACTTTATCTCATTCTTGACACATTCAATTCTAATAACCCTGAGAAAAAGAATGTTGTTGTAATGGAAAACACTCCCAAAGTTGCTGAAATGAAAACAAAAGAAAAGGATGAAACAAATTCTACCATAAACGCAACTAGTATAGGGTCACACTCGAGATCCCAGGTCCCACCTTTTCTCCTCACATTTGAAATTTTCAGTTTCAATGTGCACAACTGCTTAGCAGACTCAGGTGCTTCCTCGAATGTCATGCCCTACTCGGTTTGTCAAAAGATAAATGTTGTCTCGGAAAAGAGCATGAATAGGATCATACAATTATATAGATCAAATGTTAAAGTAATGGGTGAACTCAAATAGGTCATTATTATATTAGCTTATGACCCTATAGTGCATTAGGTTATTGATACTATTGTAGTAGATATTCCAAAAGATTATAGTTTATTGTCGAGCATGGACTGGTTTGAAAAACTATAGGGCTATTTCTCTATAGACTAGAATCACCTACGGCTTCCATACAAGGGAATAATGAACCAAATCAGAGTGGACAATGAATCCCACATGAATCACACGGTAACTGAGGTTGAATGTGTGAATTAACCTACAATATTTTATCATACTGCATTAGGAAATTGTTTTTTATAGGATGACCATGGTTGCTATATAGGAAATCCATCTTCACTCCAAACATATGAACAATACAAACTCATTCATTTCACTCAGACTAAAACAAACAACTGTAATATAGTATAAGCAGATATTTTTTGTTTTTCTAACTCAATTTTAGGCGCTAACATTTGGACAATTGTTCTTTGATGCCTCCAAACCAAAAGAGGGAGTCAGGGCAGGTTGTATACTCATTGATCATAACAATGTAAAACCCTTATATCCTACTGCCTATAGTTTGAATGTATCAACAATATTGTTTAATATGGAGCATTGGTACAAGGACTGAAGAAGGCTATTGATCTCAAGGTAAAATTCCTACGATTTTTCTGTTATTTGGAAATAATTGTCAGACATGTAAGGAATACTATTCACTACTTGTCATTCCATTTGAAACATTACTAGCATGAATTATGGAACTTAAAAAATTCTTTCAATTCCTTTAAAACTACTGCCATACATCATTCTATGAATGTTTTCACTGATACTTTAGCTAATCCACCATCTCGATTCAAGCCCCTAAATAATGGTTTTACTATCGAAATTATTTCCGGGCCTTATGTACCCTACAACGTCACCAAGTGGAGGGTGTTCAATGATGAATCTTAGTTGATAGAGTTCCTTACCAGCACTGACATATTATAGGATTTTGTGATAGACGACGAGATACACCAACATAATCTACATGATTATCAAGATGAGGCAAATAATATCAAGGCTAACTGCATCCCAAGGAATGTACTATCACTAGAAAATATTTTTTATTTGTAGTTCAAATTTATAACAATAACGAATCCAAAGATGAATAGCTCAACCATTATGCATGCTTTGGTGAATCTAGGCACTCCAAAACAACTCAAGCTTATCAATGTAGGAACTTTTTATTTGAAGGAAGAGAAACATACCTTCACAAAGTTTTTCAAGATGTATTGGGATGTATTGGCATGGGCCTCCAAATATATGAAAAAATATGACACTTGCATCATTCAAGGCATCATTACCATCAAATATGGTGTCAAACATTTTTCACAGAAACTAAAAAATATTCATCCCACTGTTGAGTCACTAATCCAAAAGGATCTAAAAAAGTTACTAGATGCCAAATATGATACCTGTTATAAAGAAGTCAAGGGATATTAGGCTATGTGTAGATTTTGGAAATCTAAACCGAGCCTCTAACAAATATAAATACCATGTTCCCCCTATGGAGTAGATGCTCCATCTCTTCTCTATTTATCAAATGATTTCTCTTATATATGGGTTTTCTGGATATAATGAGGTTCTCATAGCATAACCTGACTGACTGAAGACCACTTTCAAAACCAAGTGGCTTGATTGACATAGGTGAAAATTTACAAATGTAAATGGACATAGTGTTTAAAGGTATGATTGGTCAGAGTGTGGTGATCTACCTTGACGATGTTACGATGTATTCCAAAAAGAGAGTTGATCTCCTCAACCATATAAAATATATATTTTAAAGATGTAGTAAGTACGACATCTCTCTGAATCCTAAGAATACCATCTTCACTATTTTAGAAGGAAAAATATTGGGGAACATTATTTCTAAGGATGGGGTTTATGCACTAAATCCATCAGGAAGATCCCATCTGTCAAGAAGGAATATTTTGAGAAACTTGATACTACTATAACATCTTCCCCTGCACTTCATAGTCTAGACTTCTCCAAAGACATATTGTTGTACAAATTTTCTTCGAATCATTCTCTTGCAGGGATCCTCACCCAAAAGGATTAAAAAGGGAATGAATTCCCCATATCATTCATGAGCATGGACCTTCAAGGTGATGAAACAAAATATCCATCAATGGACAAGAAAGATTCTTCTATCCACAAAGAAATCAAATAATTCAGGCCTTACATACAAAATAATCACATCAAGATGATTGTCCCTCACTTAAAAATTAGATCTATCTTTGTATAGAAGGAATTGGGTGAAAGGAAAGGAAGCTAGATGAATGTTTTGAAATAATATGAATTGGAATTTAAGCAAGAAACTATAGTCAAAGGTCAATGAATTTGCAGTAAGAAACTGAGGCGATGGATTTTGAAGACTAGAAGGAAGAAAGATGGAAATGAGAGCCAATATTGTATGCACAACAATATCCTTACATGAAAACACTAGAGAATTCATGGTACAATGACCTCAAGAAGTATCTTCAGCATGATTTTCCCCCCTAACACCTCAATCCTTAGCAGAAAATTCCACTGATAGTAAAATATTTGCAATACCAGATAGTCCATGGTATTCCTTTTAGAAGGAATTGTGATGAATTTATCCTTCGATGCCTCGAGAAATAATATGTTGACCAATTACTCAAGGAACTTGATGATGGAACAACTAGAGGACATTTCGTAGTAGAAACCATAGCTCACAACATCCTATAATATAGTTAATATTTCCCTATGATGTTTAAAGAGGCTCATTGTTATGCTCGGACCTGTAACATTTGCCAAAAAGTAGTTGGAAGAGAAAGTAGGTCTAAGGTGTTCGAAAACACAGGTATTCCAATAGAGGACGAACACCTTCAGTAACCACTCACATAACCAGATCAAAGGTCAACACATTGATGTTTTCACGCGGTAAAACCACTACGGGGAAACATCCACAGCCCTAGCCAATGCGGCCACTTGGAGTAGTTTATTAATGCAAAATAAAAATATTACAGAGATATTTTACAAGATATTTTATCGCAATCGATCATTGGAAAATGACCCTCCATGATCTTTAAATAGAGATCATGGACCAATCGGGTGTTAAGCCACGGATCAATGTGATCCAGATTATTTTTAGCATGAAATGAGAGCAGAGATATAATAAAGAAATGTACAGAGATATCTTGGATATCAAATATAATAATAAAAATGTATCATAGATGCAACCATAAATACAGAGATACAATAGTACACAATTTTCTATTAATGAGCGAAAATGTACAAAGACTGTAAAAATACAGAGTAAAAGACTCGCTAGAATGGTGGCATCTTATCTATGAGAAGAGATGTGTCTTATACTCACATTCAAAAGAAGATGATTTTACAATGAGGCTCCAAATTCCTTTTTATAATAAATAAAATCCAAAACCATAACCCTGGAAGATGAAAAACCAACAGTTTTGTGGACCTCGTTTTCGGTAGTTTGGTGTATCAACTTCCCGAGGGCGTAACTCTGGCATACTATATCCATTTGGGGTGAATGATATCTCGTTGGAAAGTTACCATCGAGGAGATTCATTTAGGGGGATTAATAATATCCTTTGGTTATCATTTAGAATCTTGATCCCGAAAAACCTTCATTTAGGCCCTCAAAATGGCCCCGAAAGTTAAAAACTGCTAAAACTAGTAAATTACCAAAATTGCCAGAAAACTGTTTTGAGCTAGTTGGAAAAGGTGGGTGGCCACCGATATCCACCTTTATTAATCCTCCTTCCTTAGGAATCAATGGTATCCATTGCGTTGAGGTCTCGGGGGAGAGTGAAAAACATTTGTTTAATCTGCATCTTGATGAGATGCTTTCCTTGTTGGAGAAGTTGTGTTGCTTAGCTTGTTGAAGGTTGTCATGAACATGTGGTTGGAAGGGTTGGACATTTTTAACTAGTCTGGCTACATGAGATTCATGTGTGCAGAAGGAATCTTTACACTTTTCTGCAATCTTATCGACCTACTTCTATTGGAGAGAAGGTGCTTGGGCTGAGGCTATAATGGTTGCAGTATCCTTCTATTCACCTTTTGAACAAATTGTGAAGAAGAAGAATTTTGCAGTGTCAGATACTACCTTGCAGAAATGTTTAGGTGGAACAGTAGTAGGAAGTACCTCTAGTATTCTATAGATATGACCCCCTAAAGAAACAATGAGACTACGGGATCGAGACTCATAAACAACCTGGCGCTTCCACATACATGGTTGGGCCAAGAGAACATCACAAACATCAAGTGGGGAAACATAAAATTATACCTCATCCTTGAATGATGGATGTCGTATGAAAATCGACACTATTGGCTGACACAGAGATCTCGTCCCTAGTGAAACCACCCGTTGTTGCATGGATGTGGGTGTGGTGTTGCTAACAATCCAAACTATTTGACGACCTTTATTGAGATGAGGTTCTTCTGGCTTCTGCTATCAACAATAAAATGCAGTGGGGTCCCCTTCACCGACATATGTGAATGAAAAAGGTGCTCCCCCTCTTTAGTATCTGTTGGTTCTTCTGGTTGAATTGTTGCGGTCACAACAATAGTAGTAGGGTCTGAGTCGATGATCTATCTTTTACCAGTATTCTCATAATCAGATTCTAAATCAGGGTTAGGCTCCTTGTCTTTGATCTCAGCTACCAATGACTATTTTGAGAGACATTCCTCGATGTTGTGCCAGGGGATTTTGTGGAAATCACACCATTTTCCAGTGTCCTTCTTTGTCTTTCCGTGACCCTTCTTTTCATGTGGCTTGGACTGGTTTTCAGGAGACTGTTTGTTAGGGTTGTATTTATCATACTTTGTTTGTTGCAGATTTGCAGACCCAAACTCTCATTTGTTCTGGTGCTTAAACTTCAGCTGAATTTTAACAACATGTCGATAAGCAACACTGAGTGATGATATGTCCAAAAAAGTCCATTTCAATTTGGATGTATCTATGTAGAGCCCGAAGGTATTTCAAAACCAAATGTCGTTCGGAGTCTTTGATACCCAACTTGGTGCGCAAGGTATTGAAGGTATTGGTGAACTCCGGAACTACTTGGCCCCTATATTTTTGTAGTGTGGTCCATCTCATGTATTGGTATGCATAGTTACCAAGAAGGTAATACTGTTTCTTTACCACATCCAAAAAAAAATCCCAAGTGGGCTTGACCCCATATATTCCAGAATCCTCTATGGAGATTTTCTTCCAGTAGGTTTCCCACCAATGTTTGACATGGGGGAGAGATTTAAGGAGTGCAAAGGTAATCTTTTCCCTATCAGAAAAATTATGAACAAAGAAATAACCTTCTAATAGATTTAACCATTTGTCTAGGGCATCCACATATTTCTGACCTTCAAATATGAGAATATAACAATTAACTTGTACCTTGAAAGGAGAGGTTCTTCCAAAGTGGTTGTTTGATGAAGATGTGCATGTTTCTATCGCCAGGCATTGAAGGATGTGGGAAAAATTATCCATCATTTCGTCCCTCTGTCGTGTGAGAGCTTGCTCAAGCAACAGATTGATAAAATCATCTTCTCCGTCGTTTTTCTTTTCTTCCGCCATGGAGGGTTTCTTGGGCGTGTGAGAGTGATTTTATTCAAGAGAGACAATATTGAGACCCAACTTTCTATACCTGGACCTCGTTAGTAACATGCACTGAAAAAAAACAGTCAAGAGCAACCTGCTCTGATACCATTGATCCAGATTATTTTCGGCATGAAATGAGAGAGGAGATATAATAAATCAATGTACATATATATCTCAGATATCCAATAATATAACAGAAATGTATCAAAGATGCAACCATAAACACAAAGATACAATAGTACACAATTTTCTTTTAATGAGCGAAAATGTACAAAGACTGTAAAAATACAGAGTGAAAGACTCACTAG
Source organism: Picea glauca (assembly GCA_000966675.3). Taxonomy (NCBI): domain Eukaryota; kingdom Viridiplantae; phylum Streptophyta; class Pinopsida; order Pinales; family Pinaceae; genus Picea; species Picea glauca. The sequence continues at coordinate 191,604 of JZKD02S0436660.1, forward strand.
AATGCCGACATCTTATCTCTGAGAAGAGATGTGTCTTCTACTCACACTCGAAAGAAGATAATTTTACAATGAGGCTCCAAATGAATTTTTATCATAAATAAAATCCAAAACCCTAACCCCGGACGATGAAAAGCCAACAATTTTGTGGACCCCGTTTTGGGTAGTTCGGTTTATCAACTTCTTGGGGGCGTAACTTTGGCATACAATATTTGTTTGGGGTGCAAGATAGCTCTTTGGAAAGGTATCATCGAGGAGATTAATTTAGGGGTATCAATTAGAGACTTTAGCTACCATTGAGAAGTGCAATCCCAAAAAACCTTCATTTAGGCCATCAAAATGGCCTTGAAAGTTAAAAACTGCTAAAAAAAAGTAAATTACCAAAATTGCCAGAAAATTGTTTTGAGCCAGTTGGAAAAGGTGGGTGGCCACCGATATCCACCTAGATCATAATGGTCATTAATATTGAGGAGAGTATGAACCATCATATAACTCTATGTTGGGAACATATCATGACCGTTGGATTTCCTAATTACAAATTCATACTAATGCATACTAAAGAAACACACTAATAAACACACTTTTACCTAACGAGACATTAGACCAAGTAGATCTTAACTAACTCGTAAGTGTCTAAATATCCTAAAATCCCCCCTTAAGATCAATTTGGGATTGTATCGAAGGATTTACAATGTTGACACAATAGGAGAAGGAAGGAGGCATTAGAGCCTATCCCCCCTTAATGACAAGTTCATGAACTCCTAACATAGATCAAATTTTGGAAAACTTTGCTTCTATAAGAGACATTGTGAAAATTTTTGCAAATTGATCTTCTTTAGGGCAAAAGATCACTTCAATAGCTTGATCATGAATAATATTTCTAATGAAGTACATGTGTAGCTTGACGTGCTTGTTGCGCTGATGTTGAACTGGGTCTTTGGCGAGCTTGATGTCACTCTGATTGTCGCACCAAAGGCTAATCGGATGTGGCTGCTCGAATCAAAACTATGAAAGGATTTTTTGAAGCCACAAGGCTTCCTGACTTGCATCTATCATTGATCAGTTCTCTGATTCTGCTTAAGAAAGTGCAATAACTTGTTGTTTCTTACAGGTCCAAGTGAAAGGTCCTGAACCAAGGCTAAACACCTAATCTGCAGTAGACTTCTGATCATCAAGGTTGCCGACCCAATATGAATCAGTGAAACCAACCAATAAAGGAGTCCCCCCTAAACTATAATGTATCCCGAACTGAATTGTACCATGGACATAGAGAATTATCCTTTTAGATTCATTCCAATGTCTTTCATGGGGTGTTTTCATATACCAGGAAACAAGACCAGAAACAAAGGAAATATCAAGAAAAGTATGAGTCAAGTATAAGAGGATACCAACTAACTAATGGTATAGTGTGGCATCAACTTCAGGAGAAGTATAGGTGGATGTAAGCTTGACTCCGTACTGTAAGGGAGAAGGGGATGGTTTACAATCATCCATTTGAAAGAGACGAACAAAGTCACAAGCATACTTAGATTAGGAAAGAAAAATTCCTTCATTGGTTTTCAAAACTTGGAGGCCAAGGATATAGTGCAAAAATCCTAAGTCTGTCATTTCAAATTTCTTCTTAAGGCTGGTTTTCACATGGTTTAAAAGTTTTGTTTCACTACCAGTAAGGATAAGGTCATCAACATAAAGGAGAAGGATTATGATATGGCTTCCTACTTTCTTGGTATAGACATTAGGATCAGAATGACATCTAGAGAATCTGTTGTCAATAAAAAAGTTTTCCATTTTGGCATACCAAACTCGAGGAGCTTTCTTTAGACCATAAAGAGATTTCTTAAGGAAACAAACAAGGCTAGAGTCATTATGGACATAGTCAGGAGGTTCTTCCATGTAGATTTTGTCTTGCAAATATCCATGCAAGAAGGAAGATTTAACATCCATCTGATGTAACTCCCATTTATGTGAGGCGGCAAGGGAAATAACAAGGCATATGGAATTATTTTTTTCTACAGGGGAAAAGGTTTCATTAAAGTCGATTCCTTCAACTTGGGAAAATACTTTAGCAACTAACCGAGCCTTGTGTCTTTCAACACTTCCATATTATGCATACTTATTTCTGTAGACCCATTAACATATGACAAGTTTTCTTCCTTTTGCAAGAGGTACAAGATCCCAAGTATTGTTTTCCATTAAAGAACGATACTCTTCATTCATTGTTGTATCCCAATCTAGATGAATTGAAGTTTCTGCAAATGTCTCTGAAACTTGAGCCAAAAGAGAAGAGGGTCACTGGAACTGTGAACGTATTCAACGTTGATCTAAAGGATCACCGACAAGACCACCAGTTGCTTCTCATGTTGAACGGACCCATCTAGAAAGCGGTGGAACTAGTGTTGGTTCAGGTTCAAAGGACTCATCTGGAGGAAGGTGAGCAGGCGGAGGTGGATTTCCATCCTCACTCCCATCATTTGAAGAAGAAAACCATAATAGGAACAGAAGAAGGCACAAACGTCGAAGATGGATCGTAGTCCGAAGAAGGCACAATCTCCGAATTAGGCTCCCAGACCAAGAGATTTTCATCAAATTTAACATCTCTTCTAATAAAAATTTCATTACAATGTGGTTTAAGAAGTCTATAACCTTTGACATCTTCAAAATAACCAACAAACATACACTTCTCACTTTTAGGTTGCAATACTTTTATTTTCTCATCAAGAATGTGAGCCCATGCTATACTACCAAATACACAAAAGTGACTTACATCTGGGTTAATTTTATTCCAAGCTTCTTTCGATGTTATATTTTTAAGATCCTTTGTGGGAGTGCGATTGACTATGTAATTTTCACAGTTGATTTCTTCCGACCAATACTTTAGACTTAATCCCTTTGATTGGATCATACAATTAGCCATTTATTTTAATGTGCGGTTTTTTCTCTTAGAAACACCGTTTTGTTGTGGTCTATATGGAACAATGTGTTGCATTTGGATGCCCTGTGTAGTGCAGTAACTTGTAAAATTATTGTTCACATATTCGCCTCCATTATCTATTCTTAACTTTTGAATTTGATGTCCATATTTATTTTCTACAAGGGCCTTGTAGGCCAAAAACTTGTCAAAAACTTCACTCTTAAGTTTTAAGAAGTAAACTCAAGTACGTCTTGAAAAATCATCAATGAAAGTTAATAAATACTTTCACCCAGAAAAAGAAGGAGAAGAAAGTGGACCACACAATTCATTGTGAACAAGTTGCAAAGGGTCTGAGGTGTGCCAAGAGGCATTTTCTTCAAAAATATCCCGATGATGTTTGTCGAGAACACAACTGGAAAAAACACCATCTCTGCATGAAACAGGAGGAAGACAAGTCACTATCTATTGATTACATAGTTTCTGCAATGAGCGATAGTTTAGATGACCAAACCGCTCATGCAAAATTTGCTCAAGTCATCGCTATGAGCAGTAAAAACTGATGGAAAAGATGATAACCCAAAGTTTTCAAACTTGTACAACCTGGTAATATTATCAGCAATTACAGTTGCAAGAACATGCTTAGGATATTTTATATCCTTGATTACAACTTGGTGAGGTGAAAACTCTAAGGTTTTACCTTCACCTGAATGAGTGTTTTGATATACTTATAGAAGGTTATAAGAAATACTTGGAACACATAATACATCATTGAAATGACCATTATCTACTTGAATTGTTCCAGATCCTACAACACTAAGAGATCTATCATCACCAAAAAATATTTTATTGGTGTTACATTCATTTAGAGAATAAAATATGTCTTTATCCTTAGTCATATGATAAGATGCTCCTGAATCAATAAGCCACTCATGAGAAGAAGAAGTAGAAGTTGAATTGAAAGAGAAACCAAAAGCAGAAAGTGCATGTCCATGAGAAGAATAAGAAGAAGTAGAATCAATATTGATGTTGTGCTTCTTCATAGCTACTTCTAAAGATGCCATCTTCTTGAAACATTTGGACTCATCATCACCATATTTATCACAAAAGTTGCAATGTATGTCAGTCTTCTTATTTTTATATTTTTCTCCATTGTCATCATTAGGAGTTGAAGCTATCTAAGAAGGTTTGGGAGCCTTATGTTGCTTGTTGTTGTAGTGAGGATGTTGCTTCTTGGGATACTTGGGTTAATCTTTATGTTGGGAAACTAAGGCTTTGTTGGAGGTACCTTCAGTGTTGATCACTCCAATTTGTACAAGCTTATCTTTCTCTCTAATCAAAGAAGCACAAAAGCACTCAAGACTGGGTTTTTGATAAGCTTTCCCTAGATCCTCTCTCATGGCATAAAAGGTAAATACAAACACAAAATATGCACTACCTAGCTTAGAAAGAATAAGATATATGCAACGCTCTTCCTCCATTTCCATCTCACATTCTTCACATAACATTCTGAGTGTTTCAAACGTAGATAGATAGTCTCCAACGCAAGAAACATCACTTGGACTTAAGTTCAGTACTTGATTTTCTAACTATTGTGATCGAATAATATTGAGTTTAACAAACAAAGATTCAATCTTTTCCCAAGCTTCATGGGGGTCATCAATTTCTTTAAGGTGGAACCTTAAATCATGAGAGATGGACATTATAATTATTCTGCGTGCTCCATCACTCCTGTTATCCCATTTGAAATTCTTATCATCATCAGTAGGTGCCTTTTCCTTTCCCAATGTAATCCAGTACAAGCCTTTACTTCTTAATAAATCTTCCATATGAGATTTCCATTGGAAGTAGTTGGTGTTGGTAAGGAAGAAATTACTTGTAGAATCCCTATTAAATATGAAGATAATATGGATTTAAAAACTGAAACTAATGATTTGGATGGAAATATCTCGAAAATTTATGCGGTTTAAAAAAAAAACGACATTGAAAATAGACTTCGGATGTGAGAGTTATGCCCTTTTTAAAAAGGGCATAAACGATAAACAAAGGACCATGTGATAATGTAAGTTGCTCTATGAAGTGACCCACTTTTATAAAGAGAAGTGGGGATTAATTTTACAATGAAGTTACTTTATAAAAGAAAAGCTTCATGCAAAACAAATAACTCTAAAATAAAATATTAAAACTACTTATAGTGATTCACTTTTATACTTGAAGTGAAATACACTTTACAATTTCAGCATGAACTTTTTCAAAAAAAGTAACAAAAGATAGACTTGAACTCAATACCTCTTACTTAATAAGAAAAATTTTAACCAAATGGTCTAATGAAACATATTGTATTTTTTAGGAAGAGGATTAGGGGTGTTTTTCTTCTCGATGACAACAAGGGTTAGATCTCGATTAGCTTACCTGGAAGATGCACCTTTTCCTATATGTTTATGATTTGTCGAGATCGCACAGGGCGCAGGGAAAATAGAATACGTAGATCTAAAAAAGTAGCAACCCGGAAATAAATAATACAAAACCGAAATAAAGCCAAAATAATACTCTACAAAAATTTAAAAAATCCGTATGCAGGCTTTATACCTCCAGATTTGACCAAAATGGTCGTATCTTGGGAAAACAAAAACCTTTTCGAGTGAAATGAAAAGTGTTCCTAAATGAAAAAAGTGCTTTGGATGCAATGGAACATTCATATAATCCCATAAATGTATGAAAATGATAGAAAATGTAGATGAGACAACTCGGCTTCATGATCTCGATCTACAACATGAGTAGGTATTCAAACATGCTAGATACCATGTTCGACAAAACAGGTATTCCAATAGAGGAAGAACACCTTCAGTAACCACTCACATAACCGTATCAAAGATCAACACACCAATGTTTTCACGTGTTAAAACCCCTACAGGGAAACATCCACAACCCTAGTCAACGGGGCCACTAGGAACAATGTATTAATGTAAAAGAAAAATATTACAGAGAGATTTTACAAGAGATTTTCTCACAATTGATCATCGAAAAATGACCCTCCGTGCTCTTTAAATAGAGATCATGGACCAATAGGGTGTTAAGCCACAGATCAATGGCCATTAATATCGAGGAGAGTATGAACCGTCAGATCTCTCTATGTCAAGAACATATCCTGACCGTCGGATTTCCTAACAACAAATTCATACTAATGCATACTAAAGAAACACACTTTTACCTAACAACACATTAGACCAAGTAGATCTTAACTAACTCCTAAGTGTCTAAATATCCTAACATAATGTTCCACTCCAAGCTATTTTTGTTGAAGAATGATTCAAGCAGTGGGGGATAGATATAATCGGTGTGATCAAGCCTCATTAATATAGAAAACACGAGTATATTCTCACCGCCACTGATTATTTTACACATTGGATGAAATTTGTTCAACTACTTAAGGTAAACGAAGAAGTGGTGATTATTTTTTTTGGAAAAACACATTATTACCAGGTTTGGAGTACCTACTACCCTTGTGTTTGACAATTCTATTTATTTCTCATCATTGAGATAAAATGAATTTTCTTTAGAAAAGGGAATCATTTTGAAATATCTAGCTAAATATTACCCTCAAGGAAATGGCCTAACTGAGTCTACTAATAAAAACTTGATTTGTATCGTAAACTGAGTTTTAGTTGATCAACAAAGAAATTGACACAATGCTTTACCTAACACTCTATAACCATATTGGTTCACTCGAAAATAATATATAGGGACGTCCCCATACTTTTTGTTTATGATAAGAAACATATTCTCCACCTGAACATCTATCTCCCTTCGCTTTATCTCACTCAATAGTCACATGGGAGGGAATTGGCCGCCATCCAAAAATGCATAAACACCTTCATAAAAATAGAAAACGATCGAGCCAAAGCCAAAACAAAATCTTAGGCTCACCAGAAAACAATAAAATAATGGCTTTATAAGAAAATTTCTAGTGAAAAGGACTTCCAGGTTGGTGAGGTAGTTCTCAAATGGGACAAGACACATGAGGACAAAGGGAAACACTCTAAGTTTCAACAATATGGCTATGTCCTTTAACCTTTAAGGAAAATATTATCTTAGGAACTTATAGACTGAAAAACCTTGAAGGGGATGTGGAACTCCTCATCCTTAATAGACATATTCTCAAGCACTACAACAACTTTCCTTTTAAGGAAACTCTCTTGTACATAAATAAAAGATTCAGTTCTACCATATTTTTTATTTTTTAGTTTCTTTGTTTTCTAGTTTTTTCATGTTTAATTCCCTTTTTGGATTTTTGTTTTCATTTTCTTTTGTTCTAGGTAGATTTCCCTTTTTTTCTCTCTCTCTCATTTTTTTTCCTAATATATCCCAGAAAAATTGGTGTCATGAGTGTCATTTTCTGGCACATTGGTACGAGAAGCCTACAAATATGCACTTTGCTTCTAGACACAACTTTATCTGTTCTCCAAATTATTACTATGCTTGAACCCATGTCAGATTCAAAAGATAAACAAGTTTCAGTAACATATGCATCGTACATTGTTAAATTATTGCAGGAGTGAGATAGTGGTCATACCCAAAAGCAAGTTCTATGCTTGTTTGAAATTAACATAGTAAGACTAATTTTGGAGAGGCACTTGTAGTACTCAAGGCATGATGATTAGAGAGATATCTCATCTACAATCAAGTTGGTATATCTCACTTTCACAAGCGTCATCCCGCATGACTTTAAAGAAAATATGGATCCCCCCCATCCACCACTCTCTAGAAATCAAAGGAAAATCATTTCATCAGGTAAAGGCTTGGGGAAAGGCATTCTATCTCATGTGGGACATGAAATTAATTCCTTCTAGGCTATGGACACTCGTTGGTAGTGGAGAAAGGCTTGTGAAATTAGGGTAACTTCATTGAGGCTATGGACATTTGTTGGAGGCTATGAAATACCAGATAAATGTGTAATCAACTTGCATTCTCAGCATTCCTGATGCATCATTACCTTGCAACACCTCACCTGCCCCCCACAAGATGGTATAGTTTTAAAAGGATATTTTGTGATCAACAAGCTCTGGGCATGGCCATAATATCTCTCTTTCCTTATTCAATTTTGTGTTATCACATTATATACTTTGAAATTTGTGGGACCTACTCACTCTCCCTCTTGGTTATGCACAATAAGTGTTTTGTCCTTCAAGTCTTGATGGTTAGATAAGTATTGTAGAAATTCATGGATTCACCTAGTGTGTCTCAAATTATTCTACGAGCACCAACAACTTCCCCTTTTCTTGTTTCATTGCTTGAAGAGTCAATTTCCCCCCAAACAATAGGACCCTCATTTTGAGTCTCACAAACCCCTTTCTCTTTTTACCCAAGTTAAGTTGTCCTTATGATGCATAATTCAAGTCCTTCCATTTTCTACTTAGATTATTTTATCCTTCTTGGCTCATTGATTCTGGATATATAAACAATTTAATATTTTCCTCGTCGATACAACCAATATTGATGGGTTAGCAGTTTCTTCCCTGACACTAAAAAGTGCGCAAAACTTAGCATTTTTCAATTTATATTTTTTTGTATCAGTGCCAATGAGGCTTTTATCACTGAAAAACTGACGTTAATCACACCATTTCCTTCGATACAAGTCATTTTGATGGATCCTTCTTGTGTATCAATGTTAATAAGCTAATCTTCGTTGACATGCCAACACTCATCCAATCACCACCATAGATATGTTGAAGTGACAATGCTTCAAATCTCTCAAAAAAAATGTCCCTTCATGTATCAATGATGTTAACACTTTAGACATCAATACATGAGAGAGACAACCATTAACAATTGTCTTATCATTTATGTCAACATCATTTACCCAAGTCTTTTCGACACATTGAAGGCCACCAACTCTTCCATGCCGAAACATAAATCCTTCCACTGATAGCGATTGTACTCCTCTCACCGATGCATTAGGATTCCCACTCCTATTCTAGCATTTGGCCTAGCACCAAAACTCATCAACATTATAAAATCCCACCGAGGATTTACATTTCTCCATTGTTATATGAGTGCACTCAAATAGAATAAATCAAGTTCCCTTAAGGTTTGCAAAACCAACCTTAAATGTTCTTATTTCTCTTCTCTAGTCTTTGAGTAGATCAAAATATCATCTATGAACATAATCACAAACTTATCCAAATATTTCATTAACATATTGTTCATTAGACACATAAATGTTGTAGGTGCATTGGTTAGACCAAAGGGTACCACTACAAACTCATTTAGTGTGTACCTGGTACTAAAAGAAGTCTTATAAATGTCTTCATCCTTAATCCTAACTTGATGTTATCCTGACCTTAGATCTATTTTTAAAAATATATTAGCCTCTCCAACTTGGTCAAACAGATCATCAATATTGGGTAAAGGATACTTATTCTTGATTGTCATTTTGTTTAGTTTTCGATAGTCAATACACAACCTAAAATTTCCATCTTTCTTTTTAACAAACAAGACCAGTGCTTCCAATGGAGACAAACTTGGTCTAATGCATTGTTTATCCAACATCTCTTGAAGTTGCATCTTTAGTTCAATTAACTCAGGAACACTCATTATGTAGGGTGATTTAGTCACCACTATTGATGTGGGTACTAGATCTATGGTAAAATCTATGTCCCTTATAAGAGGTAGTCCTAGAATTTCTTCCAGAAACGTGTCTTTAAATTCGCACAATATAGAATCTCCAGTCAACAGATTATCAACCATTTTATCTTGATTTTCATTTATATGCACAACATAAATTTCGCAACCCTTTCTTACATTTCTTTTCAACTTTAAAGAAAATATTTTTATTACTGACACACCATGACGTATTCCCTTAACGATTTTACTTTGTCCAAGTTCATCTAAACTGTCAAAAGTTTTATTTTGACAATTCATAATAGTTGTTGTTATAGCAAGATTTGCCCCAGCATTGCTATCTTGCACAGAGGGCCTTTTTCCATTTCCCTATGCAGACTTATCATTCCTTCTTGATGAATCCAGAGCCAAAAATACACATTTTTTTACATATACATTCCCTATCTACTATACAACATGCATATACGTAGGATACTCCACTACAACCCACATACATCGGGATTTGTGCCAAAAAATAAAAAGTGAAGTTGGGTTTCCATGTCATGACAGGAGATCTCTGATCCTTGGACTTCCATATATTGGAAACATTCTGACTCGGCCCTTCAGTTGCATTTTGAAGGCTATAAGTGCACAATTCCGAGCTATGGAAAAGAGGAGAAATAATTCAACTTTGAGAGAAAATTTCCTCTGGAGAAATTACTTCATATTGACTTTGCATTCCTTTGTCCCTCAAGTCTGAACACAGTGCTCAGTGCCTAAGCTATTTCCATATTATTGAGAGAACCTGATTGTCTCTCTCCTTTGATATTTCCTTTGGTGGAGGATTGAAGTGGTGGAGCCCCAGTTGGAAGGAAATTGGTTCGTTGGTTTCAAACCGTGCCAACACGGAAGTCTGTAATGTTGTCACTTATGTTGATCAATTATTAATAGAAATACTCCTTTCCCATCCTATTTGGTATCATGCAAATATATGATTATTATCCATGGGCATGTTTGTAATGTTTATTAATGGATTATGTTATCTAATGTGCTAACCCCTTTATACTATCACCATGTACTTGCTATTCTTATTTGTTAAGAACTTATTGCAGGTATAAAGCTTTGGGTCGAAGTGCCCATTGGTGGAAAATCATTGAACATTGGATTGAGGTAGGCCTCTTTCTTTTCTTTCACATTAATTTATATAGAATACAATGGAATTGAGTTGGTTTATGTAGTTATACCTATCTGTTGTGGTTTACCCTTGGCCATAGAGATTTTTTCCCTCGTAACAGAAATGGAGACTCCACTGGGGAGAGATCTTCCTTCTAAGGGTTGAAATATTTTTTCTTCTTGCATTGCTCTTTTTCCTTTGTGTTTCTTGTCGTATCACTGCTTGACATATTTTGTTCACTCTGAGTTTGAGACTTCATCCTTTTTTCCCTTGCCTGGCCTTGTTTTAAAGCCTGTACGCTCCTTTTTCTTTGATAGTCGTGCTACCTTTCTGCAAGATGTGTATATATGAATTATTCTCCTGAACAGTCATGTATACCACTTTCCCTTGCTTGTTTACTTGGCTTAGTGACTGATGGGTGGGATTTGATGCTTGTTGAGACTTCTTAGGTCTTTATTGTGCATGTTGAGCTTCTCTGGGTTGACAGGAAACCCGTTTGGAGTTGAATTTTTGGGCGTAGTCTTTCTCTTTGTTTTTCATTTTTTGGTTTTTCCTTGAACTCTGGGCTATTTGCTTCGCTGCTTGGTATTCTGCTTGAGTTATTTTTTTTATACATAGTAGAATTTTTATAACCAGTTGTTTTTCAGTCCATGCATTTTTTCTTTAATATATTGAAAATAAAAAAATATATGCATTTTTCATTGGTTAGCATTTTTGTCTTTGAACCTTTATCATTAGCTTAGTACATTTAGTGAAATATTGCATTTTACTTCTGAATTGCAGAGTTGAAATTGAAAATTGCACTGTTTTTATTAGCATATCATTCATTGAAAAGTTAAAGATAGACTTTGCATTATATTCATATTTATCTTCTTGCAGAGTCATAACATCACGAGTTTCACTTCCATACCCTTTTGAGTAATCACGGCCAACAAAATTTACGCTTTAAACTAAAATTGATTAGTCACGATTTTATTTTTAGGGTGCACAAACTAGTCTAGGATTTAGTGCCTTGGAATAGGATTTTGTGAGTAAACTTCTTCGAGGCAATTAAATCAACATATATGTCTGAGATAGAGAGTTGAGAATTCCATTGTATAATTGGTAAGATCAGGAGGCTTCGCTCACACTAGAGTTAATCACGAGGTCACACAAAGTTGGTTGAAGGGATAACCCCTGGATACTCACCTAGCATCAGAGATATTTCTGTGGATTTATTCATATTTGGGATCTTGCTAGTACCCATACCTCTGTGAGAGGCGATTCTTTCAAGGTTTCGGGATTTGCTACCCAACCCATACGGTGATCCGGACTTATGACTGCTCGCCTGTGCATCAGTTATACAGTGGTTTATTAGTTTCTTGACTTAGGTATCTCATAGGTTACTTGAAGGGGTTATTCTACTTCTACCCTGGGTCAGATAGGGATCGGACAACACATAGCCTTTATGGAGGATTACCTCTTTGGGGGGCTCTGACTGACTGGTTGTTAATCCCACGAGGTCCCCTATAACTGATTCTGTTACCTCCAAACTTTATCCAGGAGTCTCAGGTCCCTCTTGGATGAGACATACCTTCTTGAGCGAGGGAGGACACTTAGCCACTTTAGCCCGTTTGCATGCATATTGGTCATTGGGATTTTTGGTATGCTCTTTGACTACTAGTTGGACTTAGGATATATTTTTATTTTGTAGAGTCATAAGTCGTCGTGGAGTTGGACCATCTTCTCCACCGATCCCGTCAGTTGTTACAATTACCACCGGATTTTGGGCTCTTTCCTTCTAAAAGGCGTAGAGTTTGTAAAAGTGGTACACACACATCCACCTTTCAGACTTGTGGTTCCACAAGGATGAGTACTGAGTCTCGTCTTCAGAACACTGGGATTTCTTCGACTCCCATACCCACTATAGTTAATGGCACCCCTTCGACTCCTGCAAACGCTACGGTTGCAGTGTCGGAGGCTTATACCAGTACTATGGCTCATCCTATAGTTAATGCTTCATCTCTTGCCTCGAACCCTTTTGGGGGTTTCAGTCACTCGTCGGGTTATAATGTTCAGTCCATCCCTATGTCTTCAAGTCCATTTTCTTATGGTATGCCTAACTTCACTTCACATTTTTTGACTATCATCCCAACTACTGGCCCTAACGCTAGCCTTCGACTTGGGGGAACTACACCTCCTTACACTCCTTTTCTGTTTGGTGGTTCTCATATACCCCAAACGAATCCTAATTTAGGAAGTGTCCTTTTTCTTAGCCCCAGGTCTAATCCTTCTACGACTGGGTGGAACAACTCAGCTGGCGGACAAGTTTCGCCTTATATCCTTACCTCTTTGGTGATGATTCTGACCAATACTTTTGACATGACGACTCCACTCTATCTTATAGGTTCCCACTTGGAGGAGATCAGTATTACACTTTAGGAAACCCCCAACCTGGATATAATCCGGTTGGGGGAAATTTTCACAACCCCCATCCTAGATTTAATCCAACCGGGGGAAATTTTCATAATCCTTATCAGAACATTCCTGTTGGAATGATGCCCAACCCATCGTATACAAATAAACCTGGAGGAGGGCCTTATAATTCCAGACAGGATTTTGGTTCTTACCAGAATACTGGATGGAATGCAGCTCCCAACACACAATCTGTCGTGGGATGGTGGGGCCAGATGTCGCAACCCCGCCTCCCCTTTCTAGCCATGCTAAATCTACCAGACTTGTCTAAGTTAATGAACAACCCAGTGAGTTATGATCCCACATGGCCCCATGTCCCTACCAAAATTTCATCAGAAATTCCAAAGTTTGATGGTAAGAATGGAGAGGACCCTGGTGATCATGTCACTACTTTTCACCTTTGGTGCTCATTCAATTCTCTGAACCGTGATTCTATTAGATTACGATTGTTTCAATGCACTCTCATTGGATTTGTGTCACAATGGTATATTGAGCTACCTAAGGGGACATATGGGTCATTTCATCAGTTGGTGCTATCCTTTCTCAACCACCTTCAATTTCCCATCTGTTATGATGTTGACCTCGAACTTTTGTCGACCCTACGCTAGGACACCACCACTCACATCTCGGACCATATCTAGGACTGGCATAGACGAAGACAGTTGATTAAGACTCCTATACCCCCGACCTTTATCCTAGAATGGTTCCTAAATTATTTTCATGCTCTCATATTGAAGGACGTTGCTACTTCTGAGGTCTTCAATGAGGAAGAAGCTAAACTAAGATCCCAACAACTAGATTTGATATACGATCGATTTGGGATGTTATACCACCGTCTTCCAGATGCACCATAGCCAAATCATGATCCTAGACAGAATATCGGACCTCATGCCGATGGAATTGTAGGGTCTACCAATGTAAAGTCCACAGAGCCGACAACGAAGTTTGTTGGAGGACCAACTTCATCTACATCCTCCAAATCCACCCAATCGACGAATGTACATTCCATGCAATCGTCGAAGAACCCAAATGGTGACCAGCAACCAGATGGGAATAAAAGGAAGGGTCGAAACAATCGTAAGGGTGGGAATAATAACAACAAACCCAATGACAAGGATAATAATGGGAAGCAAAATGACAATGTTGGAGAGGGAAAGAAAGAGAAACGTAAGGTGAAGTTTCCTTGTAAACTTTGTACCGATGACCACCTTACACATTTATGCCCCAAAATCACAGAGGCTTCGAGGATTTTAAATATACCACCCTTTGTGCTGACGAATCCATTCCCTCACAACCAACACTTAGCCTCGATCTCTTTGAACACTGGAAATGCACCCAGTGGAAGTCAAAATCGATCGTCGCAAGATGGCAACTGTGTTGGTATCAATATGGTTGACACAAAAATAGATATAGCCACCCGCTCTCGAGATTATATCTCTTCAAAATCTAGTACCAATCTAGAATCTCCTCCTCCCCCTCCGGAGATGAACTTACAGATTGAGAAACTAGAGCCACCGCCTCATATTCTGAAAAGAGTACTTAAGCGCTCTACCCACAACCCTAATGCTAGGGACACCCATAACTACTCTATTGTTGAGAATCTGGGCCAAACCCCTTGTGCGATGTCAGATTTGGACGCACTCCAGATGTGTCCATCACAAAGGAATGCCTTAATCTCTGCCTTAGGAGCTCTAGAACCTAGTGGCTCGAAATTTATCAAGTTTGACGTCACGAATGTGAAGCCTCATTTACCTTACCATGTGGCTTTCCAAATCCACGTGGATTATTCCAAGTATACTATCAAATGAGCAGTCATTGATTAAGGTGCTTCCACCTATGTGATGTCCCTGGTCTATTGGAAATCTCTTAGTTCTCCAATCCTTTCTAATTCATCGAACATGTTGACTGCATTTGACGGGAATTCCTTCGGCCCTGACGATATTCTCCCTGCCTTTCCAGTCCAGTTAGGTGCGAAGATGGTAGAGGTCGAGGTAGAGGTAGTTGATGCACCTCTCGATTATAACCTGTTACTAGGTTGCAATTGGACCTATGCTATGGTTGATGTCGTATCGTTCTTCTTCCGTACAATTTATTTTCCTCATCAAGGGGATATCGTGACTATCGACCAATTATCCTTTGCGTACTCTAGTCCTAACGCATCTATTGGACCGTTGATCCCTATGATCGACAATTCTCAGCCAACAACTGAGAATATCGGTGTCATAATGTAATATTCCCTCATGGGTACCTTCGACTTCTCGACACCTATTCACCATGTTTACGCCATATCTAGTAGGCCTGCTTTAGCAAGGAGGTCCATTCGTTTCCGCACTTCCTATCTTAGTGATCCATGGACCCTACCTTCTCTGACTTCGTCAAGTGAAGGTCATATGCATGATGGCATGGCTATGCCACTATCAACAGTGGATATTGCATACTAAGATGTTCTTGACTCTTTTGTCGATCCCGATACTGTTACCTCGCAGATGGACAAGGAGGATCATGTTCTTAGGCCTGTATGGTCCACCTCATTATCTTGTTCGAAATATTTCTTAGATGGGACTTTTTCCTCAGATGAAGCCATCCTTGAAGCCATGAATGGTTCCAAGAGACCTTGGGATGATATGCATCATAGATCTTGTTTTCTCCCAAGTATTGAAAGAATCGAGCAAGATGACTTTCGGTCTACCTTGAGTGAGATAGTCGATCACGCTGTAGTTCCACTTCATACGCACGACATTTACACCAAAGTAAATATGGCTAGTATTTCTTCTACCATCTCGATCGATATCTCTTGTACCCCTAGCAAGATTGAGAATGTAAATATAGGTGCAGATTGTTTGCCAGAAGAAATTCTGATCTACACCGAACTCTTCAAAAAATTTTGAGATGTATTCTCTTGGTCATATGAAGAGATGCCAGGGATCGACCCTCATATTATCGAACATGAGATTAGAACTTACTCAGACACTAAACCTGTTCGCCAACTTCTTAGAGCTGTAAATCTCAAGAAGGCCCATGTTATTAAGGAAGAGGTGGAGAAGCTACTTAACATTGGCTTCATCTACCCAGTTCGCTTGACTGAATGGGTATCCAACACCATTCCTGTGAATAAAAAGCAAGGAACCATCTATGTGTGTATGTACTTTCATGACCTGAACAAGGCTTGCCCTAAAGATAAATTCCCCACGCCTTTCATTGATCAGATTTTCGATGAGTGTGCGAGAAGCAAGATATTTTATTTTATGGACGGATTTTCAGGCTATAACCAAATCCAAATCAAACCTGAGGACCAACACAAGAAGAAATTTATATGTCCTTGGGGTACTTTTGCATACTGGAAAAAGCCTTTCAGCCTTAAAAACTTCGAAGCAACCTTCCAATGTGCCATGAATTTCTCTTTTCGTGATCTCAAGAACATAGTCGAAGCCTACCTTGATGATCTTGCTACTCACTCTCATAAGAGAGTGGATCATGTTATACACCTTCGGCTAGTTTTTGAAATATTTCGTTACTATAGAATCCAGTTAAATCCTCATAAATGAATCTTTTGCATTAAGTCTGGCCATCTCTTAGGATTTTTAGTTTCCGAGACCGGGATCATGGTATATCCTCTTAAGGTTGAGGCAATACTTCAGTTTCCTCTCCCGTGCATGATTAGAGAACTTCAAGGTTTACAGGGGAAAGATAACTTTCTACATCGGTTCACAGTGAATTACGCCAATATTACTAAGGGTTTCATGCACCTCTTGAAGAAGGACACACCTTTTATCTGGGATGAGTGAGCCTAGGAGTCTTTCGACACTTTGAAGAAAGCCTTGGTATCGGCCCCTCTGTTGAAATCCCCTGATTCTAGTAGAGATTAATTGTTGTATATTGTCGCTTCTGCAGAGATGATTGGTATGGTTCTATTTCAGGAGGATGATGAGCTCCATGAGAAAATCATCCACTCTCTTATTCAAAATCTAGTTGGTCCTCAACTTAATTACTCTCACGTTGAAAAGATAGCTTTGGATGCCATTCACGCAGTCCAACGTTTACGTCACTATATATTTATTTGCAAGACTACAATGGTTTTTGATGTCAATCCATTTCAATACGTCCTTACCAGGCGTATCATAGGGGGGAAATATAATAAATGGATTGTCATCTTACAAGAGTTCGATCTTGACTTTGCTTCGGCCAAGTCCAAGAAATCGCTAGTTTTTGCAGAGTTAATATCCGATTTTCCACGATTAGATGAGGATGTTATCCATGCTGATTCATTTGTAGACAAACACATTTTCCTTGTCTCATCATCCGAGCCTTGGTATGGAGACATTGTTTTATATCTTCAAACCTTGAAGTTCGCTCAACATCTCTCATGAGATGATCGACGACATGTTAGATACCAAGCCAAAAAGTTTATCATCGTAGGTGACACTTTGTATCACCGAGGAGTATATAATATCTTGCGTTGTTTCTTAACTCACGAGGAAGTTGAGTCATTCCTAAACGATTGCCACAAAGGGGCCAGTGGTGGTCACCTATCTGGGCTTGCGACAGCCCAAAAAATCCTGCGAGCCAGTTATTTATGGCCTACTATCTTTAAAGACTATATCGAAGCAGTTAAGAAGTGTCACCCCTACCAAGTTTTCATTCAAAAAATTCTCTCACATCGATCCCCTCTTCACCGAGTCATTACCGTCGGTCCCTTCACCAAGTGGGGGGTAGATTTCGTCGATTGCAACCCAACTTCGACTGGGAGGCATCAACACATTATCGTAGAAATCGAATACTTTACTAAGTGGGTCGAGGACATGACTACCATAAAATTAGATGGGAAGACAAAAACCTTCTTCATGTTCAACCAAATTGTTGCCTGGTTCGATATTTCGAGTGAGATTGTCATTGATCATGGCAGTCACTTTCAAAATGAAATGATTGTAGAACTAGCATCTAAGCTGGGGTTTAGACATGGTCATTCATCCCCTTATTACCCCCAGGAAAATAGGCAAGTAGAGGCCGTAAACAAGTCTCTCAAGACCATTTTTCAAAAAAATATCATTCGGAGTAATTCCAATCGGCACATCATGCTATATCCCGCACTTTGGGCATACCGAAACTTGGTTAAGACTGCCACCGGGTTTTCCCTTTTTCAGTTAGTGCACAGTGTGGAGTCAATCCTTCATGTTGAATGTGAAATACCTTCTCTCAATTTGGTAGTTGAGCTCCTACCTGACACTTCAGACTTAGAGCGATGCCTTGTGCACCTAGAGAGTCTTGACAAGCAACATTGAGACACCTTTACCACTATCAAGGAAAACAAGAAACGTGTCAAGGCTCAGTATGAAAAATCTATCTGTCTATGGTTGTATGTTGAGGATGACTCGGTCCTGTTGTATGACCAAGCCAAAGAACCACTAGGGGTAGGAAAATTTAAACCCATGTGGCACGGTCCTTACATTGTGCGACGTGTTCTAAAATAAGGACCCTACGAGTTAAAATATTATGAAGGGAATAAATTGGTTGAGCCTAGAAATGGGCTCTACTTGAAAAGGTACTACGCTTGAGCCCTAGGCTTAAAAGGAACTCTTTGTATACTAATGCAAATTTAGTGTATATACGTCTCTTTCTCCCTTTTTCCTCTGTCTTTATCTTGCTTATCGTGTTTTCCCTTTGTTGGTAGATGTCAACAGAGTCTTCGGTCTACCTAGGATTCGCATATGGAGCCAGTCATCATACAAGGAACTTAGGTTTTGCCGCTTGGGTGGTTTACTCACCCGACAATATGCTAGTGTCTTCAGGTGGTGTATGCCTAGGGATATCCACGAATAATGTGGCCGAATATAGCATCTTCATAGAAATTTTGTGCGATGCTATCTCACATGGTATTCTCTCTTTAGAAGTTCGCCTGGATTCCCAGTTAGTAGTATTTCAGTTGAACGGTCGTTACAATGTGCGTGATCATACTTTACTCCGTCGATTCCTAGAAGTACATATTTTAGAACGACAGTTTGATTTTATTACATATTATCACATTCCTAGGAATTCTAATCATGTATCTGATGACTATGCTAATTACGTTTTAGATTGGCATTTGTCACATTAATAAAGAAAATAAAACCATTAAATCAATGTACACATTGTAAGATATAAGTAAAGTCGAAGATCCATTTGTATATATTTCAAAATATGGTGTTTATATTACAAAATTAGGGCTAAAACCCTCAATACACATATACATCTGGTATACATATCCCACGACATCTACGCCTGTGGTGTCGGATGTGTGTCATGGTAGAAAACCACAGTGTTTGCAAGACACCATAAGAGTTGGACCCATGCTCTAGGTGCACCAACCACCTGTTGTTGCATGGCTTCAGGTAGATCCTCTACATGAACCATAGGAATCCTTTGTGTCAAACGAGACAGGTTTCCCTACATGTTTTGTAGGACTCTCTCTACTTCTCCTCCCTCTGCCTCATCTCCCTAGTTCCTCCATCTATGTCGTAGGAATACCTCTAGCCCTCGTGGACCCATGTGTACAATTACACAAGTGTCTAGTTAATACTCAAACACCATCCAAAAAAAAAAAAATGTTCCTTAAATAGAAAAATACAAAAAAATGAAATATTTAAAAATTTGTTACCTATATCACCATTGGCAGCCCCTGGTGGAAGTGGCATATCAGGGTCTCTTCTTAAATCAATCCCCACATAGGGGTAGTCATCCAGAGAAATGACTTGCCGCCACCACCAGAAGAAAAAATCATCCTTGTAGGGCATTGATACCCTACCCCCCCCCCCTCCATCTCATGACCTCGATCCACCGTGCCATGGATGGATCATGTGGTCCTATAGGAAGGATATCCACTCTAGGTCCTAGAACTGGAACCCACTTGAAAAAGAAACTACAAAGAATAGAGGCAAACCTGAAGTTTCTCTTACTCCCTTGTTTGCACTCTATCAACTGACCTTTCATATTGGTTAGCAGTGAGGTACACCAATCATAGACAGTGGGTCTAGCACACTCTACTAAGTAAAACACAAGTGGTATATATGCTTGATGAAATGAGGTTGAAACTATGATCCTAGTAAGCACGAGCATAATGATATTCAAACTGAGGTTACTTACTGCCCAGATGGGGACTTGGCTTCCCACCTTGGGAGTCCCTGCTACACAGTGGGCATCGATATACTCCTCGATATTCATGCCACTCCCTCCTTTGCGTGACATGAGGTTCACAACCTCCCCTCGGTGTGATAGACCAGTCAAGAAGTAGATGTCCTCTACTTCGATCTGCAATGGTTTTCCATCAAGGATAAATCTCTTGCTATCAGGGTCCCAGTAACCCACCAACATCTCCAACAACCTCACTTGGGCCCTCATTCCTTTGAGAGCCCAAAATTTATACAAGCCACATATTTTTAGAGCCGCTTGAGCCACCGGATCTTGATCCACAACTGCATCTACCTCCTCATGATCTCTCTCTCTCCATTCCAAAGCCATCTTGCAAAAAACAAATCAATTTTTTGAGTTAGAACCCCTCTTTTGGCCATTTTTGTACCTATGTGTGGCCTTCTTTGCACGCATTCGCATGTAGGTCTTAATACATGCTCCCAGAGTTCACACAGGGGCATATACCTCGTCATACACATGAACTTAACAAAGGCGACCCGCGTATACCAAAAATCCTAATTTACGCCCTCAAAACTAAAAAAATGGAAACCTAATTCAAAAATTTAATCCACTAAATTTGAAGCGAATGAGATGAAGAGTTACCTAATCCAGATGGTTCGTGTTTTCGTTGTTTGATGATCCTGCAATCATCGTTTGAATCTTGGAGGTATTTTGGTCCAAATTGCACTATTTGGGTAAAAATCAAAATGATACATGAATTTTTTATTTTATTACTATTTATAAGATATTTTTACCGATTTTATTAGTTTCATGTTATTTTTTAACCTAATGGACTAATTCAAAAGTGGTTTTGATTTGGTTTTTTGTAGTTTTGACTCAGTTTTCTTGCAGATTTCAACGTCATGATTGGTCATTTGTCACCTCGGGCAGTTATTCTCATAACCTATCATATAGGATAGGTATCCACTCCATCATGCATTTTACCATTATCCTTCAACTACAGCTTTTTACGCCTTAGGAACGAACCCATTTTTTTGTGACACAGAACCTCTTGTCTTCTATAAATAGTGTCGCTAATAAATGGTAGAGACCAACCAAACATGGGCACCCTAGTTAGATCCTCTTTTTCATTTGGTGCCCATGCCAAGTTTTTCCTTAGGACCGAGATTCCATTATAACTCAATACATGAACTTATGATGAGCCTCATTTCTCATCCATACACATGCGGCCTTATTCCCTGTGGACTCCCAAAAATGAGTCTTAGTTAAGTTCTTTTCCGACTTGTCTAAAAACCAAAAATATTGTCGAGTGATTTGTCCCTTTCACACTCATTAAACTAGATTTGAAAGGTCATGAGTCTTAGTCAAGCTCTTTTCCGACTTGTTATCAAAAATAGAAAATATTGCCAAGTGAACTTGTTTTTTTCACACTCGTAGATTGGATTTGAAAAGACGTCTATTTGGCACAATTTTACCCCTTTTTCACACCAAGTAGACTACAAGACATAAAAAATGATATTTTTTGGTGTTAAGTTGTGACTACATCTCATGCCCTCGCTTGCAGTATTGAGCCTTTAGTCGGTTCTTGCTTTGTGTTATAAACCATTCCCTAAGCCTTTTTGCCTCCTCAACCAAGAAGAGCCTTGTTTATATCCTTCGCAATTTGACACCCTATACCCTAGTGGAAACATCACCATGAGTGTCCATCTATGACATGCATTTCCTTGCATTAAGCATAGGTACGTTCCACTACTGGAACTAGTTTTTCTTACTAGTGACACTCATTTCCTCTTTTGTATCATAGCATTCATTTGTTATGAAAAAACAAAAAAATGTGGGCAGGAAGGGAGTACAATATTATAATTGGCAACAATCGTGTCACCTTTGAACAAAGCACAAAATTATTGAGTCCTTGTGTCATCATAATTTTGTGTTTAGCATGGCCTTAGGAAGTTGATATCGTTATAGAGTTTTCTCTATCGATTGGTTGCTCTTCTAGTCCCTATGGAGAACATTATTGATGCCTCCTGCATCTAATAGTCACATCATTAAGTCTATGTTGTCAGAGTCTACCATATGTCTCATGCTCTTGTTCAAAGGAAGTCTATCAACATGTGTCGGCCACTACTCAAAAATCTTGACTTTGCATGTCGGCCATACCTTCAGTTTGTCTCAGAATCACATGATACTATGGTATTATCATGCACCTTGGTCCTACTTGCATCATCGATAGGTCACCTTGAAACCAACAGTCGACATTGCATCATTGGTCACTGACTGGGTGGTCTCCCTTGTGTTCGATGGAAAGACATTTATTCACACTTTGGGATTTGTGTAGTGTCTTGGATGCCATTAGCCTTATTGGTGGTTTCCTCGCCTTTGTTAGTAGTTTTCATCATTGGCTGCTACTCAGAGGGTCTTTTTTGTATACCACTTGCATTTGCTACACGCGAAAGATGCACAGGGTCGTTGGTTCGTGAACATGTTCTTCGTCCGATCTCCACCAAATAATGAATATCCTTCTTTGTTCCTCATACTGACTGATGAGAGATTCCTTAATGCTCTCCTTTCAGTGCGTCTCTTTCCATCAACTTTGGCTCATTTATTCTGGATATGGGACCTAGAGTTTTATGAGTACCTTGAGGCTTACAGTCATTAGTAGTAGGCTCTCTCGCCATTGGCAGATGAGATTACATCAATGTCTCTTGATCAATGGATTTCTCAAGTGTTCGACACCAACTCCTTTACTCACACTTGTAGGAATGTACTCAGGGTCTTGATACCTACTTTCATTATTGGTAGGTTGTCTTGCGTTTGTTAACGGTATACCTCAATGACTGGTAATCAAACAATGTCTCATCATGTTCGACCTCAACTCCTTTATTCACATGATGTAGACTTGCACCCTTGACGGATATAGTGTAGAAGACTTGAAGACATCAACACGTGGCCACAACTTTCCTGAGTTGTTTCTTCCCTTTCATTGGACCAACACCTACTCGAATTCAATGATCATGGGAGATCAGATTGTACTCCATGGTATACAAATATCTTCAGATTGATTTTGAGACTGGTTTCACTAGGCCTTGTTTGTAACTATGACATCTTTTGTCATATAACTGCATTTGTATTTGCCTATTCATGGCCACAGACACTTGGTTGGTATATTTTCCACATGGATCTTCATTGTATTCTTGGCAGCCATGTATGCAATGTCAATACAGAATGTAATGAGAAATCGATTTCATCCAGATGGTTATCTACCACTCCACTCTTGGGTTATTTATAATGTATTTCAGCCATCGCAGATACTCCTCTGATCTCACACATTAGGGGGAATCTGTTATAGCAAGATTTTCCCCACCATTTATATCTTGCATAGAGGGCCTTTTTCCATTTCCCTATGCAGACTTATCATCCCTTCTTGATGAATCTAGAGCAAAAAATACACATTTTTTCACATATGCGCACCATATCTGCTATACAACATGCGTATACGTAGGCTGCTCCACTACAGCCTGCAAACATAATAATTTGCGCCATAAAATACAAAATGAAGTCGGGTTTCCATGTCACGATAGGA
The DNA here is from genome assembly GCA_000966675.3 of Picea glauca. Taxonomy (NCBI): domain Eukaryota; kingdom Viridiplantae; phylum Streptophyta; class Pinopsida; order Pinales; family Pinaceae; genus Picea; species Picea glauca. The sequence goes on from JZKD02S0436660.1 coordinate 215,442, forward strand.
GATCTATGATCCTTGTCCTTCCATATACTGGAAACATTATGACTCAGCCCTTTAGTTTCATTTTGAAGGCTATAATTGCACAATTCCGAGCTATGGAAAAGAGGAGAAAGCATTCAACTTTGAGAGAAAAGTTACTCTAGAGAAATTACTTCATATTGAGTCTGCATACCTTTGTCCCTCAAGTAGGAACACAGTGTTCACCCCCCAAGATATCTCCCTATTGCTGAGATAACCTCATTTTCTCTCTCCTTTGAGCTTGCCTTTGGTGGAGGATTGAAGTGGTGGAGGCCCAGTTGGAAGTAACTTTCTTCCTTGGTCTCGAACTATGCCGACAAAGAAGTTTGTAATGTTGTCACTTATGCTGATCAATTATTAATAGAAATACTCCTTTACTATCCTATTGGTATCATGCAAATATATGATTATTATCCATGGGCATGTTTGTAATGTTTATTAATGGATTATGTTATCTAATGTGATAACCCCTATATACTATCACCATGTACTTGCTATGCTTGTTTGTTAAGAACTTATTATAGATATAAAGATTTGGGATGAAGTGCCCAATGATGGAACATCATCGAACGTTGGATCGAGGTAGGCCTCTTTCTTATCTTGCACATTAGTTTATATAGCATACAATGGAATTGAGTTGGTTTCTGCAGTCATACCTGTCTTTTGTGGTTTACCCTTGGCCATAAAGAGTTTTTCCCTCGTAACAGTTGTATACTTTTCAATCCAATCCATGCATATGAGTAAATCATAGGATCGAAAAGGTAATACATCTAAGTCTACTTTAGTTTTCATGCCGTCCATAGTTACTATACATTCCTTGACTAGTTCTACAACCTTGTGTTTTGTACTAGTAGCTAAATGTACTAACCAAGGTTTATTATGCTTAACTTTATATAGTTTACAATATTCTACTATAGTAGGGGAAACATAACTTAAACTTGCACAAGTTTCAATTAAAATACATAAAAAAAAATTATTGATCATACCATCAATTTCTACCATGACAGATTGGTGATTATCTTGTCGATTCTCGAAGGATGCATTAATATTATGATTACAGTAAGACATGCCATTAATTTTTTTTGGTTGTGGATCCTGGTTATCTTCCAGATTCATAGGTCTTTGTTTTCAGTCGTGTTTATACCCCATGAAGACTTTACACCCTAGAATAATGTAAACTCTTCCACGTGGGGGAGTGCAGAGGGGGGTTACCCCCTCTGTGGGGTCTGGGGGTATATCCCCCCAGCTGGGGGGTCCAGGAGCAAGAGGGCCCCCAGCAAGGGTTCGAGGGAAAATCCCCCAAAGAAAAAGATACCTTGTAAGAGTATATTGTAATTTCATTGTAAATATGGACCGTTCATTATAAGGTCGCATATCTAACGGTAGAAATTATGTTAGGGTTTTTTTACCTATGAGGAAACCCTCTTTTATGAGGGAAATGTATTATGGCTAAGGATGATAGCGAATATTGTATTCTGAGATAGGAGACTGTGAGAACAAAGAGGAAGTTACAATGGGTTCGTTGTAGGTTGTATCCCTTCATTTGTTGGATAATAATAAAGCAAGGACCTGGAAATTTCTCTGGTGGACGTAGCCTACACTATGTGAACCACATATATCTGTGTCTCTATTGTATTGTTTATCTTCTGTATTTTATTTCTGAATTTTTTTTATTGGTCCGCGATCCTATTTTTCTAACAATTGGTATCAGAGGGAAAGGTAACTTGCAGGAAAAGAGGGTTCCTGGTTCAAGTGGGTGCAATGTTGGAAGATGGAAAATTTAGGGTCGAAAAATTTAACATCCAAAACTACCAGTTATAGAATATGTAGATGGAATATTATTTATATTAGAAGGATCTATTCCTACCATTGGGAGGAATAACAAAGAAGCCGATGGCTATGAAGGATGAATAATGGGAGATTCTTGACAGAAAGGCTCAAGGAACGATACGACTGAGCCTGACAACATCGGTGGATTTCAATATTTCGAAAGAAAAGACAATGAAGGGTTTGATGGACGCATTGACTAAATTGTATGAAAAACCCTCGACGTCCACTAAGGATTTCTAATGAAGATATTATTTAATATGAATATGTCAAAAGTTGGGTCTGTTGCAGATCATTTAAATGAATTTAATACGGTTACTAATCAACTAAGTTATGTAAAAGTGGACTTTGATGATGAGGTCAGTGCTCTTCTAATCTTGTGCTCATTTCCAGAAAGATGGAATGGCTTGGTCATGACTGTAAGTAACTTTTTCTCTGGTGCAAATACTTTAAAATTTGATGATGTTGTTGGTGTTATCCTTAGTGAGGAAATGCGATGGAAAATCACAGGTGAGACATCAGGTAATGAATTTAACATGGAGAACAGGGGAAGACAAAAGGATAGAGGAAAGTGCTCAGGAAACCACATGAATTATAGGAAGAGAAGATCCAAATCCAGACTTGAAAAGATAGAGTGTTGGAATTGTGGGAAGAAAGGACATATGAAGAAAGACTGCAGAGCTCCAAAGAAACAAAGAGATGGACAACACGAGAGAAATCGGGAAGCAAATATAACAGGTGATGTGTTACAATATGTTTTGACTCTTTATGTAGATAATATTTATGAGTCTTGGGTGGTAGATTTAGGGGCTTCATTTCATGACACACCCCATAGGAAACATTTTCTAGATTATGTTCAAGGTTATTTTGGACAGGTTCATTTTGATGATGATGCACAATGCAAAATTGTTGGAATGGGAAAGGTAAGAATAAAGCAAAGCAATGGAAACCAATGGTTGTTGAAAGAGGTAAGACATGTTCCAGATCTAAGGAAAAATCTAATTTCAATAGGACAGTTGGAAAGTGAAGGTTGTAGATAAGATGTGGAAGGTCATCAAAGGATCATTGGTGATAGAAAAAGGAGAGAAGGTAGGTACATTGTATTTATGTACTGGTAGTACTAACTCTTCTATTTATTTAGCTTCTACATGAGTGAATACAACACTATGGCATCATTGGATTGGACACATGAGTGAGAAGGGGATGCAGATACTTAACAAAATAAATTTGTTGCCAGATCTTAAACAAATTGATTTGGACTTCTGTGAGCATTATGTTTATGGAAAACAAAAGAGAGTCATATTTCTCAAAGTCGGAAAAGAAAATAAGAGTGAAAGGTTAGAGCTTGTGCATACAGATTTATGGGGACCAACTCAAGTATCATATCTTGGTGGCTCTCACTACTATGTTACTTTTATTGATGATGCAACTAGAAAAACTTGGTTTTATTGCATTCGACAAAAATCTGATGTTTTTGATACTTTTAAGAAATGGAAAGTTGTGGTTGAGAATGAGAGAGGAAAAAAGTTGAAGTGTCTCAGATCAGATAATGGAGGTGAATATTTCAGCAATGAGTTTGATGATTACTATTCATACCATGGTATTTGTAGAGAGAAGACGGTTCCAAGAACACCACAAGAAAATGGTGTGTGAGAAATGATGGATAGGACAATCATGGAGCGTGCAAGGAGTATGAGATCGCATGTTGGTTTGCCCTTACAGTTAAGAATAAACCTGTAAGAATAAACAGAGGACCTTCCATTGCAAGATATTGTTGTTTACTTAATAAACAGAGGACCTTCAAGCTCTTTGGATGGTAGAACTCCAGAGGAGGAATGGACAGAAAAAAAGGTAAACTATTCTTTTTTGAATACTTTTGGTTGTGAAGCATTTGTCCATATTGATAAAGAAAATAGAACAAAGCTTGAGGAAAAATTCAAGAAGTGTACCTTTATTGGATACGGTGTTAATGATTTTGTTTATCGCTTATGGGATTATGAAAATAACAAAATCATTAGGAGTAGAGATGTCATATTCAATGAGAAGGCCATGTACAAAGATCAGTTGTAGGGAAAGAAACAGGAAAAATAAAAATCAGAATACACAGTGCTTGATGAGATCACTGGAAAACAAATTCCAAAGGAACCAGAAAATCAAAATGTACAACAATAGGAGAAAGAGGTACCTCAAACTCCTGCAAATGTAGTTATAATATCTACCAAGTTAAGTATACCCCCTGAACGATACTCTCCTTCATTGTATTATTTATTGTTGACTGATTCTGGTGAACCAGAATGTTATGAAGAGGAAATGTCGGTAGACACCAAAAAGAAGTGGGATCAAGGCATGAAGAAGGAAATGTATTCCTTGTTAAATAACCAAACTTGGGACTTGGTTCAGTTGCCTGCAGGAAAAAGAGCATTGCAGAATAAATGGGTTTACAAGTTGAAGGAAGAAGATGGAGGATAAAAGTGGTATAAGGCTAGACTTGTTGTAAAGGGGTTTGCACAAAAGAAAGTTATAGATTTTGATGAAATATTTTCTCCTATTGTTAAAATGACTTCAATTAGGACTATTTTGAGTCTCGTGGAAGTAGAAGATTTGCATCTTGAACAGTTAGATGTAAAAACAACTTTCTCCATGGGTATTTGGAGGAAGATATTTATATGCAACAACCACAGGGGTATGAGGTCAAAGGGAAGGAGAATTTGGTATGCAGTTTGAAGAAGAGATTGTATGGCCTAAAGCAAGCTTGAAGGCAGTGGTATTTGAAGTTTGACAGGTTTATGACAGAACAAGGTTATAATAGATGTCATTATGATCACTTTGTTTATTTTAAAAAGATAGAAAATGGAAGCTATATTATCTTGCTATTATATGTAGATGACATGCTTGTTGCAGGGTCTAATATGCAAGATATAAATGTGCTCAAGAATAAATTATCTAATTCATTTGCGAGGAAGGATTTGGGTTCTGCAAAGAAAATCCTTGGTATGAGAATAACAAGAGACAGGAAAAATCACAAATTGACATTGTCCTAGGGTGAGTACATAGATAAGGTGTTGGAAAGGTTCAGAATGTAGAATGCAAAACCAGTTAGTACACCTTTGGCCAGCCATTTCAAATTAACTAACGAAATGTGTCCCAAGACAAAGGAGGAGATAGAATAGATGTCCAGGGTCCCTTATTCATCATCAGTTGGCATCTTGATTTATGCGATGGTTTGTACAAGACCAGATATTGAACATGCAGTGGGAGTTGTGAGAAGGTATATGAACAATCCAGGTAAAGAACATTGGGAGGCAGTAAAGTGGAGTCTTAGGTATTTGAGAGCTACTACTACTCATGCATTATGTTTTGGAGGTTCAGACACTGTTATTTCAAAACTGCAAAAGGTTATTTCACTTTCAACAACAGAGGTAGAGTATGTTGTTGCTACAGAGGCTAGTAAAGAAATGATTTGGTTATAGAGGTTTGTGGAGGAATTGGGAAAGAAGAAGGAAAATAGCAGGTTGTTCTGTGACAGTGAGAGTTCCATTCATCTTGCAAAGAAATCAGCATTCCATTCAAATACTAAGCATATATAACCGATGTACCATTTGATACGATCCGTCTTGGAATATGTAAATTTGAATTTGGAAAAGATACACACTAGCCAAAATCCCGCAGAAATGTTAACAAAGGGAGTAACCAGAGAGAAACTGAGTTCTTTATCATTTTCAGTTGGTCTTCAATCTTGAAGGTGAAGATGAGAAATTTTCCAGGTCCAATAAGGTTCATAGTCCAACACATATAACAACGGTGGAGTTATTGAGATTAGTCTCCAAGTGGGATATTTTTGGTTGTGGAGCCTGATTATCTTCGAGATTCAGACGTCTTTGTTTTCAGTTGTGTTTATACCCCATGAAGACTTTAAACCCAAACATAATGTACACTCTTCCACGCGGGGGAGTGTAGAGGGGGGTTACCCCCTCTGCAGGGTCCGGGGGCGAATCCCCCGAAGGAAAAATTGCCTTGTAAAAGTATATTGTAATTTCATTGTAAATTTGAACCGTTCATTATAAAGTCACAGATCTAACGGTAAAAATTATTTTAGGTTTTTTTTCCCTAGAAGGAAACCCTCTTTTATGAGGGAAATGTATTATGGCTAAGGATGATAGAGAATATTGTATTCTGAGATAGGAGACTGTGAGAACAAAAAGGAAGTTACAATGGGTTTGTTGTAGGTTGTATCCCTTCGTTTATTGGATAATAATAAAGAAAGGACCAGACGATTTCTCTAGTGGATGTAGCCCACACTGGGTGAACCACGTATATCTATGTCTCTATTGTATGGTGTATCTTCTATATTTTATTTCCACATTTGTTTGATTTCTCCACAATACTATTTTTCTAACAACTGTTACTACTTCCTGAATGTTATGCATTATCAAATTTATGTTCTTATTTAGAGGACAATCTTTATATAGATGAGTTTCTTTGCAACCCAAACACTATAATGGTGGTCTAGCTGGTTTATTCACTAAATCTGTCAGTCGACTACTGTTCTAAAATGATACACTTAGATGTTGACCACTAAAATGTTTTTGTGTAATCGGTGGACTATGTGATGGATGACGTGGATGTTGAAAGAGTTTCTTTCTAGGGATAATTTTTTTTATATATGTTCCTATTCTACCATGATTTCTTATTTTCATATATTTGTTTAAACTAAGTATAACATGGTTTGGTTTGTCTTATTACCTCATCCATTTTCTTAGGGTTAAGGAACTCAATTTTATCCTTATATGATTGAGGTAAATAACTCATAAATTGGGTACTAGATCTATTGTAAAATCTAGATCCCTTATAGAACGTGGTCCTGGAATTTATTCCAGAAATACATCTTAAAATTCATGCAATATAGGATCATCAATAAATAGAGTATTAACTATTTTATATTGATTTTAATTTATATGCACAACATAAATTTCAAAACCCTTTCTTTCATTTATTTTCAATTGTAAAGAAGAAATTTACCTTACTAACACACCACGATGTATTCCATTAACAATTTTTCTTTTTCCAGGTTCATATAAACAATCAAAAAATTTATTTCGAGAGTTCATAATAGCTAGATGTTTTTCAAGCCAATCCATGCCTATGAGTAAATCATAGGATCCCAAAGGTAATAAATTTAAGTCTACTTTAGTTTCCATCCTGTCTATAGTTACTATACATTCCTTGACCAGTTCTACAACCTTTCGTTTTGTACCAGTAGCTAATTGTACTAGCCAAGGTTTATTATGCGTAACTTTATATAGTTTACAATATTCTACTATAGTAGGGGAAACATAACTTAAACTTGCACCGGGGTCAATTAAAATAGATATAGTTTTTTTATTGATCATACCATCAATTTCTACCATGGTAGATTGGTGATCAACTTGTCGATTCTCCAAGGATAAATTAATCTTATGATTACACTATGCCATGTCATTAACTTTTGTTGCTTCCTGAATGTTATGCACTACCAAATTTATGTTCTTACTTAGAGGACAATATTTATATAGATGAGTTTATTTGCAACCCCAACACTGTAATGGTGGTCTAGCTGGTTTCTTCACTAAATTTGTCGGTCGACTACTATTCTGAACTGATACACATTTCTGTTGACCACTAAACATGTTCTGTGCAATCGATGCACTATGTGATCGATGATGTGGATGCTTAAACTGTTTCTTTCTAGGGACAAATTTTGTATCTATGTTCCCATGATGCCATGATTTTGTATTTCCATACCTCTGTTTAAACTGATTATAACACAATTTAGCATGTCGTATTACCTCATCCATTTTCTTAGTGTTAAGGAACTCAATTTTATCCTTATATTCTTGAGGAAAACAACTCATAAACCGGTTACTAGATCTATGGTAAAATCTTTGTCCCTTATAGGAGGTAGTCCTGGAATTTCTTCCAGAAATACATCTTGAAATTCATGCAATATAGGATCATCAATCAACATATTATCAACCATTTTATCTTGATTTTCATTGATACCCACAAAATAAATTTCACAACCATTTCTTGCATTTATTTTCAACTCTAAAGAAGAAATTTACCTTACTGACACACCACGACGTATTCTCTTAATGGTTTTTCTTTTTCCAAGTTCATCTAAACAGTCAAAAGTTTTATGTCGAAAGTTCATAATAGTTGTGTGTTTTTCAAGCCAATCCATGCCTATGAGTAAATCCTAGGATCCCAAAGGTAATACATTTAAGTCCACATTAGTTTTCATCCCGTCCATAGTTACTATATGTTCCTTGAATAGTTCTACAACCTTTCGTTTTGCACCAGTAGATAATTGTACTAACCAAGGTTTATTATGCTTAACTTTATATAGTTCACAATCTTCTTCTATAGTAGGGGGGAAATAACTTAAATTTGCACGAGGATCAATTAAAATAGATACAGAATTTTGATTAATCATACAATCAATTTCTAGGTGATCAACTTGTCAATTCTCCAAGGCCGCATTAATCTTATGAGTAAACTATGACATGTCATTAACTATTACTTCTTCCTCAATGTTATGCACTATCAAATTTATGTTCCTATTTAGAGGATAATATTTATATAGATGAGTTTCTTTGCAACCCAAACACTGAAATGGTGGTGTAGTTGGTTTATTCACTAAATGTGTTGATCAACTACTATTCTGAACCGATACACTTTGTTACTGACAAATAAACATGTTTTGTGTAATTAGTGCCCTGTGTGATGGATGACATGGATGCTCAAGCTGTTTCTTTCCAGGGACAAATTTGTTATCTATGTTCCTATTCTACCATCATTTTGTATTTTCATACCTCTATTTAAACTGAGTATAACACAATTTAGGTTTTCTTATTACCTCATCCATTGTCTTAGGGTTAAGGAACTCAAATGTATCCTTATATGCTTGAGGTAAACAAATCATAAACCATTTTACCTTCATTTTTTCTTCTCTAAGGTAAGGTACGTACCTCATCATATTTACAAACTCGGTAAAAAGATCTTCAATTGTAATTTGTCCTACTCTAAGGTCATGAAACTCCTTAGCATTTTCATCAAAATATATTTTTGTTAAGCATTTATGTTTGAAGTACTTTTTAATTATCTTCTAAGTGATTTCACTGCTCCTTACTTTGTTTATTGTTTTTGTCTCTTGCCACAAAATCCCAACTTTACCATTCAGTTGGTACACAACCAGTCTAGCCCTCAAATTCCATGGATAATTATAGATCTGAAAACATTTTGACTTGTTTAGGAGCCAAGCTTCTGCGCCTTCTTCAGATTCACCATCAAAATTTGGTGGTATGATCTTTTGAAATTCACCATTTAGTTCATTACTATGCCATTTTATTTTCTTGATTTTATGTGGTTTCTTTTGTAGAGTGTTGTCCTTGGAACTATCCTTGCTACTTCCATGAGTTTCATGAGTCATTAGTTTTTTTTTTATCACTAAACATCGGGTGTTCCTTTCTCTTATGAGATTCATCATTGGATACTTAATTCTTAGAGTTGCTAGATATCTATCATGCATTCTTATTAATTTTAATCTCAATCATGTTCTTGAGTAGGCTCTCATTTGGTTTCTCTTTCTCCCTACTAGCTTTCAACAATTTTTTCATTATTTGCTTTAACACTCTGTAATTATGCCTTTATGCTTCTGATGGTTTCAAGAAACCCTGGTTAATTTTTTTGAGGTTGTTCACTATTCAACTCTACATACATATCCGATCTACTTGGTGTTGTTTTTCCGGTTTCGTCATCCATATTGTCTATTTTTTATTTTTGATAAGTGAAAAATAGATTTTGTGTTAAGATTTTCTTTTTAACAATTCTTCAATGATTGCATAATCTAATAATACAAAAATTCCTATTCATTGTGAGCCCATAAGTCCATAGTGTCTGAACCATGCTCTAATACCATTTGTAACATCATCGAACACCCATAAAAAAAAATTTAATATTGTTTCTTGTTGTCATGGGAGTCATGTAATTAATGTTGTTACACTTGTTAGATTTGGTTTATATATTTTACGAACTCATACTGCTCATTAATTTTTCTTAACCCTCTTTGTGATGGGTGGAAAAATCAAGATCTACATATTAAAGAACAATTATTATCCCATGAAACTTGTTGATATTGCAACCATTATTCTTCAATGGCAAGGTTTATAAGGTAATTGCTAATTCATTTTATTATGTTTATAATTGTTTAACTTGTTATAACAATGAAGAAATCCGTAGAATATGTTTTCCCAATTCCTATTACCTGTAGAATATAATTCTATATGACAATCCTTGCCTTCGACCCTTAACACTTATATCTTGGTCTGCTAACTAACTTCATAAATTTATCTACCTATTATTTTAGTTTCAATCCTAACATATATACGACTCCCTATCTAATATCTATGTAATTGTGTTAATCTTTTTCCATTTAATGATAATAATACTAATATGAATTATGTATATTCCTATTAAATTTCTTTGAAATTCAATTAACCTTTATTACATAGTAGTTTGTTTCCACGAACAACAAATCTTTAAACATAACAAAACTCCCATCACAAAGTTAACAAACCATAGAAGGATCGATAACTAAAGTATTCATTCCAACTATACATGAGACATGGTGGTGCACGAAATTCATGGAATATCAATGGCATATCGTTTGGATAACCTACCCTCTCTCTGTGGCAACGGATGTGGCTAGTGTGAAAAGTCTTTACCAATAGTGTAATTAATTCCAAGTGAGGTTATCTCGAGTTCACTCATCCTCGGAGATTGGCACCATTAATTATAGCCTACCTTTCATTAACACCTCTACATATTCCATAATCCCTTGGGTTGTGTAAAACTTCATTCTTCTCCCTACGAATCCATTTAGAAGTAGAACGTAGAGCGTTAGCTCTACTTCCCTCCCCTACATTAGTTTCTCAACTCACGGTCATGGAGATTCCACTTAAAACTTTTCTTGTATTGTATCATGGGGTTTTTATTCTTAATTGTTTATTTGTTTAGCTCATACATTATAAACTTAGGCTACCAAACGTTAAAGTAATGCCATGATTCTTCTACAAAAGCATTGGCAAGGTAAGAGTTTCGCAACCCTTCAAGGATTACTATTTATCTATTAATATATTTAACTATGTTCCAAATGGTTTAGTAATGTAAATACTCTATTAATATTTGACATGAGTCTTTTATCATTAACACCGAGAGGTCGAAACCCTTGCATGGGTTTGCTAGCCACGTTTCAGATAACAAACTTAGACTCTACAACATATTTTCCATCTCTTCTATACACTTGATTTTTGTTTCAAAATGTAATGACCCCTTTCTATATTGAATGTATAGGGTTTGTCTCAACCTCACACTCATGCCAACCCTGCATCAAACGATGTCCATGGAGAAACACATTTTCCAAATCAATTATGAATCTTTTGAGAGAGATATGATACTTACCTACCACAGGTGTTGATGTATTCATTCATAAACTTCATTCACCACGCATTACCTTGAGTATGCTCATACAGAGCTACCTTTATTTTATTTACAAAGAAACTATCATTATTTTATTTACATGGTGGTTATATGCCTCCATGTCTATGCATGGGTTCTCATTGTTCTTAAACCGCTGAGATTTCATTAACCCTGTGGATCTGTTATTTTTAATAAACAATTTACGATATATCTTATTCTATGAGGGGCTTCCATTATGGTTGTTGTTTTTAATAGAGTTATAGTGGTTTATGAAAAGGGTTTCTATCAATCCCTTACCTGTATGCATTCATATTATTAGTCTATTTGTTTGTATCAGTCAAACAGAGTACCATCCATGTTTATATATGTTTGTATTAAGTTTATTGAAAACAAAATCTTTCCCTAGTTAGGGTTTAATATTTACACAATAAAATTTCAGGGTTTATTTTCCTTCCATTTTAAAATTCCACTAATAATAACTATGTATTCTTTAACGGTGAAAAGATTTACTTATGTATGATTTACTCGAATAATATTTTTTTATGTAAACGAGAGTTAGTCTAACTCTTTGTTAGCACTGTTACTACTTTGGTTCTTATTTATATTTTAAAAAATACTTACCTTTACTTGTAAATATTGGAATAAGTACTATGATTAATTCAGATAAATATTTTTATTGAGTTTCATACATATTTTTTTTGTAAGTGAGTTTAAGAGTCTTTATTACTAAAAGAGGATTATGATACAAAAAGGGGGAACTCCTTGGTCTACCAATAAGGAAATCAAGCAAGAGGTTCCCGAGTTGTGTTTTCTGAAATAAGCAAGGGGTATGACTAGACTGCCACCATGAGAAATCAGCCTAGTCCTACCATATCCAGTTTTTGACAAGATAAATAAAACAAACATGAAAAGAGAAAAACAAGAATAACATAAGCTGAGACTGACACAGGACTGACCTGACTAACTTGAAAATAGACTAACCAAACACTAGTCCAGGATAATGATATGTTTCTTTCCTTCATCCGCCTAGCCCTTGTTTTCCTCCTTTTTGGAGACTATGCGAGTCTTTCTTATGTGTGCTAGCGCTCCATTCCTGCTAACGTGATATCCATGTGATGAACATAGAGCAAGTAGAGGTGGAATTGAGCTTCCAACCACTCCAATTGTGTTAATGTATATAATGAGCTTCCTTTCAAGTAAACTTGAAGGGGTCTTTCTTGGTTCCAATACTTGGATCATCCTCTTGTTTTAGTGGTCGCTCAGTGCCTTGTGAAAAATCTATTTGGATGGTAAATTGTGACAAGGCTAAACTTTGGAGGCATTGGAACACGATTATGACAGCATTTGGAAGTCCTCTCTCTAGTTTCATTCACCTCTATCCTTAGTTCTAGGGAATCTTGTTGAGGTTCAATTTCGGTTTCTTTCTCTGTTTGGATAACTTTGATCTTTGTAGACTAGATTCCTTTGATCAGAGTATTTTGACATGTGGTACTAATTCGGTTTATAGGCTGGTTTTAGCAATCAGACTGCAAAAGGCCTTTTTTCTTCTCATTTGGGTGATAAGGTTCTATCATATCCAGCCATTCCTCGTCGGTTTTGGATTGTGGAGATGCCCCTCATGGACAACAAAGACATCTCGAAGTTTAAAAGAATCATGTCAATCCATGAAGAAATAATTTATCACAACATGAGCACTTTATTATCAATTACTTAAAGATTAATGAAATTGAGCGTCATCGTATATCCCAGCATGCCAATATGATGAATATGTTGGTACTCCAAGAGCAAAGGTTGGATTCTGGAGATGCCCGTCATGGACAACAAAGACATCTCGAATTTATCACACTTTATTATCAATTACTTAAAGATTAATGAAATTGAGCATCATCGTGCATGCCAATATCATGAGTATGTTGGTACTCCAAGAACAAAGATGATCATTTTTAAGCTAATTGTAACATACTTAGAAATATGGTTTTGAATCTTTGCCAGGTCACTTAAGAGTTAATAAGTATTTGATAATTCTTTCTAGTCAAACTATTGGGCAACGGAAGTATAAACTTGGCAAGATTAATTACAAGCAAAAAATCGAAAACAATAGTTACACAATGAACACAATATTTACGTGGAAAAACTCATTTAAGGGAAAAAACCACATGGAAATAAGAATCGCTATTCTTATTATTCAAGGGAGAGTTACAATATCCAAACACAAGATTGCAATCATCCTCTCACACACTACGCTACACTACATTGCTTGCACACACCTCTACGGGTATGCTAAAATATATAGGATTTGTTATACAGTTGAAAAAACTAGTTACAACTAGATCCACGAGTTACACAAACTGATCATTGTAGTGTACATGCATGCACATGGGAAATTAGTTGGAAGTTTCAACAATCTCCACCTTGACAACAATTTACCGGATATAACATGCCCGAATTAATTCATCACCTTTTCTACAAGCCAAGAGAAGCCTAACGCCAATTTTGTATGGACCTTTTCCAAAGCCACTCCCCCTTCATCAACAACTTGTATTGCAAAATGGTATTTAATAGAAATATGCTTCATCTTACTATGAAAAGATGGATTTCTACCCAAATGAATAGCACTTTGACTATCACATAATACTTTCACCTTGTCCTACATCCTTCCAAACTCACCCAACAAACTTTTTAACCAAATTGCCTCCTTTCATGCATGTGAGACAACCATATCTTCTTCCTTGGTAGTGGATAAGAAACTATTTTTTGAATCTTTGGCATCCAACTAATCGGTCCTCCTACAAGAGTAAAGACATATCTTGAAGTGGATCTCCTTTTTTCCAAGTCACCTGCAAAATATGAATTGACATAAGCGCAAACTGAATCATTGGAACCATAATAGCTCAATAGAATAATTACTTTTTCCCCTAAGATACCAGAGCACCCATTTCATTGTTTCCCAATGTTCTTTACCTGTATTTTCCATGTATCTACTAAAAACACCAACTGCATGTGAAATATCTAGTCTAGTACTCACCATCGCATACATCAAACTTCTTAGTCCATTGCCATATGGTACAAGAGACATATAATCATTTTGTTCATCATTACTAGGATATAAAATTGAAGAAATCTTGAAATGGGAAGTCAAAGGGATTTGTACGGTTTTCACATTATTCATACTAAATCTCATAAGTATTTTTTCCACATACTTGTGTTGTGATAAGCACAACTTACCATATTTCGTGTCACTTTGTATCTCCATGCCCAAGATTTTTTTTCTTTCTCCTAAATCCTTCATATTAAACATCCTAGCCAACTGATCATTTCACCCATTGATTTCGACCATGCTTTTGCTTGCAACAAACATATTGCCAACATATAACACCAAAATAATGAATATGCCATTTTCCAACTTTTTAAAGTAAACACATTGATCTTATTCACGTCTTGTAAAATTTTGACTCACCATGAAGGAATCAAACTTCTTGTACCATTGCCTAGGAGATTGTGTCAGACCATACAATGACTTCTAGAGTTTGCAAACAAACTTATTATTTTGACCCTAAACAAACCCTTCTCGATGTTCTGTATATATATATATCCATGTAAAAACGATGTTTTAACATCTAACTTCTCTAACTCAAGATCAAGTAAATAAACTAGTGTTAACACAACACAAATTGAAACAAGATTCAACACTAGTGAAAAAATTTCATGAAAATAAATACATTCCTTTTGAGAATATCCTTTTGCTACCAACCTTTCTTTATACATTTCAACTTTGTCATCAACACCATTTTTCAGTTTATAGACCCACTTGCAACCGAAAACCTTCATGTCCTTTGGAAGTTTGACCAGGTCCCATGTTTTATTCCACTCTAAGGCATCGATTTCTTCTTTCATAGCTTATTTACATTTAACACTTTCAGATATCTTCATTGCTTCCTGATAACAACTAGGTTCTCCATAGTTAGAAACCAAAGCCACAGATGAAACATAATCATCATACCTTGTAGGAGGATTCCTAACATGTGTATATCTCCTTAGAGATGGTTGAGACATATCCATAGTTTCCTGGATATTTTCTGCATCTTCATCTTCTTCTGGAGCTTCTTCATGATCCTCCTTTTTTTAAGATGGTTGATTCTCCAACTAAATTTGTTGAACTTGTGGTACTTGTTTTTTTCTCCCTTCAACATCTACCAGGTCTAATTTTATGAGTGAGGATTCATCAAATACTACATCTCTTCTTATGATGAGTTTGAACATAGTTACCAACTTAACGAGAACTCTACATAGTTCTCATTTTTGGGGGGTTACATTTTTTATTTTTTTTCAACGATGTTTTTAGTCATTTTTCCATTCTTCTTTTAATCTTAAACATATTTTTTACCATTTACTTTTTTGAAATTAAGTATTTTCATATAATTAATTTTTGGTTCCACACTTTTAAAATATACTGGAAAATATAATTTTTTTACACTATAATTTTTTTTTTATCAATTAAAATCTAAAAAAAAACTAAGAATAAGAAAAGAATTGAAATTAAAAAAAAAATTTAAAAAGAAAATGTATATATATGAAAAAAAAAAACTAAAAAAAATCTTTAAAAATTGAAGAGGACAAAAAAACCAAAAAAATAATATATGTATAAAAACTTAGAGAAAATGAGAAAAAATTAAAAAAAAGGGTAAGAAAACAAATTTATGGCAAAAA
>JZKD02S0436660.1:231556-245869 GCA_000966675.3 Picea glauca
GCAGGAAAGGAAACGTCGAAAAAAAAAAGAGTAAACTATAAAACTTCACAATTTGATTACAAAACTATACCAGAAAACACCACTCGCATTCAAATTTGGATTTAGCTTATTCAGATTTGGAGCAAAGAGTTGTAAAACATTCTGAAAAGACATCCGGGACCTTTTCAAATATATTCCATGTACCTTTGTCCAATGTCAATCCAACTCTGAAGAGGCGATCTCCCTCTTGATTCCTATCCCTATACACATGATTGAAAGTTAGGAAATTATTCATGATTCCTATCCCTATAGGAATGACTGAAAGTTGGGAAATTATGAGAAATTATTTTACAATTAGATCCAAACTATGATGGTCCAAAAAACCAAAAATAATCATATTCATCCTTCAACATCATGATTGAATTAGTAACTTTTTTCATAAAATATTCACCCATCATTTCAAAAGGAAATTCATAGGCTATATTTTGATAGAGTGCTCCGTCAATTAATCAACTGAATATTTTGCAGTCCTGGTGAGTAAAGCTCAAACGGTTCTCCTCTGTATCATGCAACATATAGAATTTTAATTGTTGATAGAAATTTCACTGTTGTAAGTTTTCTAATATAATAACAGCTCCATGAATAGAAGTGCCACCATGTCTGAGCCACGCTTGAAATGGAATGCAAACTCTGGGAACCTAATATATCCCAAAACAGAGACATTGTAACACAATCCAAAGCCACGATCAACTTCAACCTCATAAGCTCTTCCGTGTCCAATATTAGAAACAAACTCATCTTCAATGTTCTTATATATTGGTTCGGGAAAGGAATTGATAGAAGAGTCCAAATCTATGATGGTTCCACCATTACCTTCGCTGTCAAATTTCAAGTGGAGAGCGGTGTGAATCATTTTCCATCAATACTCACCCCTTCGAGACCAGTAAAATAGTTTTTAGAGTAAATCTAATGTACTATGGGATTGATCAAAAAGGAAGTCTAAATCAAAGAAATATCCTTCAGGACCACCTTGTCACCAAGCAATATCCTACTGCTCTTATTCTGAGAGTCCATGCAATATGAATTTATCTAACACCATAATAATGACACAGATGGGAAGGCATAAACAATGTTCCTCTGTTAAATCCTGCAATACCAGCATAAATCTGGAATGAAACCAATGAACATCCTACTTATGAAATTGGATCTTTACTCTAAGCTTTGAAATGAAAAATTGAAATTAGATCTTTACACTAAACTTTGAAATGACAAATAAAACAATTTCAAACAGTGTAATTTCTACAAGTCAATCATATTAATATTTTTTATTATAAAATAATTTCTTTTTATCTTATTAAAAACACTCCATTATTTTCTACTTTTCTAATCATTGTGATTTGGAATTTTAAATTTTCATCACTTATATACAACAACCATGTAAGAGTTGAATGGAGTTGACATAACATATGTTCATTGGTCATAGTGTAAATAATTTACTCGCTTAATTCACCCGCTATTTCATGATTACATTCATACCAATCCATGCTTTCATAGGGTTGCTGGTTCTCTCTACGTATTGGTTCATTTTCCACTAATCCACCTTCCATTGGATTGCAAAGCTTTATTTCATAGACAAGGCATGATGCTTTCAAGGGTTTTCATGGCACTGCTTGTTCTCTCCATGCCTCAGTTTGTTTTCCACTAATCTGTATCCCATTGGATTGCAGTGCTTTTTGTAGAAACATGGTGCAATGCTTTCAAGGATTTTACACAACATTACATAGAAACATAAAATAAATTGGAGTGTGTAATTATGGTATTTAAAAATCAAGAAAGAAAAGATAATTAAGATCCATTCATTGATATTATCTCATAGATTCTAATCGTTTCATTTAGACAACAAACTTGGTGGATCTCTAATAGTTTCATTTAGAAAACAAACTTGGTGGATCTCTTGTTGTAGAAGATTATAGATAAGAAATTCAATGCTTCCTTCTTGGATATGTATTCTCTCATTGATATGAATATAAAGAAGTTGATGATCGGAAGAACCAAAAAGAGAGAGAACTAAAATTAAAGAATACTACGCTACTTCATTAATTTTTGGCCTACTATTACACCTTGATGATTCTTATTATCTATGTTGCTTATTTTTCCTTAAGAAATCCCCTAAACCTGATGATGATGATGCGAGGAGATCAGGAAGGGACAAACAATCTAGTGAAATACTATAAATAAATTGGTAAAAACACTCAAAATCTTTACGCCCACATGATTGATAGTGAAGGGTTTATTGTTAGTCACCACCAGCGATTGGTCGTAGAGGAGAGTGTGGAGTCTTATACTTTCCAGAAGATGCCCAAGATTGTCCAGGACAAACTCCTATTGGGAACCACATGGTATCTAAGGTTGTTCGTAAAATCTTGGTCACCCTTCAACAAAGAAAAGTCAAGGTCTCACTCAGTAGATGCACAATCGTTTTTTTGGTTCCATGCGAGATAGAATACTATGGAAAATTATACCAACACTTTTTCATGTTTATGCACTGAATCTCTAATAGTTCTTTTCACTTTCGATCAAAAGACTTTACATGCACAACAGAGGATGACCTTTTTCATTAAAAGTGCTTTCTTAATACGTTGTTTCTCTCATTATAATCAGTTATATAATTTCTGGTGTAGGGTATCTACAACAGATCACTTCATGTTTCCATGACAAGCCATAAATCCTATGCAGAAGTTCCCACCAATAATCTAATGTAATACTCGAGGATCTCGTCGGGAAAGAACAAAGTCTCCCCCAAGGTGATCTTCGTTCTAGACTTTCTCTTTAGCTTCATGTGAAGGCTCATGGATTAATGTAGAGGATCACCTTTTTCGATAAAATTTCTTTCTTAAGACGTTGTTGTTATCGTTATAATCACTTTTATCATTTCTGGTGCAGGTAAACCCACACAAAATCAATTCCTGTGTCCATGACGAGGCACAAATCCTGTGCAGGAGTGCCCACCGATAATCTGATGTAATACTCAAGGATGTCACCAGGAAAGAACAAAGGCTCCCCCAGGGTGATCTTCGTTCTAGACTTGCTCTTCAGCTTCATGTGAAGGATCATGGATTACATAGATTCAATTAATCTTATGGTCATTCTGTTCAGACAATATTGCAGAGAGTTGTTTGAAGAACATAATCAAGAACACAAAATTCATCTTGAAAGTCACCATGTTGTGAATTTTGAAGGAAGGCAATCATGGTTGAATGTGATTGAAATGGACATTGTGAGTTCTGACAGAAAGCATTCAGGGCATAATGGGATTGAAGTGATTACTATATACAGTTCGAGAAAGTGTTGGAATGATGGGACTACAATCGTTCCACGTATAGTTGAAGGGGTATCGATGGAGAAAAGACAAAAAATAGGGCCCAACTATACCTCTTATTTGGTTTGAGGAGATATTCTAGACATAAGACTCATATTGGACACTGCAAATAGCATATTGTTGGATGAAAAACGTGGTAGTCCCATCATTCATAGCTCAACCTTTGAAGACAAAAGAGTTTTTTATAGATACTAAATTTAACAAAAGGGATAAATTGCGGGCATAGTACCTTGGAAGTTCCCTTTGAAACATTGGACAATGGATGTCAATTGATGCAGGGCACAACTAACAAATAGATGCAAAGTTATTTCTTCAGTTCCACTTCCATATTGAAAATTATCTGTAATAAAAAATCTACTGCTTGATTCTCTGTGATAAAAACCCTACTACTCAAGATAGTTCTATAGGTTTTCCAATATCTCCATCCATGGCCTCCATTACATAGCACTGACACCTCTAAAACGTAGGTGAAAAAGGCTAGGGATCCCAATGTATTCCAATATTGTTTCAATACTATATACATTAATAGATATGAAGTGTGCTTAATAGATATGAAGTGTGTTAATTCAAGTGAATTTGGAATTGAATCACTAACAACAGTATAAAATATGAGCTGGGAAATGTTAACAAAAATTCGAATAGGAAATATCAACATTAAAATGTAGAATGAATGTATGCATAAACAAAACAAACTATCTCTTTATAGTTATAAATCAGAACATAAATCATCATATCTACTACCTCGTTCATAATCAACTTGACATTTAAGGGAGCCATTGATTTTATTTTAAGGGAACCACTCCCCACCGACCTTCGTCATTTGTCGAAGGCCACTTAAAACCGACCACATATGTGCTCACCTTTACAAACCACTCTCATTTCAAAATCAGGAGCACGTTGTATTCAACTCTTCTATAGATGAAAAACAACGAGACACTTTCCTCCTTCAGCACTACCTTTGTTTTCTTCTTGGTGCATCCCCACACTGACGTGGGTAGAGAGGGAATGGCTTTCATTGTCACACCGACCCACAGATCTATCGTGGGCGTTGATTTGTGTCATCTGAGTATATGGGTTTGTTGAACGTCACCAGCGACGGGAAACCATAAACTCACTTGTTGGCATTGAAGTTTCATACGATATGAAGTGTTGAATTCGATGACCTCAACGATAACCATGTGGGTGTGGACATCAACAACCTCAAATCAGTGAAATCCAAGTCTGTTAGTTATTGGAATGGGGAGAACTTCCACAAATTCGCCCTCAATAGCAGACACAACATACATGCATGGATTGATTACATCCATATTCAAAGCCAGCTCAACGTTAGATTAACGTTGGTTGGATTTCCAAGACCATTGAAGCCCCTCATATCTCATAAAATCGATATAAAAAGAATTCCTAGAGATTTTTCACAGACCCTCCCTAAAATAGCACTAATGCAAGCACCATGATCCAATGGAAAACATGGAAAACATGTTGGAAAACTGAGAGGGAGGGGTGAATCAGCTGTTACCGTGCTTAAACAATTATGCTTATTTTAAACTCTTTGCATAACACTTAATGACAATCACAATAATTCAGGGAGGTAAGCAATAGAACATTCAGCATCAGTCACACATATGAAATATACAGAGACATATATTTCATGAGGAAACCCATAAAGGGTAAAAACCTCTTCTTCTTGGTATGATAAGTAATCTTTACATTCTGTACATTATCATACATATGAGCTATAACTCATTGTGAGGCTAAAACCTCTGTTTTACAATATGCAACTTGCTAAGAGCACCAACTCTCTGTTTTCTCTAGCACCTACTAGAAGGAAGCACCAACTCCCTGGTTTCTCTAGCACCCACTAGAAGGAAGCACCAACTCCCTGGTTTCTCTAGCACCCACTAGAAGGAAGAAAAAACTCCCTAAGTGTTCCAGCACCAACTGGATCGAAGCACCAACTTCCAGTCACACAGGAACCAACCTGTATAACAGAGAACAATAGTTCTCCCTTGCACCACCCTGCCACCCTGGTTTCTCTGGCTGCAACCAGATGGAAGCTACAACTCCCTGTGTTCAGGCACCCACTTGAACCTCTGAGGACAACAATCCTCCCTAGCACCTCCCTACCACCCTGAAATATAAAGTTTTCTATATATAAATTTATCACAATGATACAATATTTATCAATGGCTTACCGGTATCATCATTGTTCTGCTACACTGCTCTGCTCTACCTGCATCAGTGTCTTCCTGCACATCTTTCTTACGCTTTATGTTCTTCTTCCTTTTATGCTCTATGCGCCATGTCCCTTATATGCACCATTCCTCTTATGTGCATTTTAGCTGCTACACTTTGCCTCCTTCTACACACCTGAATCACTCTCAACAACACACAATCTCTTCTTTGTTCTACGTTTTTATTCTCTCTGTGCATCTTCTGCATCCTCTATTCACAATGCTTCTGCATGCTCTCGCCATGTTGAGTGCTCTGCCTAATCATCATTGCAACTCTTCATCTTCTCTGGCGGTTAAACCCATGCGTCCATCATCACTAGGTGTTATGCCGAGATTCCTTAGCCTCCCCAGCAGTCCAGACTCTTTGTCTTCTCTATCACAGTCGAGATCATTCCCTCTATTGCAGTTTCAGGCTCCAACGATCTTACATTTGTCAATAGCCTCTATGAATAGTCTTCATTCCACTAGAAGATGACTCGAGACTCTTCATCTTCTCTGGCGATCACCCTGAAGTCTCTTCGAGTCCTCTAGCAGAAACCATCAGTCTTTTCTCGCATTTACACTATGAACCTCCAAGAAAATGCATCAACAACTGAATCGCCAAATGTGCAAGAGTCATGATTCATTTCTGCTAACTGAATCA
The DNA here is from genome assembly GCA_000966675.3 of Picea glauca. Taxonomy (NCBI): domain Eukaryota; kingdom Viridiplantae; phylum Streptophyta; class Pinopsida; order Pinales; family Pinaceae; genus Picea; species Picea glauca. Next base: position 237,789 of record JZKD02S0436660.1, read on the forward strand.
TAACTGATCAATTAACTGTGAAGAGAAACAATAGCCCTTCGATCAGATTTCCAAGTATCCAACACCATTGGATTACAAGCATAGGGTCTCGTGTTGATTTCACCATTTCGCATTTCAACATTTCGACATTTCGGCATTCCTGTGGTGAAGAGTCTCTACTCTTCATGTTACGATCACCGAAAATGAGCTTAACTTGGTGCTATATCCTCCCTCTCACATAACCACTGACGGTGACCACAACCTACACCAAAAGGTGTTTTCACATTTCGGCATTTTTTCATTTCAGCATTCTTGTGAATAAGTGTCTCAACACTCCAAGTCGCAATCCCCGAAATGGAGCCAGATCAACGGTCCACAAGACTTCATAATATGATCCCTTCTTTTCTTAATCGAACGATGTTGACGGGAGAAAATGACCGCTCGTCGACTGGAAGAGTGAATCCATTCCGGGGTTGTCTAATTAACCCAAGTCGTATGGATTAATTCACTCCGACGGGTTTAGCGGCTCCGTTGGCCGATCTAAATTCTAAAGAAAGAGAAAAATAACTAAAGGAAAAACAATAACTTACTAAGTAACAATCACTAAAATCCATATGTACATCTAAGTATATATATGTACAATTTATTTAAATAATATATGTATGATAATTCTATATACAATCTGTACAAACCACGAGTTTTAATCTAAACTTGTAAAAATCGAATGTAAATTGGTTCCTTTAACAACAGTAATAAAGAAAGTAAAATTACTATTTAATTTTTGGTCTATTTTCTTGGATGTATATATTCATGAAATCAAATATTAAACTACTTATTTGAACAGAAAATTACAGATAATGGAAATCATACTATATATATATATATATATATATATATATATAACTTCTAAAATAAACAAGCAAACGAAATAAAACAATAGACTAACCTAGTAATGCATCCAATGTCTATTCAATAGAGAATATCCAGCCGCCTTATCCGGGAAGTAAACTTGCAATGAATCTTAAGATCGTTCCGAACAAATGAAAAACGAATATGTTGAAGATTGAGTTATGATAACAGAACATATAATGGATACAGTCGCAATGACCTTTAAGATTTGCAAGTAACTAGGACGAGATAAATTTTCTTGTAAGCACTTGCATGTGAACATTCAACAGAAATTAGAGACAAATCTCCTAATTTAAACTGGATAGACAATCACTGTGTATTGTATCTGAAACATAAGATATGGAAAGCATATAAAAGTGAATTATATCAACTTGCAATAAATCATGATGACGAAAGCAATCACCATCTATTATCAAATCGAAATAAACATAACTTGAATCAAAACATCATACAGAAAAGCTAAAGCTGTAACGTGTATTCTGTTCCATTCAAGTCTGTGATAAAACACCCATACTCTTGCCCCAGGCCGAGATCATGCAATGTTTACAAAATGATATGTTTATATAGGTCTCATGAAACATAATTGTTTCCTGTTCATAAGATCAAATTGGTTTCAAAAATAAAGGGGGATGCAACCACCCTGATTTCACTAGATATCCAAAAACTAACAATAATCTAATTCTGTTTGTTCAAAATACATAATAGATATGACTTGGAAATCTTAAAAGTGCCTCATATCATCTTTGAAGTCATGGGCTCCTGAATTATCCTGAAAGAAAAAGAAAATAGGAAAATATTAGATATGTTTTCTCTCATCGATTTAGACAATTAGAATTTTCTTAACTCGCTACAGAATCTTGCGATTTTGTAGCTAGTTATAATAGCAAATGAAATCTAATTTTATTGTATAAATAAAACAGGCTAATCTAATAATAAAAATAGTTTATTCAATCAAATCAAATAACCTAACTTAAGAATGACAATAATCATGCTATATAAAACAAAATCATACCTCTAATCATAAAATCAAATCGTATCATGAAACTTTGGAGTTAACGATAGCTATAGTTGCCTCTACGTTTTTAAAAATCACATGACCTGTGGTTTTCAAATGCTTCTCCTTCCCTTGGATGATGGATTCAAGCCTATTTTTCTCGTTTGTTAAAACATCAACTTGGTCTTTTAAAAACTTGACTCGTGACTGTAGAAACGGGACATCAGTATAGTATCTGTCGATCCATGATAGACAGACATCGCATTGTGACTATGAGGTGTTTTCATCAGAATGAATAAGATTATGGATCGGAGAACCCTCCATACAGATAGCAGATTTATTGCAGGGCTGGTTACCAGGAAACTCTGGGTTGTCTTTCAAGCAAGGAGGCAAATTATTGACAAAGTTATAGGGTTGGTCAGGGTATAACCCGAATGACACAGGGTCTTCTTCCGCAAGGAAATTGTCAATTTCAGAGTCTGAGCTTTCGTTAACTTCAATCATGCTGATCGGGTCTGCACAGGAGTTGGTTTTATTTCGAAGACTTCGATAAATTAACCGACCATCTCTTTTGTTTTTGAAATTGACATCAACAGTACCTTTTAACTTCTTTCCTGTAGGTTTCTTTACAATTTTAATACAACTCTTTGTAACCAGTTGACTTTCCTGTTGAATGACCTTAGGGTAGATCGAAGGTTCATTGTTAGGGGAAACATCACAAGCCTGGGGAGGTGGAAGAGAGGTCATCGGGTTGACAAGGGTTTCCTCAATGATTGGCTTATCTACTTCTCCCAATTCAAGGTTACCAAAACCATTTAGTGAAATAAATGAATCCCAATTGTCATTTTGCGACTCTAACGGATGTATGAGGATGATTTTAATCAGACTATGATGAAAAAAACTTGAGTCTGACCTCTGTCTCTTAAATATTTTCCCCAATTTATATGGACTTCTGAGTAGGTAATAAGGCATATTCAATAGAAAACCAATAAAACTCATAAGCAGGCATAAGTGATATAGAAAAACAAGTCCAAATCGTCCCTCACATGTGATAAATTGCTTCACCATAGCGAGTAACTCATGCCACCGAGTTTTCAAGAATGAAATTGGCATACCTCTATCACAGCTGGTTATTTTTCGTGAGGTAAACAGTAGAGTCCAAGGGACTTCCTCCACTTTCGTGTTTTTAAACCATTTTTGACCAACCACCAACAATCCTGTAGCTTGACTCAGAAATCCTTCGGTTACTTCCAATTGCACATCACCAACTTTTTCCCTACAACCATCAAAGGTTAAGGCGAACTCTTGGGCGACCTGAAGATTAAAACCCTGAAACTTTTTGATGAAAATATGCCAGCCATTCCTTTCCAAATCCTCCCTAGCATTATCATATGAGAGCAGGGTTTGGATACCGTTTGGTTCAACCCTTACTACTGGAGCCATACCGGATGGGAGGGTAATCAACGCACAACATATAGGTAGGGTTTGCAAAAACGAAACAGAGCCATACCCTCGAGCCTAACAATACATGTTGTAATGACAAAATGATGGGAAGGGTGTTTAATCAAAACTCGTGCGAGGAGTTTTGTGAAACCCGAGACCATACTAAGGAGTAATGGAAATATATACATCGTATTCCACCTTAGTATTGAGTACAAGCTAGGACCAAAGTACTCAAAACAGCATAAGTGCACGTATCATGGTTTGTTTACAAAGTTGGGTAAGTTTACAAAAATCGAATAGTCAAAAGCTTCATGAAAGAAATGTGATCAAAAATCAAACCAAAATCAATACAAAAAATCGAATGGTGGGGATCTCTCATTCATAGTATCATCCATTTCTTAGGCTTTCTTAGAATCGAAAGAATCACAAAAAAGGAGAGAAACATGCTCATAGAAATAAATCACAATTCTGTAATAAACCATACGAGCAATTTCCCTTTAATGAAATTTTCAAAAACATAATGGTAATCATAGTTGCAAGTTTTCATGCTTGCAATCATGAAAACAAAGTTTGAAAAGACGATAGGTAAAAAGCGATGATTTACAACTGTGGTTTCAAAACTTCTCATGAAGAGTAATAAAATGTCATGACCCTGTGTAGGCATCTTATGTAGGTCAATTTATTTATGTAATAAAAATAACAATAACATTATTGCTGCCAACAAACGGCTGACGGGATTTCAACGTTTTTCCCTTCGAGTCATCGTGACTCCAACATTATAAAATTCATGATCACAAAATCTCCAAAGTGATCGGACCATTCACATAACCCACTGAGATGGACGATTGATGGGATTTTGGAGTTTTGCCTTTCAGGTTTTCGAGACTCACAATAGTCCCTTTCGGCATTTCGGAGTTCGAGACTTCATGATGGTAGAGTTTATGCTTGCTATGTAAAACCCTGAAATAGAAAGTTCTGATGTGACGTAAACATGCTGACGTCACATGTGGATTGACACATGTCGAATAGTTTCCATGTATCACTCTGATTCGTGACTTACATGTGCCTGAAATGTTGAATCATCTTGACACTTGTCATTACATGATTGTGCCATGTGTCCTTAGCTAACGTGGTTTGCTGACGTGGTTTGTTGATGTGCTTGTTTGGGGATTTCAGGGTTCGCTACTTCAAAGGTTAAAGTTCCTTTGATATTTGATTTCCCGGTCTGCGAAACTCTGAAATGGAGTCTTTGTTGATGTGTCTGTTTTGGGATTTCGGCGCTTCGCATTTCACAACTTTGGGACTCCTATGATGAAGAGTTTGGACTCTTGAATCCTCCAACTCCCAGTATCTAAAACTCCGAAATGGAGTCAGATCAATGGTCCACAATCTTGATGATTCGACGGTCCAGATCTTTTTGTGATTTCAAATATCACGAGTTCATGCCGTGAGTTGCTTCCTTGACTCCTCCAACTCCCAGTATCCGAAACTTTGAAACGTCGTGGTTTCACATTTCGTGATTTCATCATTCTTGTCGTGAGTTTCCTTGACACCTCCAACTCCCAGTATCCGAAAATCCAAAATGGAGATTAATTTGTGGTCTCGCATTTCGCAATTTTTTGTCGTGAGTTGCTTCCTTGAATCATGAGGTTTACACTTATGAATGGGATCCAACAATCACTTGTTGAACTTTCCATTGTCATTCCATTATCCATGCGTTGTTGGTTGTGATATTTGTCATCAATGACAAAGACTCATACTCTGCACTATCTCTTCTGATATTATTGATCTTTCTCTGTTGCGTCTTCTCAAAATACTTATGGTGCCCGCCTAGCACATTCTTACTATACTTAATCCATCATCGTTGTTGTACTTTCCATCAATGACAAAAATATGCTTCCTGTAAAACATGCCAACAATCTCCCCCTTTGGCATTGATGGAAACAAAGGCACCCAGACTCTTTTCTCTCCCTTTGACATCAATGTCAAAGAACACATGCTCCCCCTGAGCTGTTGCAGTATTTTTAGGAGGTATCAGATATGAAACCAACACAAACTCCCCCTGACAGGATGGAATCTCTTATTTGAGGCCTGCAGAATATTTGTATATAAACCAGAGTCTTCTCCTTCTTATTCTTGGACCTGTTCATCTTCATCTTCCGTTGTATCCTCTGTAGAATACTCAAAATTGCTCACCTCTCTTACTTGGACTCCTTCATCAACCTTTTCTTGTCATAACTGGATGACTCCCCCTGTCACTATTCTCTCTCTTCTTCTAATTGATTTCCCCTTTTGTTCCTAAAAGGTTAGATTTCCTTGACAATGTATTTCCTCTTGTTATCTCTACAGGATGTCATGTATATCATTTTGTAAAACAAAATATTGTTGCTGAGGATGTTGTTGTCCTACTGAAACACTACGTAATTGTAGATCATACTTTTCAAACAACCCTTGGATCTACCCATTGATTCTCATCAATTTCTATTACTAAAAATTCATTTTTCTTCCATGATTCTTACAACCCAAGGCTTTTATGACCATATACATTACAAGAGAAAACACTACAAACATTCTCACATATGCTTTTCCTTTTTACAAATGGAGGACATGTATCAGGTTTCTTAGGAGCACTGATTTCTACCTTGTTGAGTCCAATACCGGATTTGTCATTTGGTGCTCTCTGACTATCCAAGATTTTATCCAGGGTCATGGAACTGTTCAAGAACTTGATTTGGGTGTTCGACTTCTCAATCTTCAAAACTTGTTCTTCCATCTTATGACATGATTCATCTCCTACTTCTTCCATGGGATAAATGCTAACTGAACATTCTTTTATTGTATCTAAATCTTCTTCTTTACTTGCAGGGGAGAATTCAACATCAACATTTTTGTTTTTCCTTATGCTTTTAGCCACCACTTGTCCTGAGTTTACAGACTTTATCTTACAGTCTTTGGAAAGGACCACCTCTTTACATCCTCTGTCACACATTTGACATACATTGAAAAAATTATGTTTCATCCCATCTATAGGAAGATCATCCTGAGAATCTCCTTTTCCATTACTTAAACTCACCATCCCTTTATCCTTGTTTTTACCTGGTTCATCATTTTCAAGGATCACATTTCCTATTTTGATTTTGCTTATAAGCAGAAACCTATCCTTTTCTCTAGTCATGTGCTTGGAACATCTACTATCTATATTCTAGGGGTTCTTCTGTCTTTGAGCCGACAACACTAATCCACACTTATCACTTTATTTCTTCTTCAAAACCTTGACTTTTTCAGCAGAGGAATTCAAATCTGATTTATAGTTCTTTAAGCAACAATCAACAACTTTATGCCCATAGTTATGACAGATGTAGCATTCTGGTTCGTTGATTAAAGAGTCAAAACGATTGTTATGCTTAACCTGTGTCCTTTTCCCATCCATCAAGTGATTTTCCATCTGTGGATTTTTTATACTTGGGAGTATCATTCGTTGTTGTGGAAAATATCTATACATTGAATGTCTTGCTTGCTCATATCTAAATTTTAAAGAACAGTTTACAACTTTGTGACCAAAGTTAGAACAGAAAAAACAATATCCATAGAAAAATCCTTGGTACCTGGAAAATGGTTGTCTTCTTTGAGTAGGTCGATTTCTTCCATGTTGATGATTTCCTTGAGCAGGGAGTGCATTATTTCTTTGTCCTACAGATTCAGTCCTGGCACCTTTTTCTTTACTCCTCCTGGGCGACTGATTGTCTTCCTTTGTTTTTGCAGGTTTGTTCTTGTCATTGGTTGTAGATTTGACAAACTTTATGGGTTATTTGTTTCTTGGCTAACCACTACTTGATCCCTCTAAATAACCCAAACCAATTTTCATATTTGGATTCCTGTGCTGATTCAGAATGGTAGCTAATCCTTTTGAGTCTTTGATACTTGACAGATTGTGATGATACAAGGCTTGAAAATTCTCCAACTCTTTCCTTGTTTTCACTACTTCTTCTTCCAAGGATTCAGATCTTGCCTTCTTTTCTGATAACTATTGTTTCAGAATGTCCTCTATTTTCTTTGCCTCTTCAAATTCCACTTTTAGCAAGGCAAAGTCTTCATAAGTTTTTTTAGTGCCTTTATTGAATTGTATCAGCCATTGTTTTTTCTTTCTCTTCTTAATTCTGAGTCTGTGAATCTCTTCCAAAGCGTTGATCAGCTCTCTTTCCAAGTCAACCACAACTTCTTCATCATTATCATCATTGCCTGTGATTTTATTATCATAATCCTCTTTGGCCATAAGCATGAATTCATTTACCTTATCTTCACAGGAAGAGTCACTATCGGTGTCTTCAGTGGAGTCATCATTGTTTACACATAAACTCTTATTTCTATTAAATCTTTTGGATTTGTACTTCTCTTCACCTTCAAAGTTTTGGTCCTTCTTCTTGTGTGGACACTTATTTTCAAAGTGACCTATCTTACCACAGTTAAAACATTTGAGGGGAATCTTGCCTTGATATTTTCCTGATCCTTTCTTTAACCTTCTCACAAATTTTGCCTCAATATCATCTAAATTTGAATCAGTATCCTTGTCTGCTTTAAAAGATGCTTCTCTAGTAATGGATTTGTCTTTGTTGATTCTGATTTCATATGCAGTTAAAGTTTCTAGGAGTTGATCAATGGACGGAGTTTTAAGATCATTTAGTTCTTCTATTGCAGAGACTTTTGGATTAAATTTATCAAGCAAAGATCTTAAAATCTTCTGAACTAAAATTGATTC
>JZKD02S0436660.1:245919-257839 GCA_000966675.3 Picea glauca
CTAACCTTCCAGAAGGCAAAATTTGTTCCATCAAACAGAGGAGGCTTAGTGGTTGAAGTCCCTTCATGACTTGTCATGTTTAATCTTACAGATCTACCTTTAGATAAAAGGAACCCGCTCTGATACCAATTGTTGGACAACTGAGAGGGGTGGTGAATCATTTGTTACTGTGCTTAAACAATTATGCTTATTTTAAACTATTTGCAAAGAACTTAATGAAAATCACAATAATGCAGGGAGGTAAACAATAGAACATTCGACATCAATCACACATATGAAATATACAGAGACAGATATTTCCTGAGGAAACCCATAAAGGGTAAAAACCTCTTCTTCTTGGTATAATAAGTAATCTTTACATTCTATACATTATCATACATATGAGCTCTAACTCATTTTGAGGCTACAACCTCTATTTTTCAAGATGCAACTTGTTGAGAGAACCAACTCTCTGTTTTCTCTAGCACCTACTAGAAGGAAGCACCAACTCCCTAGTTTCTCTAGCACCCACTAGAAGGAATCACCAACTCCCTGGTTTCTCTAGCACCCACTAGAAGGAAGCACCAACTCCCTCGTTTCTCTAGCACCCACTAGAAAGAAGAAACAACTCCCTAAGTGTTCCAACACCAACTGGATGGAAGCACCAACTTCCAATCACACAGGCACCAACCTGTATAATAGAGAACAATAGTTCTCCCTTGCACCACCCTTCCACCCTGGTTTCTCTGGCTACAACCAGATGGAACCTAAAACTCCCTATGTTCAGGCACCCACTTGAACCTCTGAGGACAACAGTCCTCCCTAGCACCTCCCTACCACCCTAAAATATAAAGTTTGCTACATAAAAATTTATCACAGTGATACAATATTTATCAATGGCTTATTGGTCTCATCACTGCTCTGCTCTACCTACATTAGTGTCTTCCTGCACACCTTCCTTATGCTTTATTCTCTTATTCCTTTTATGATTTGTGCACCATGTCCCTTCTATGCACCAATCCTCTTCTGTGCATTTCAGTTGCTGCACTCTGCCTCCTTCTACATACCTGAATAACTCTCAACAACACACAATCTCTTCTCTATTCTTTATTTTTATTCTCTCTGTGCATCTTCGGCATCCTCTATTCACAATGCTTCTACATGCTCTCCCCATGTCGAGTGCTCTACCTAATCATCATTACAACTATTCATCTTCTCTAGCGGTTAAACCCATGCGTCCATCATCACCGGGTGTTATGCCGAGATTCCTTAGCCTCTCCAACAGTCGAGACTCTTCGTATTCTCTGTCATAGTCGAGCTCGTTCCCTCTATTGCAGTTTCAAGCTCCAACAGTATTACATCTGTCAATAGCCACTATGAACAATCGAACGGCGGATGGGATTTCGACGGTTTTCCCTTCAAGTCATCGCGACTCCAACATTATAAAATTCATGATCACAAAATCTTCTAAGTGATCGGACGGTTCACATAACCCACTAAGATGGACGGTTGACGGGATTTCGAAGTTTTTCCTTTCGGGTTTTCGAGAATCACAATAGTCCCTTTTGTCATTTCGGAGTTCGAGACTTCATGATGGTGGATTTTCTTCTTTCTATGTAAAACCCCGAAATAGAAAGTTTCGATGTGATGTAAACTTGCTGACGTCACACGTGGATTGACACATGTCGAATAACTACCACGTGTCACTCTGATTCGTGACTTACATGTGCCTGAAATCTTGAATCAACTTGACACTTTTCATTGCCTGATTGTGCCAGGTGTCCTTAGCTAACATGGTTTGATGACGTGGTTTTTTGATGTCTCTGTTTGGGGATTTCGGGGTTCACTACTTCAAAGGTTAAAGTTCCTTTGATCTTTGATTTCCTGGTCTGCGAAACTCCGAAATGGAGTCTTTGTTGATGTGCCTGTTTCAGGATTTCGGCATTTCACATTTCGCAACTTCGGGACTCCTGTGATGAAGAGTCTCGACTCTTGAATCCTCCAACTCCTGGTATCTAAAACTCTGAAGTGGATTCAGATCAACGGTCCACAATCTTGATGATTTGACGGTCCAGATATTTTTGTGATTTCGCATATAGCAAGTTCCTGTCATGAGTTTCTTCCTTCACTCCTCCAACTCTCGGTATCCGAAACTCCGAAATGTCATGTTTTTACATTTCTCGATTTCTTCATTCTTGTCGTGAGTTTCCTTGACACCTCCAACTCCCAGTATCTGAAACTCTGAAATGGAGATTAAGTCGTGGTTTCGCATTTCGCGATTTTTTGCCGTGAGTTGCTTCCTTGACTCCTAGAATTTACGCTTCTGAATGGGATCCAACGATCACTTGTTGAACTTTCCATTGCCATGCCATTATCCCTACGCGGCTGGTCGTGATATTTTCCATCAATGACAAACACACATACTCTGCACTATCTCTTATGATCTTATCGAGCTTTCTCTGTTGCGTCTTCCCAAAATACTTCTGGTGCCCTCCTGGCACATTCTTCTTGTACTTAATACATCGTCGTTGATGTACTTGCCATCAATGACAAGAATACGTTGCCTGTAAAACATGACAACAATCTCCCCCTTTGGAATTGATGGCAACAAAGGCACCCAGACTCTTTTCTCCCCATTTGACATCAATGTCAAAGAACACATGCTCCCACTGAGTTGTTGCAGTATTTTTAGGAGGTATCAGATATTAAACCAACACAAACTCCCCTTGACCGGATGGACTCTCTTATTTGAGGCCTACAAAATTATTGATTCTAAACCAAAGCCTTCTGATTCTGATTCTTGGACCTATTCATCTTCATCTTCCGCTGTATCCTCTGTAGAATACTCAAAATTGCTCACCTCTCTTATTGGGACTCCTTCATCAACCTTTTCTTGTCATAATTGGATGACTCCCACTGTCACTGTTCTCTCTCTGCTTCTGACTGCTTTCCCCCTTTGTTCCTAAAAGGTTAGCTTTCCCTGACAAAGTCTTTCCTCTTGTTATCTCTATAGGATGTCATGTATATCATTTTGTCAAACAAAATGGTGTTGTTGAGGATGTTGTTGTCCTACTAAAACACTATGTAATGGTAGATCGTACTTTTCAAACAACCCTTGGATCTTCCCATTGATTCTCATCAATTTCTATTACTGCAAATTCATTTTTCTTCCATGATTCTTACAACACAAGGCTTTTATGACCATATACATCACAAGAGAAAAACACTACAAACATTCTCACATCTGCTTTTCCTTTTTACAAATGGAGGACCTGTATCARGTTTCTTAGGAGCACTGATTTCTACCTTGTTGAGTCCAATACCGGATTTGTCATTTGGTGATCTCTGACTATCCAAGATTTTATCCAAGGTCATGGAACTGTTCAAGAACTTGATTTGGTTGTTTGAATTCTCAACCTTCAAAACTTATGCTTCCATCTTATCACATGATTCTTCTCCTACTTCTTCCATGGGATAAATTCTAACTAAACATTCTTTTATTGTATCTGAATCTTCTTCTTTACTTGCAAGGGAGGATTCAACATCAACATTGTTGTTTTTCCTTATGCTTTTAGCCACCACTTGACCTGAGTTTACAGACTTTATCTTACAGTCTTTGGAAAGGACCACCTCTTTACATCCTCTGTCACACATTTGACTTACAATGAGCAAATTATGTTTCATCCCATCTATAGGAAGATCATCCTAAGAATCTCCTTTTCCATTACTTAAACTCACCATCCCTTTATCGTTGTTTTTACCTGGTTCATCATTTTCAAGGATCACATTTTCTATTTTGATTTTGCTTATAAGCATAAACCTATCCTTTTCTCTAGTCACATTCTTGGAACATCTACTATCTATATTCCAGGGGTTCTTTTGTCTTTGAGCCGACAACACTAATCCACACTTATCACTTTATTTCTTCTTCCAAACCTTGACTTTTTAAGCATAGGAATTCAAATCTGATTTATAGTTCTTTAAGCGAAAATCAATAGCTTTATGCCCATAGTTATGATAGATGTAGCATTATGGTTCGTTGATTAAAGAGTCAAAACGATTGTTATGCTTAACCTGTGTCCTTTTCGCAGCCATCAAGTGATTTGCAATATGTGGAGGTTTTTTACTTGGGTGTCTCATTTGTTGTTGTGGAAAATATCTATACCTTGAATGTCTTACTTGCTCATATCTAAATTTTAAAGAACAGTTTACAACTTTGTGACCAAAGTTAGAACAGAAAAAACTATATCCATAGAAAAATCCTTGGTACCTGGAAAATGGTTGTCTTCTTTGAGAAGGTCGATTTCTTCCATGCTGATGATTTCCTTGAGCAGGGAGTGCATTATTTCTTCGTTCTACAAATTCAGTCTTGGCACCTTTTTCTTTACTCCTCCTGGGCGGTTGATTGTCTTCCTTTGTTTCTGCAGGTTTGTTGTTGTCATTGGTTGTAGATTTCAAAAGCTTGATGGGTTCTTTGTTTCTTGGCTGACCACTACTTGATCCCTCTTCATAACCCAAACCAGTTTGCATCTTTGGATTCCTTTGCCAATTCATAATGGTGGCTAATCCTTATGAGGCTTTGATACTTGACAGATTCTGATGATACAAGGATTGAAACTTCTCCAACTCTTTCCTTTTTTTCACTACTTCTTCTTCCAGGGCTTCAGATCTTGCATTCTTTTCTGATAATTGTTGTTTCAGAATGTCCTCTATTTTCTTTGCCTCTTCTAATTCCACTTTTAGCAAGGCAAAGTCGTCATTAGGTTTTTTACTGCCTTTCTTGAACTGTATCAACAATTGTTTTTGTTTTCTCTTCTTAATTCTGAGTCTGTCCATCTCTTACAAAGCATTGATCAACTCTCTCTCCATGTTAACCACATCTTCTTCATCATTATCATCATTGCCTGTGATTTTATTATCATAATCCTCTTTGTCCATAAGCATGAATTCATTTACCTTATCTTCATAGGAAGAGTCACTATTGGTGTCTTCTGAGGAGTCATTATTGTTTACACATAAACTTTTCTTTCTATCAAATCTTTTGGATTTGTACTTCTCTTCACCTTCAAATTTTTGGTCCTTCTTCTTGTGTGGACACTTATTTGCAAAGTGACCTATCTTACCATAGTTAAAAAAAATTGAGGGGAAGCTTGCCTTGATATTTTCCTGATCCTTTCTTTAACCTTCTCACAAATTTTGCCTCAATATCATCTAAATCTGAATCAGTATCCTTGTCTGCTTTAAAAGATTCTTCTCTAGTAATGGATTCATCTTTGTTGATTCTCATTTCATATGCAATTAAATTTCCTAGGAGTTGATCAATGGACTGAGTTTTAAGATCATTTAGTTCTTCTATCGTAGAGACTTTTGGATTAAATTTATCAAGCAAAGATCTTAAAATCTTCTGACCTAAAATTGATTCTTCAATCTTCTCACCAAGACCCTTCATGGAATTCACAAGTTCTTCAACTCTTAAAAAATACTTGCTAACTATTTCATCTTCATTCATCTTTAGTTGTTCAAACTTCAACCTAAATGTTTGAAGTTTGTCATCTTTTACTTTCTCATTTCCTTCATAGCTGATAATAAGTTTATCCCACATTTCTTTGGCAGTTTTAAGATGCATCACCTTTACAAACTCGGAATTTGCAAGTCTATTCAAGATAGCATTCATTCCCTTAGCATTAAAGATAAATTCCAACTTATCATCCTTGGAAGCTAGTGCAACGGGCTTTATGTATCCAGTCTCTACTACATCCCAAACATCAACACCTAAGGCCATTAGGTATGTTCTCATTCTAACCTTCCAGAAGGAAAAATTTGTTCCATCAAACAGAGGAGGCTTAGTGGCTGAAGTCTCTTCATCACTTGTCATGTTTAAGATTACAGATATACCTTTAGATAAAAGGAACCTACTCTAATACCAATTGTTGGACAATTGAGAGGGGGGACTGAATCAGTTGTTATCGTGCTTAAACAATTATGCTTATTTTAAACTCTTTGCAGAGCACTTAATGGAAATCACAATAATGCAGGGAGGTAAGCAATAGAAAATTCAACATCAGTCACACATATGAAATATACAGAGATAGATATTTATTGAGGAAACCCATAAAGGGTAAAAACCTCTTCTTCTTGGTATGATAAGTAATCTTTACATTATGTACATTATCGTACAAATGACCTCCAATTCATTGTGAGGCTACAACCTTTGTTTTGGAAGCTGCAACTTACTGAGAGAACCAACTCTCTGTTTTCTCTAGCACCTATTATAAGGAAGCATTAACTCCCTGGTTTCTCTAGAACCCACTAGAAGGAAGCACCAACTCCTTGGTTTCTCTAGCACCCACTAGAATGAAGCACCAACTCCCTGGATTCTCTAGCACCCACTAGAAGGAATAAACAACTCCCTAAGTGTTTTAACACCAACTGGATGGAAGCACCATCTTCCAGTCACACAGGCACCAACTTGTATAACAGAGAACAACAGTTCTCCCTTGCACCACCTTGCCACCCTGGTTTCTATGGTTGCAACTAGATGGAAGCTACAACTCCCTGTGTTCATGCACCCACTTGAACCTCTGAGAACAACAGTCATCCCTAGCACCTCCCTACCACCCTGAAATATAAAGTTTGCTATATATAAATTTATCACAGTGATACAATATTTATCAATGGCTTACCGGTCTCATCATTGTTCTGCTACACTCCTCTGCTCTACCTGCATCATTGTCTTCCTACACACCTTCCTTATGCTTTATGTTCTTCTACCTTTTTTGCTTTGTGTGCCTTGTCCCTTCTATGCACCATTCCTCTTCTGTGCATTTCAGTTGTTTCACTCTACCTCCTTCTACACACTTGAATCACTCTCAATAGCACACAATCTCTTCTCTGTTCTGCATTTTTATTCTCTCTGTGCATCTTCTGCATCCTCTATTCACAATGATTCTGCATGCTCTCCCCATGTCGAGTGCTCTTCCTGATAATCATTGCAACTCTTCATCTTCTCTAGAAGTTAAACCCATGCGTCCATCATCACTGGGTGTTATGCCAAGATTCCTTAGCCTCTCCAATAGTCGAGACTCTTCGTCTTCTCTGTCACAGTCGAGCTCATTCCCTCTATTGCAGTTTCAGGATCCAATGGTCTTACATATGTCAATAGCCTCTATGAACAATATTCATGCCACTGGAATATGCCTTGAGACTCTTCATCTTCTTTGGTGATCACCTTGAAGTATCTTCAATTCCTCTGGCAGAAGCCATCAGTGTTTTCTCATAGTTACACTGTGAACCTCCAAGAAAATGCATCAGCAACTGAATCGCCAACTGTTCAAGAGTCATGATTTAGTTATGCTAACTGAATCATAATTGATCGATTAACTGTGAAGAGAAACAATAGCCCTTCGATCAAATTTCCAAGTATCCAACACCGTTGGATTACAAGCATAGGGTCTCGCATTGATTTTTCCATTTCGCATTTCGGCATTCCTGTGGTGAAGAGTCTCAACTCTTCATGTTACGATCACCAAAAAGGATCTTAACTCAGTTCTAGCTCCTCCCTCTCACATGACCACTGACGATGACCACAGCCTACACCAAAAGGTGTTTTCGCATTTCAACATTTAGGCATTTCGGCATTCCTGTGAAGAAGTGTCTCGACACTCCAAGTTGCAATCCTCGAAATGGAGCCAGATCAACGGTCCACAAGACTTCATAATCTGATCCCTTCTTTTCGTAATCGAACGACTAACGGGATTTCAACGTTTTTCCCTTCGAGTCATCGTGACTCCAAAATTATAAAATTCATGATCACAAAATCTCCGAAGTGATCGGACGGTTCACATAACCCACTGAGATGGATGGTTGATGGGATTTCAGAGTTTTTCCTTTCAGGTTTTCGAGACTCACAATACTCCCTTTCGGAATTTCGGAGTTTGAGACTTCATGATGGTGGAGTTTCTACTTGCTATGAAAAACCCCAAAATAGAAAGTTGTGATTTGACGTAAACCTGCTGATGTCACACGTGGATTGACATGTGTCGAATAGCTCCCACGTGTCACTCTGATTCGTGACTTACATGTGCCTGAAATGTTGAATCAGCTTGACACTTGTCATTGCCTGATTGTGCCACGTGTCCTTAGCTGATGTTGTTTGCTAGCATGGTCTTTTGATGTGCATGTTTGGGGATTTTGGGGTTCACTACTTCAAAGGTTAAAGTTCCTTTGATCTTTGATTTCCCGGTCTGCGAAACTCCGAAATGGAGTCTTTGTTGATGTGCCTGTTTCGGGATTTCGGCGTTTCACATTTCACAACTTCAGGACTCCTTTGATGAAGAGTATTGACTCTTGAATCCTCCAACTCCCAGTATCCAAAACTCCAAAATGGAGTCAGATCAACAGTCCACAATCTTGATGATTCGACGGTCCAAATCTTTTTGTGATTACGCATATCGTGAGTTCCTCCCGTGAGTTGCTTCCTTGACTCTTCCAACTCCCGGTATCCGAAACTCTGAAACTTTGTGGTTTCACATTTCGCGATTTCATTATTCTTTTCGTGAGTTTCCTTGACACCTCCAACTCCTGATATCTGAAACTCCGAAATGGAGATTAAGTCGTGGTTTCACATTTCGTGATTTTCTACCGTGAGTTGCTTCCTTGACTCCTGGAGTTTACGATTCTGAATGGGATCCAACGATCACTTGTTGAACTTTGCATTTCCATTCCATTATCTCTGCACTATTGTTCATGATCTTTGCCATCAATGACAAACATGCATACTCTGCACTATCTCTTCTGATCTTATCGAGCTTGCTCTGGTGCATTTTCCCAAAATACTTATGGTTCCTGCCTGGTGCATTCTTCCTATACTTAAGCCATCGTCGTTGTTGTACTTTCCATCAATGACAAGAATATGCTACATGTAAAACATGCCAACAAAACAACATGCATAAGACATAATTCTTGCAACGGTGACCATTAAAGTTCCTGGACTTTTCGTCATGAAGAAACTGTGAAGCTGAGAAAAAGAATCCCCTTAGCCCATAACCAAGGAAAATTGATTACACATTAAATAAGGGTTAATAGAATCCAACGTAGGTCTTCAACTAAATATGCTCCTTGAGTTAAGTTTTAAGTTCAGGAAAAATAACACAAAGTGCCTAAGTATTTTAGAGTTGACGAAGCTCAGGACGGATAGCGAGATTTATGTCTCAAAAGGGAGGATATTTTTGTTTGGAAGATGATTGGATTAGATGAGTTTGGGAGGAGTCGAAGCTCTTCACAATCGTCGGATCTGGAGAATGAACGTGAATGTTAATCCTTCAAGCCCTTCGGACTTCACAGGTCTAGATAATTGGGAATATTCGTCATACAGGAGGTGAATCCCCTGAACTCCTGAAATCTCGAAGTTAATCTGGGTTGTAGATGTGGGGATTCTCACGATTTATCTCGACCGTCGAATCAATGATGTAGTCAGCCTGGCATTGACCACTTCATGAGTAAAGGGGTATTGTAACATCAAAACCCCTAAAGCCCGGAGGCCGGATTCCACCTGAGCTGTCGATCTTAGAGGACAGGTGTTAGAAGATCTGACACTCTGAAAGTATTGCACTTCGGAGGTTTGCGGTTATGAGGACATGGGAATTCACTAAAGTGTCAAAGGCCGAAGTTCTGGTGAGTTTTTGATCTAGAAAGGGAGAAGGGACCGTCGATCCCTCTCACGTCATTTCAGAACTTCGCTAGTTTGGATTTCGGGAGAATTGACGAGTGGTGAAGTGAAAATTCCCAGAGCCCGAAGCTCCGAAGCACCGAAATAGGCGCCTATTGTCTTGGCATCAAAAAATAGCCTGCGATCATATGCGATTCTAGATGGAGGGAAGGGGCTAGGCCTAGAATTCAAATTTGAAGGCCGAACACCAAATTCCCTGCTATCCTCTGAGTTAGCCGAGGATCAAGCCTGGTCATTGGATTGGTTGGTGGGTGGATCTCCACCATAGATTTAGGAATGTTGGAAGCTGCGGGATATCAAAGAACTCAGGATGAAGCGTATTGAGTTGGATCCACATGAAAGCCACATGGCCCCGACCAAAATCAACACCCGAGGAACTTGGGAGAGGTATATATGCTAGTTATGAGCTCGGTTTGAGTACGGAGACTGTGGTTGGAAAGATTTGGACAAGCATAATTTGATAGAGACCCTGAATGGAGGATTTGAGATAGTTAAGGAAAACAAAATTATGATGCCTCACCCCTTAAAAGAGAACTTAGGGGTCGGGTGTGTTACAGTTGGTTAGACCACACACGGGTAATGAGGTTGTATGGAAGTTGTATGTGGTATAATTAGGAAAGGAGGAACAACATTCATGATTCCACCTACTATCACTCATTTTCCATGTTCTGGATGAAAATATTGTGATGCTTTTACCTAGAGGTTGTTCATTGTTGTGAGAGTAGGTTGTGTATTTAGTTATTGATAAGTTTTAGTTGAGGGGTGCACAATAACGTCGAATACTTATTCCTTACCGATCATTACGCTATTAACAAGGTGGTGAAAAATTTAGTTAATATGATGTCCATTGTTGCACCATTTCCTTCATCAAATAAAATTAGATGCTTGAAAGGCATGTGTGAACATGACGTCCTTGGTACTTATTGAAAGGTAACTATTGAAAGTCATGGAGAATCATGGAACCCTTGATATCAATTATAAGTTTTTAGGTATACATAAAAAAATGTTTGATTAACATAAGAAAATGTGTTTGACTAATAATGTACATTTTATTTAGTTTGGGAAAAGTTAAAATGCATAGTTGATTGATTCAACATACAGGTTATTACATATTTCACAAAAGGAAAAAATATGATAGTTTATTTAAATGTTATTAGAAAAACAAATGCATTTTATAATGTGCATGGAATAGAAAAGGAAGTAATTGTAATTAACTAGAAAGTAATTACTAGAACACCCACTAGAGGAAAGAGGGAAAATGAATTCAAATTCAAATAGAAGTGTGGGAAAATAATAGTGGGATTGTGAGATAAAGAGAGTTAATAAATAAAAAGAGTAGTGATTACATTTTCACCCACTCACATAGGAAAAGAGGAAGAGATCAATGAAACATCTATGAGTAAATATATGAAGTTGAGTAGTTGGGTGAGGAATAAGCACTATTTTATATTTTTAAATAAAGATCTTCTTGTGCACTTATGCATGTGAGTGACATTGTAGAATCACATGTTTGTAAATCACCCAATGTTATTGTGCTACCAACAACATCCACTTGGTAACCTACATGCAATATTATAATATGGTGAGGGAATTTGTAGTGCCCCATTTGATTTGACTAGTTTAATAGATTGGATCATTATTTGATAGCATTTTGTTTACAAATGACTGGGTTTTGACATGTGTTATGATGATGAAACTTGAACTCTTTAACTATTTTGGTTGGATTTAATTCACGTAATGGTATCTTTGAGTTAGTGTTATTTAAATGTTTATATGATAAATGTTGATGGATAAATTATACATTGATATCATGTAAGTGATGATATTAATTAACATGGTTATGAAATATTTTAATGGATTTATACATATGTTTTAAATGCATTAAATTCCAAATACTACTAATAGTTTTCGTAGTGTGACAGGGAAGCCATAGGTTTATATGACGTGGGATTACATCTATATTATCGGGACATCAGATTGAGTCACGATGTTAAAATATGCCATGTGATTAATTATATGCTTTAATTTATGATTGTAGGACTATTTAATGTGTTGATTTTAGTGTGTTAAACAACAAAGAATAGTTTTGTCGGTCAACCCACACATGGATTATGGAGTTGTATGGAAATTGTACATTGTATCATTAAGAGAGGAGGAACAACATTCTTGTTTCCTAGTGGCACTTATTTTCCATATTTTGAGTTAAAAAGACCA
>JZKD02S0436660.1:288037-298081 GCA_000966675.3 Picea glauca
ATTACCACCAAAGGCATTTAAAGAACATGCTAACAGAATGGGAATTGAACGTAGCACATAACAATTGCTACTTTTATGAAATGGATCACATAATGTTGTTTGTCTTATTTGACACATTGAGATCTTAATAAAGGTGTTTCTATTTGATAAATCCTGTTTTAAATGTGTACGTACATGTATGAGAATAAATGTATAATGACAGGAATAGTCTCTAACAAGGGACATTATTGTTGGACCTTATGAAATCTCTCCTTGTTTACAGACTAATTTAAACGAGTTACTGATGTTGTGGTACATGAAAGGGACTATGTCGTCTTATTGACATGGAACCGTTACGACTCGCATTACTAGGTTGTTTAATTATAGTATTATGATGACCAAACTGAAAACCAAGACGAATATGACTTATGGCGCACCTAATGTCTACTCTGTTAAACTCTAACATTAAGTTATCATATGTGCCAAGTGGGAGAATGTAAGACTAATTTCTAAATTAGTGTTTAATGACCCATATGAAGAGACGGATGTGTTGGCAGCCGTTACAGTTTTGCGGAGGTCTTGGTAACAGTTTCAAAAATGTTGTCGAATCTCCTACTCTGATGGACAGGTGGAGAATAACGGTCTTGGGGAAACCAGTCCTCTCTCTGCCCTTAAAAGAACCTTCAGAATACCCATCGAAAACGATCTGAAAGTGCGTATGGCAGCAGGGTAAGAGAGAGAAACTCGATTTCCATTTTGTGCAGAGGGTCTTCATTCCGTTTTGTGAAGAGGGTCTTCATTCCGTTCTGTGTAGAGGGTCTTCATTCCCGTTCTGTGCAAAGGGTCTCCATTCCTGTTCTGTGCAAGGGTTCTGCAGAGGATTGTGAAAATGCAGCAGAGACTTCACTGTTCCCCTGCACAAATGGATCCAGGTATTGATTCCGCTGTAATTTAATGAATGGTAAAGAAATGAAAGTTTCTAGGTCCTGCAATCAATTAACAGACATTTAGTTTCCATTATTTACTTAATAAACGAATGCTAAAGAGGGGTTGCATACTGAAGTGGGCAGAGGCAAGAACACAAGAATAGATTTCAACCAAACTAAACTTTATTTGACAATTTCTTGCATAAACGATTGAAAACGATTACAATCGCCTCTTTTTATAAAGGTCTTTAGAAGGATCGTTAAGATCTACAAGGTTCATGAGATCGTTAAGATTTAGAAGGTTCATGAGGCGGATGGAATGTGAATGGAAGTGATGGAATTCTCTGGGACACTGGAAGCTTTAGTGGTAGGTAGAGAAATTAATGCTTCCAACACTTCCCCTAATTTATACTACTAATTACATCAATATTTACAATGCCCAATGCTTCTCTCAAATACTCAAATTTGTCTTGTGCTAAAGCCTTTGTAAATATGTCCTCAAGTTGTTCCTTTGTTCTGTAATGTTGTAGAATGAGTTCTCCATTGTTGACAAGTTCTCGAATAAAGTGATATCTTATGTCAATATGCTTCGTCCTCTTGTGAAAAATGTGATTCTTTGATAGTGCAATGGTGGATTTGTTGTCACAATAGATTGTAGTAGGTTCTTCATGATTGTGCATTAGATCCTTCAAAATTCTTTGCATCCAAACTACTTGACATGTTGTTGATTACCTGCTACATACTCTTATTCTGGTGATGAGATTGTCACTATTGGTTGTTTCTTTGATGCATATGCCACAACTCCTGTTCCAAGATGAAATGCATATCGAGATGTGCTCTTTTTGTCATCAATGCTTCCTACAAAATCACTATTTGTGTATCCAACGAGCTGCAAATTATTTGAAGTAGAATACATTATGTCATGATTCATAGTTCCTACAATGTATCTTAATAACCTTTTACCTGCTTGCCAATGTGAATTATTTGGTGTGTCCATGAATCTAGAAATCAAACTGACTCCATACATTATATCTGGCCTAGTTGCGGTGAGATACATCAAACTTCCAACCAATTTTTTGAATATGGTTGAATCAAAGTCCATCTCATTTTTTTCTGTACTTAGTTTTGTGTTGACTGCCACAAGTGTAGAAACTGGACTGCAGTTTATCATTCTAAACCTTTTTAAAACATATTTTGCATATTTACTTTGAGAGATGAAAATTCATTTATCATTTTGTGTGACTTTAATGCCAAGAAAATAGTTCATTAACCCCAAGTCTGTCATCTCAAATTCCTTCTTCATTGTTTGTTTAAACATATCAATAAAGAGATTACCTGTATAGTTCAAATCATCAACGTATATAGGCAAACAATCAAGATCTGACCTTGTTCATTGAATTTGGTGTATAATGTAGGCTCACTAGTGCTTCTTATGAATTCATTTTTTATCATGTATGAATCTATCCTGCTATACCAAGCTCTTGGTGCTTGATTCATTCCATAAAGTGCCTTCTACAACCTGTAAAACTTGTCTTCTTGTCCTCTTACTTCATATCTTTGTTGCACATAGACTTCTTCTTCTAAATATCCATTCAAGAAGGCATATTTAAGATCTATTTGATAAACTTTCCAATTGTGTTGATCTGCAATAGCTAGTACCATCATAATTGTGTCAAGTCTTTCTATAGGTGCAAATGTTTCATTGTAATCAACTACATATTCTTGTGAAAATCCTTTAGCTACTAATATTGCCTTATATTTGTCAACTTCTCCATTTGCCTTGTATTTAGTTTTATACACCCATTTCACACCTATGCATTCTTTCTCCTTAAGTAAATCAACTAGATCCCATGTATCATTTTTCTTAATAGATTCCATTTCTTCATTCATTGCATCCAATGTTCTTCCTTAATTGTATCTTCAAAGTATATAGGATCTTGAGTAAATAGAGAAAAATTATATTGCAAATCTATCATATATCCTTGATCATATATCTCTTGCAAGGTTCTAGTATTTTTTCCTCTTAATCATGATCTTAGCGATTCAAGTGTAGGATTTGAGTCATAACTTACTTGTGGACTTGATGTTTCTCCTTGCTCAACTTGCCTTTGTGAGTTTTCTTCTTGTGGAATGCTTGATCGTATTCCTCCTTGCTCATTTGATTGTTCTACTTGACCTTTTTCTCTTTGTTCTTCATATGGTATTGTTGTACCTATAATTATCTTGTCTATATTGTCATCCCATGATTCTTCTTCTTTGAATACAACATCTATACTTACAACGACTTTATTAGTTATAGCATTAAACAACTTATATGGCTTAGATTGTTCATCATAACCAATGAAAATGCATTTTTCACTTTAACATCCAATTTACTCCTTGTTTGTTTAGGCACATGTGCATATGCAATGCAACCACATACTTTAAAATGAGAAACACTATGATGCTTACCACTCCATGCTTGTTGAAGAATCATGTCCCTCACAATATTTGTTGGACTCATGTTCAATATATACACTGCACAAGCTATATCTTCAGCCCAATATTCATTAGATAGATTCTTGCCTTTCAACATGCTTCTTGCCATCTCCATTATTGTACGATTATTATGTTATGCAACACCATTATGTTGAGGTGTATAGCTTGAGTGAACTGCTTCTTTATTCCATGATGCCTGCAATACTCCAAAAACTCATTTGACTTGTATTCTCCTCCTCTATCTGATCTTAATGGATGGACCACTCTGTTTCTCAACCAATGCCTTAAATTCCTTAAACTTGTCAAATGTTTTAGATTTGTGTTTGAGGAAGTAAACCCATGTTTTTTTACTATAGTCATCAATGAATGTTAGAAAATATATGCTCCCCCCTAATGATGGTGTTTGTATTGGACCACATAAATCTATATGCACATTTTCTAAAGGTGCCCAAGCTCTATATGACATCTCTTTTGGAAAGCTTTTCCTATGTTGCTTGCCCAAAATACAACTTTCACATGAACTTATTGGTGCTTGAATAGGTGGTAATCCCTTTACCATTTCATTTCTTTGCAAAAAACACAATCCTTTAAAGTTTAGATGGCCATACGTCAAGTGCCATATCGATGCTTGATCTTGACTTGATGCCTTGAAACTTGCTCCAATCTTCTCCATCATTTCACTTTTCATGTGAAGTGGGAACATTCTATTGTCTGTCATTTTAATCTTTGCAATCACCATTTTACTAGGAGGAATATCAAATATAGTGCATACATTATTGTCAAAAGAAACTCTATAACCCTTTTGAGTAAGTTCTCCCACACTTATGAGATTATGCTTCAAACCAGACACAAAATAAACATCAGGAATAGTTTTTTTTCCACTGTTTGTTATTGCATTGATTGCACATTTTCCCATGACTTCTACAATATTATCATTACCCAATTTAATTTGTGCTTTAATTGATGCATTCAAATCCTCAAACAACCCTTTATTTCCAGTCATATGGTTACTACAACCACTATCAAGAAACCAAATGTTACTTGCATTTTCTTGAGGTACATCACATGTAATAAACAATGTCTCAGAGCTACTCGAGAAATGTGCATTATGTTTTCTCATATCTTCTTGTCTCTTTTGGCATTCATTTGCAAAGTGACCATACTTTTTGCAGTAATAACATTGAATCTTTGATTTTTCATACCTTTGTGATGCATGATTGTGATTGCTTTCCCTTGAGCTGAAACTTTGATTTCTCCTTCCTCCTGGTTCTTGACTTTTTCTTTCTTCTCTTTGAAAATTATTTCTTCCTCTTCCTCTTCCTCTGAATCCTGGATTTCCTCTTCCTCTGCCTCTGTCAAATGTCATTTGTGTTTTCAATGCATGCTGCCAAATGTCATTTTTGTTTTCAATGCATGCTCCAATGAGGTATTGTCATTCCTGTTCAACCCCTCTTCATAATTTTTCAAAGAGCCAACCAACTCATCCATAGAATATGCAGTCATATCTTTAAATTCTTCAATTACCACAACTATTGCGTCAAATTTTCTAGGCAAACTTCTTAAAACCTTTTCTACAACCTTCTAATGTGCTATCTCATCACCATTTTGTCTTATTTGATTAACCATATCCGTAACACTATATGTAAATTGTTCTATTGAATAAGAAGTGCTTGGAGTTTGGCAATTTTTACCTTGCTAGTGCCTTGATATGTTGTCTCTAGAATGTCCCGTGCTTGCTTCACTGTAGTGGCTTGGTTTAATCCTTCCAACAACCGAATCGTCCAACACTTGTCCAATTATCTGCAAAGCCTTTTTATTCTTTTGCCTATTTTCATCAAGCTTTTTCTTTTCATCAAGCTTTTTCTTTTCATCAACACTCTAAATAGACTCATCATATCTGATACATCATATGAGTCAAAAGCTAATTTCATTCTAAATGCCCAATTATCATAATTTTTCCCAGAAAATGTTGGAATCATAAGTTGTGATACATTCCTCATGCCATTTAAAAATAAAAAAATAAAAAAAATCAAGCCTCCAACATAAACTTTCAGCGAAACTAGACGAGATTATATAAGGTAAGTGCTTTACAAAGTTAACCGAACCAACAGACACAAGGACACGTTCAGATCGTTCAAAGCCTCATTTGGCTCCGCCAAGCATTCTTGGATCAGTCTTCAGTCTTTGACAACACAAAATCAAGATCAAACCCTGGCTATCAGCTACAGCTTCTAGGACAAATCTTTACCAAAAGCACTCGAAATATTCAGTTTTCGCCGTCAAATAGCAAGAAATCACCAATTTTCTCCCTCTAAATCACCAGTTTGCACCGTTAAAAGTCTCGAAATGATCAGCTTCCCCGTCAACAACTCAAAATACAATAGTTTCACCATTAAATAGCTCGAAATCACGAGAATTTTCTCATTTCAGCAAATTACCGAAATGTGATGGGTTCGGTCTCTCCTGCGCGTAGACTCAGCAACACTCCAACTTTATGCGGTTCTCAGCAACTCGACCATCAAGGCTCTCTTGAGCTCTGACTGCTCTTCAACTCTCTGCGAGGTCTGAGCAGCTCGGCCCTCACGGCTCTCCTGAGTTCTGACTGCTCTCCAACTCTCTGCGGAAAGTCCTCCAGCGACGGCTAGGGTTTGCAGACGACTCTCTTCCGCTCACCACGCCTTACTCGTACTTGGTAAACAACAAAGTCGGGGAGCTGCCTGTACTCTCAACACTTGACCCTTTGATTTATCAAAAAAACGCTAAACTCTTACAATGAAAACGAGAAAGAAGAAGGTTGTGGCTTCCTCAGCTTTCTGATTCTCACAGCAACAGCTACTCGCTCTGATACCACGATGAAGTGGGTAGAGGCAAGAACACAAGAACAGATTTCAACCAAACTAAACTTGATTTGTCAATTGCTTGTATAAACCATAACAATTCCTTTTTTTTTTAAAGGTATTTAGAAGGATCGTGTTTCATAAAACGGATGGAATGTCAGTGAGAATGACGGTGATGGAATTCTCTAGAAAACAGTGAAAACATTGGTGGTAAGTAGAGAAATTAATGCTTCCAACACATACATAAGACAAAACACATACATAAGACAAAACACATACATAAGACAAAGTGGCAGCACCAAAGGCTTAAAACTTTGAAAGTAAATGAGTTGAAAAAATTGTTAGTGTACAGCTGGTGGAGGTAATGTCTTAATTATGTATGAGTCATGGTGCGAATATGAAAAATTTTTGAGGTTTTAAAAAACCTCCGCAATATGGAGATGAAACGACATTTATCTTCAAAAATTAAGGCCTTAAATACTCTAAGAAGAGCCTAATTGATTATTTTGCACAAGATATAATGCATAACGATTTCAAGCAGAAAATAAAAAGCCTAAAGATTATAATAGCACTAAGATTATAATAGCAAATAAAAAGCCTAAAGATTATAATAGCAAATAAAAAGCCTAATGAATAAAAAGACTAAACATTATAATAGCACGCAGCAAAATGATAAAATTCTTTGGTAACGCGGAGAAACAAGATAGTGCCCTTCAAATTTGCTTAATCACACTACTGAATTGACACATTCAGTACAAATGGTTGATGATTCAAATTATTGATTGTAATATTAGCAGAGTCTACGATTACTGCACGAACGGAATTGAAGGATAGTAAATGCCTTTAAACATTGAAAAAAAAATTGCCATGTGAGACATTGAAAACTGTTCCTGGTAACAAATTTTCTACCTGATTAATAAGTAAATGGGCGTTGTCTGAGTATTTTATAAAATATATATATTTGTATTTATTTATTTATTAGTTAATTTGATCAAAAAATAATTTTGCAAAAAATTATTATTTTTTGTTATTTAAGATTTATTTTTGAAAGTAAAAACGAATTCAGTAACACGAAAAATCATTGTGGCATTCCTATTAGGAGTAGGTTAATTCTGGAGCAAACAGACCTGGCTTGAATCAGGCCAAATTTTAAGGTGTATTTTGAGTTTAGCATGGATCAAAATTTCATGTATTTCAAAAGCTAGCCTCACTAGTTTTACCCCATTTTAAATCAACAGAAATGCTCAAAAAATCGATCAAACTTCTAGATCAACTAAAAATTTAACATCTCACAACCTAAAAACCTTACTGAAAAAATAAGGAAAAATTACTCATAAATTAACCTACTCCATTCAGATTTCACAAAAATATTCACTCAAAACGAGTTTTAATCCAACATTTTCTCCTACCGATACTGAGTTTTGAATCTAACAGTTTCTAGACTGAACCAACCTATCCTCAAGCATTGGAACCAAGCTGACCCTCAACCCCTCCATCAACATTGAGAGATAATACCCCCTCAACCCCTCATGAACCATTGAGTAACCCGAGAGCAGCTCAGGAGGAGGTCGAGGACAGACAAGCTTACCTAGCTCCTCGAATATTACACCACTTCCCCACCCAAGGAATCTCTGATCTGCACTGCTACCTTTGAACTTCCTCCTAGAACCTACTTTTTTGAATTGGATCTATTCATATTTCCGTCCAACTTACCTGAAAAAAAAGTCATTTCAACGTTTAGACTAAGGCTAAGTAAATGGCGTATCTATCAAATAAGCAAACCTCCGGTGCATAGCAATTCTACGGTTCCAGGGTTTTATATATAAAGACAGACGATCATTCCAACAGGTTCTACGCTATCTATCTATTTGTGTTAGAGTCCACTAGGTATATCAAAATGGCGTACTTGATCAACCAACTGAAACGTTATTACGAATTTGTACGGATCACCCGAACATGAAGGTAGGGAGCTATCTATTTGCTTGTGTTTGGAGTCTTACAAGCTCGTAATGCCATTTCTGTCAAATACTTTAAATTAGTATATTCGCGATACTAAAAGACAGTTATTCTGGGCAATCCTTACAAACTCGTAATTGCATTTCTGTCTAATGCTTTAAATTCGCGATACCAATACACAGTAGTTACAGCACTGGAAGTCGAGGAGTAGGAACGGCCAAGAGTTCATGAGCTCTGGGCAGTGTGAGACCATTAAACTTTTCGGTCATGTCGAATTCCTTGCCATCTAGGGGAAGCCTCCAGTTGAAACCGTGTAAGAGCTGCGCCAGTGCAAGCTCTACAACGAGGGTTGCCAAATACCGTCCGGGACATCCTCTCCTGCCTGCTCCAAACGGAAGCCACTCAAAGTTTTCTTGAGCTTTTGCATCCACCAGCTTGGCCGAGCCACCTTCTGCGTCCACGAATCTCTCGGGCTTGAAACTTTCCACATCCTCCCCCCATGTCTTGGTGTTCCTTCCAATCGCCCAAAGGTTAAGCAGCACGCGAGTATTTCTGGGGATATCATACCCCAGAACAGTGCAGTCCTCCACAGACATGTGAATCCCAAACGGTGCCGCTGGGTGGAGTCTCAGCGTTTCTGTTACCACAGCTTGTAAATAAATAAGAGAAGGCAGATCAGACTCGGTTACCATACGCCCCATTCCGACTACACGTTCCAGTTCATCCTGAATCTTCTTCATCACTGGTGGGTTTCTCAGCACTTCTGACATTGCCCACTCTATGGTTGTAGAAGATGTGTCCATGCCTCCGACCAACATATCCTGCAGAGATCATCGCGATATGTTAGTTCCAATAAACGATAATAACGAGATAGTTCTTTCAGATTCATTCCATTGGTTTTTTCATATTGGATGATGAATCCGAAAGAACTATTTCCATCACAACAATGGTGGCAAAAATCTTAGAACAGAAATTTATTACAATGTTAGTTTCAATGAACGCTAATCATTATAACATACAAAGATAACGGCTTTTATATTCTCTCGTGTAATTTGGAACTCCATATCTTTATCTGCAGAGGCTGCAAGTAAAACATCCACGAGATCTTGCGCAACGTTGGAATCATTCTGCGAATTGACATGCTCATCTATGACTTTCTCCAAGTAGTGGTCTTGTGATATATGAACATTCTTCAAGCGACGGTTGAGACCTCGCAGATCATCCACCCAGGCCAAGTACGGTACATAATCCCCAATGTTGAAAGAGCCTGCTAACAGAAGGGTTTCTTTGACCATTGAATTGAATCCCGCGCTGCCAATCACGTCGTTGTCTGAATACTTCCTACCGAAGGCCATCCTACAGATTATAGCATTTGTCAGAGCTGACACGGTTTTGCTAAGGTTAAAAGGGCGAGAGCCCTGAGGATGATCTGAATTTGAATCAAGAATGGAGCGAATCATGACTGAGACTTCCTCTTCTCTTATGAAGCGGAAGGATTCTATGCGTCTGGAGCTCAGCAACTGTAAAACGCAGACCTTTCGCATCTGCCTCCAGTAAGGGCCATAGGGAGCAAAGGCCACGTCCGATAAATTATAGGAAAGGTGCTTAATAGCGGCGGACGTAGGTCTGCTGGAGAAAAGGCGATCATGAGTTTTGAAAAACTCCTTACACATATCACCGGAAGAAAGGACTATGGTGAGAGCGGAGGAGCCGAGGCGGAGAGACATGAGAGGACCAAATTTCAGAGAAAGAACTGCCAGCGCTTGGTGGGGAAGTGTTCCCAGTAGGTGAAGGTTTCCGATAACGGGCAACGGGAATGGCCCCGGGGGCAGCAGGCTCCGCTTGCTGTTTCTGTACATGAAAATGAA
>JZKD02S0436660.1:298091-308129 GCA_000966675.3 Picea glauca
TTGTGATTAATGTGCTTGTTGTCCAAGAATTATTGAAGGCAGATGACAAAGACTAAGATCCTGAAACAGGACCTGAACAAGGACGAAGGTCAAGACTTTTGAAGTGGCTAAATGATAAAGGCATGACATGTGTTTTTGAGAAAGAACACTAAGGACGGTGTTGCTTTAAGGGGGAGGGAATTGTAACACCCTGTTTCCCCCAATTTGTAATTAATCATAAAATAGGAATTACCATGCTAAGGCATGAGGAAAATGTAAATGTATCATTGACTGAGTTGCCAAATAACTGACTGTGGGGGTGAAGCCTTGAAAGTACTAGCCATGATATCACTAGAGGAAGAATTTGAAAACTATAAGAGAGGGTTCATTATGACAAATAACCCCAAATTTCCCTTGATAAGGATGACAACCTCCTTTGGATCCCAAGGAGAGAAATCAGTTAATGAAGAAAGGACCAATGGTTGAATTATCAACCACCCCCATGAATGGAAACATGGACTGTTAGCCTGAAGTACCGCAGGGATCTGCAGACCTGAGCTTCCTTCTGACAAAAGGAACAGGATAGGTCGGCAAACCTTCCAAGGTAAGAAGGATACACATGGGAGAGGAGACACCAAAAAAAAAGAGCGTAAGCTCGCAAGGGAGATGCACGAAGCTCTCTAGGGAGTCACGAACTGAAGGTCGCGAGCTTGATGCCGAGGAGCATTTGAGAAACCTCGTCGAGGCCATAACCGAGAGAGAGAAATCTCTGAGTTACAGAGATCAGGACCCAAACAGAAGAAGAAAAGGAGAAAGAACCATCGAGAAGTGTGAGAATTCTCTTGTGATATCATGGCTTGGCACGGGGGTGGCCAGAGTGCTAAGAATGAATTCCTCTGAGCCTATAGTCAGGTGGAAGGACGAACACCCACAATTAGTTGGTTGGCGGTAACCTGTAATAGATAAGAAATTTCCTACCTTGTGTAATTTAGCCGTAACTGTGTATGAATTGGTTATACTGTGTATGTTTTAGGAATTGTGCATATTTCTGAATGGATATACTGTATCTCCCCTATTTATGCTTGATTGTATAACTAGGCCAGTAAGAAATTATATGGTTAGGAGATGATTTTATACTCGTAAATGCTTGTGTCCTGTGGAGGCATAAGCCAGAGTCACGAACTGTGTGTTCGTAGACCCCGGACACAGTTTCATGTATGCATGCCAACCCTCCTAATTGTTTAGAGTCCCTTGGAGGACAGAGTTTGTTAATATCAAGAGAGGTAGTGCAGATCGACACAGGCTCTCTGTGAGGCAAACCGAACCCAGAACTCCTTAAGTCATGGACAAGCTCAGGAAGGGTCACACCATTGTGTGCAAGAACCCTACATGGAGTGCAGAGGTCGAGAAACCCTTTGGAGGTTTCAGAGCATATGAAAGCTCAAGAGTGACAAATAGACCGTGATCGAAATAGAATCTGAACTGTTGGTTCAATTCAAGGAAATAGAGGTGAGGATTTCCCCAAAGTCCTGAAGGGCGAATTGCCGATTTGTAGGGGAAAATATGGACTGTTGGAGCCTACGTCCAGACAGCCAGAGAAGAGTGTGCAGGAGAATAGATTTGAACTTTCAGATCGAGCGCAGGGGAGCGATAGTCGTCGGATATAGAAAAGTCACATGAGGTTTAACTTGTGCATGCAGTGGAGGGACACGTGGTTGTCGGTCGGTGTTTCGGCATCCGGGAAACCAAAGGGCAAGACCCCTCGTCTTCGCAAGTCACAAAAGCCTGGTATACAAAACTTCGATGGGCTCTGTGGATGTGTCGGTTTAGTGTGCATAAGTTTCGGCGTTTCGACATTCGGGAAACCAGAGGGCAAGACCCCTCATCTCCACAAGTCATGAAATCGTGGTATACGAAACCCTGATGCACTCTGTGGTTGAGCTGGTTTAGTGTGAATAAGTTTTGGTGTTTTGGCATCCAGGAAACCAGAGGGTAAGACCCCTCATCTTTGAAAATCGCGAAATCCTGGTATAGGAAACCCCGATGCACTTTGTGGTTGAGTCGGTTTAGTGTGAATAAGTTTCAACATTTTGGAATCTGGGAAACCAGAGGCCAAGACCCCTTATCTTTGCAAGTTGTGAAACCTCGGTATATGAAACCCTGATGCGCTCTGTGGATGAGCCGGTTTAGTGTGCATAAGTTTCGGCATTTCGGCATCGAGGAAGCCAAAGGGCAAGACCCCTTGTCTTTGCAAGTCATGAAATCCCGGTATATGAAACCCCGACACGTGATTAAGACTGAGTGTCTTTCAACACCCTTAAGCTCAGGAGGGATAGTGACCGTCAGATCCAGATCATTGAGGATCATTGGATCTCATACAAGAACTCGTGTATCGGAGTTCAGGGAATAGAGTGACCAGTGGTTTGGGTCGTTTCATTTCAAACTCCTGGTTATTGAAATCCCGATATAGCCAGGACTGTCGGATCAGGGGGAGATTCACAACCATCGATCTCATCGAAGGTAAGATTTTGTGTTTCGAGGTTTGAAGAGTCGAAAGACTTGACTCTCTTGCATCACTAAGTTGCAAAATGCGAAAGGCACCTCTTGGCTTGGCTTGTGGTCATAACCAACAATCACATGGAGGTGGAACAGGGAAGAGCTAGCCTGCGCTAAGCCCCCGTAGGAGTTCGGGGATTCTATCCCTTGAGGAAGAGTGAAAATTTTATTTTTGCTGTAGTGGGTATGTGACACAATTGAATTGGAGAATTGTGTCGCAAAGATTTTATACTAAATCATCGATTATTATAATTTGGTTTGTTTTTCATTTTAGATCGAAAACTCTGGGGGTTTTCTCTGCCAGGCTTGATATCGAATAGTTACCATTTATTGATTGATTATTTCCATTATATTATTTTTTTTGTTTTCACTCAAAATACTCTCTTTATTGTTGCAACAAATTTATTGCTTGTTGTTGGGTTTTCGTCTTATTTTTTAGCCAGTTTTCTTTCTTTTTTGATGACTGACAATTTAGTTTTAGATCCCTTAGTTCAATTTTCTTTTTCACGAATTTGATTTTTAATTCCAGTCCCATTTTCTTCTTCTACATATTAATTTAATCTTTTGATTTGAATGTTGGTATTTCTCCCAAGTTGAATTGACTCTTAGCCCGCCTTGAGGATTGCTCTTTGAATTTTGGTGAGGGGTTGGTCAATTTTGGTCACATACTGAAGTAATTTTTTACAAGTCATAATATGCATGGACTTCTTTGTCTGAGTGAATATTCATGAATTTCTCAGTTGTGGGTATGGTCTGATAGTTGTGGTGGAACACTTGTTCCTATTGAGCATACCATAATAATCCATAAGTATAGGAAAGTGTCTATCCACTATTTTCTTTGAGCTACATCCACTTCACATTAATAAAATGGCCAATACTGTGATGGTTTTCGGGGAGACTTGTGGGTTAAACTAAAGTGTATGAAAATTACTCATAAAACCAAAGTAACTCTTGTATCACCCCGCTTTCTTCACACCCTACGTGCATATGCATATCTATATCTAAAATATAAAAGGGTGAGAATTTTTTGAGATAAATAAGGAAGTTGAAAGAACTATCAATAGTGTGGGAAGTACAAGTAAACTAGTCGGGGCTATGGATTCCTACTGGTAGAGGGGCTATGCTTGTATGGTACCGAGGCAACTTCGTCAGGGCTATGGACGCTTGTTGGCAATGAAGCAATGTCAGGAAAAGATAGATGAGGAACACACTTATGTAGATGCTTGCTTGTTAATAAAAGTGAAGACCCATGATTGAACCAAAACCAACTTGAAGTGTGCATCCAATAAAAGAACTTAACTCATTATTGGCTCTTTGAAAAGGGTGTGTTAGATCACAAGTACTATAAATATTGGATTATATGTTTTAGAATTTTGGTGTCAATGTGGTACTCATGACTATTGGAAGTTTGTTGAACTCATCTTTAAAACTCAGATCTGAAGTATATGTCTTAGAATTTTATTGACATAGATAATCATTCTTACAATGTGTCGTCAATTGTTGTGGCCACAACAACCCTCCTTTTGTATTTTCTCTTTTACAAGTGAGAGTAAAGTGGTCTCCTACTAAAATTTCAATCCTATTGCCTAATTCTCTACTGCTTAAGCCTAATGTTATGTCTTTTCCTACTTTAAGGGAGTTGGAGGTTTTATATTGTTGGATGATAGTTTTTTATGGGTGATGATTATTCCTTTCCATCTAATGATTTCAAATGTATTCATGATGCTTATTGACCTATCATTTTTCATTGACATTTGTTTCAACTAGTAGTTGATTTTGAAGTGTTTGATGATACTATGTGGCTGGAAGGTCTAATGTTACATTGCATGTCCTAGATGTGGCTGTGGCTAATTATTTGTTGATTGACTAATTCAAATTATGCATCCTCTTGTTGACATGTTATGCTTCATGACTTCATACTTATGCTCTGGCATATGGATTCTACTCTTCTTCTTCGAATTATCTTATGTAGTCTTTGGACACTCTTCTACAGTCACCATATTATTTTTCAATAGACCTAACATTCTCTTATAAGTTGGTTTAAAGGAATGGAATATGTTGTTTATTGTATTGGCTAGTCTTATTTTGATTTCATGGCTAATATCATTCTTTTATTTTGCAAGAACAGGTGTGAAAGGACACTTTGTTCTCATAGTCTCTCCATCCTTGAGAGGCTTGTGGGGAAACATGTTCATCCTTTTCTATAATCTTGACTTCGATCCTTACCAAGCCTCCTCTTTTTCTATTTCCCCGAGGTATTGAGCTTCCAAGGCCATATGATCCACCTTTCCTACAGACCCATCCCTAATTCTCTTTGGATTGATATCTACCAGATACTTCTTTTGGCCTTCCATCTCTCCCGAAACCTAGACCCAAGGCCTATTGTATTTTATCCTTATTTTCCATTATTATTTCCTCTAACGAAATATCATAGTTGGATTCTTTCCTTTTAGAGTTGTCCAATGATTCTAACTAAACTTAAATTCGAGTCTCAAATCAAAATTTATGGTTTCCCAAATTTTCCTAATCCAAAACTCACCTTTTCCACCTAACTGCCATGTGGCTTCCACGTGGTTCACTCTCACTTGTTCCATCTGACTTGGTACTGACACATGGTGTTGATGTGGCATAATCCACCATCCCTGATCATCGTTAGGATTTGTCCTGACTCTTCTTCCCAACCTTTCAATCACATACTCCGACAACGATGTCAGAGCTTCATCGATCCTATCATTCACACTCTTCATTATCGAAGTCCTTCTCCATCGGAGTACATCTATTCCTAATATCATAACTCACTATGGCAACCCTCCCCCGATGAATGGTTGGGATTGCATTCCACTCACTATTCGATTGACGACCTTCATTCGTTCTCGAAATCAGTGGCCTTATGGCTACAATACCCACAATATAAATGTTTATTTATGTTTCTTAGTTAGCCAATTTTCCTTCATTTCCTTAGATTGAATCCTTGTATTTTTTTTTCACATAGAAATATTGTTCACAATTGAATTCTTTGGTGAATTACGCGGGCTCTTTTGAAGCTAATCCATTTTTCCTTCCAAGCAACCAACATCGAAACCATGTGCTTATTACTTTGAAAAAGATTCACAAGCTTAAACCTCGAGCATATTGCCAAAGAGAAACTCTCCCAAGACATCGATATTTTCCCTGAGTGAATGGTTGGATATTTTTCGTGCAACAGTATTTGGGTTATAACTTTGGATGGTCTGAGTTAACACTCTAAACGGTCTCCTTCAGACTACGAATCACTTTTAATCGTGGTCATTGATCGCCACTGAAAGGATGATCCAAATCTATTGCATACAAAATAGAGCCATGAGTGAATGTTCCTCAATACCTCTCGTCGATACCTTGAAACTTTACAAATTTTATGGACGCGG
Organism: Picea glauca; assembly: GCA_000966675.3. Taxonomy (NCBI): domain Eukaryota; kingdom Viridiplantae; phylum Streptophyta; class Pinopsida; order Pinales; family Pinaceae; genus Picea; species Picea glauca. The sequence continues at coordinate 304,031 of JZKD02S0436660.1, forward strand.
AATAATTAGCTCCTACTACACATCATCACTTTTTTAAGGATTTAACCTTCAACACAAAAATCGAAGAAGGATTATTCTTTGATCATTTTCTTCGATAGCTTTGCACTGGGGCATTGGAACAAGTTGTGAATATTCCTCGATACCCCTTGTCGATACCATGAAACTTCACAAATTTTCTGGACATCAAATAATCATCTCTGAATATATATCATCACTTTTTTTGAGCTTTAAACCTTCAACACGCTAATCGAAGAAGGAATATTCTTCGATTCTTTTCTTCGATACCTTTGAATTGGTGCGTTGGAACAGACCATGAAATGGCTCTTCCAATGGACTATGGGGATTGGTTGTAGATCTATTAAATGATTAGATCTCACTCTCGGAGTTGATTAATCGAGATGGGAATGGGATAGGAGTTAGAAAGACTCTGATGTAAAGTTATCAACACACACACTCTACTATTTTAGAGGGCCGATGGAAAAATGATCAGAACCATTGATTTGGTGGGTTTTCTCTTTTGCAAGTTTAAAAATTAATGGTCTAGATTAACCCACGTGCCCAGTCAATCGTGTTGAGTGAGAAATTTTAAACATCCATGTCTTTTGCTACATGTGTCAGAATAAGTTCTGTGATACCTCATTAGAAAGGTATGAGATAGAGGAATGCATTTATGCATCTTTCCATACCATAAGGTTGAAAGAAAATTCATAAAATGCATAAAACAAACACCCATGGATTTTGAGGGAAAATTGGCCATACCAACTTCTGGAAGCCATATCTGGAGCTACGAACAATGAAATCAGGCACATGAGAGCTCGATGGAAAAATAGAAGAGTGAAGAACATGTTGGGGTAGTAATAAATAGAAGTTTGAAAGCAGAAATGTCCCTCAAATGAAAAACACAGGAAAAATATGAATTTGGATAAAAAACCGAGTATGCTAAATTCAAATCGTCATATCTTGAGTTGCAACCAACGAAATTGAGCCAACAATAGCTCAATGAAAATATATGATAGAGGAGAATAAGCCACAATGATCACATTCTGTAGGTCGAAACCGAAAATGCCAAAAAAGTTTTGAAAAACAAAAGATAACACGAATGGACAAAGTCAATGAGTGTTTTTAAATAGATATCATTTGTAAATTGTCCGAGGAAAAACATAATGACTCATGAGTATGTTCAGTTCCTCTGTGTAACTCTTACATGTGTCCATTTTTGAAATGAGAGAAGAGAAACGGAAGAAAAATGAAATGAGCATTGAATTTAACTAAAGAGTCTCTCTCTTGCCTTATAAAAAAGAACTCATGGCATAGAGAGTGGACTTTTTCCATTTGTAACAAAATATGGTACTATTATCTCTAAGTAAAAAAGAGTAGGAGGAATTTCGAAGTCATGACGATTATCGAATGCTCGTGGGACTATTCTATACTTGTATTTTTTGTTTAAATTGTTCTAGGTACGATCATATGAACTATTTTTTTGTTTAGTATCTAGAATCCTTTGTTGTTGTGATTTCTTATGAGTGCAGGGATGATATTATAGATATCCTCTTCCACTATTTGGGATGATTTATGTAGTATTATTGTGTTAACATGTCTTGGTTGTCATGAACTATTTTTTCAACCCAAGATATCATCTTAAGTTGTGTTCATCTTCTAGTTTTTTACTCTTGAGATAGATTAGAATTAGTTAGAGTTAGATTAATTTCTTTTTAGTTAATTTATCCTTAGGATTATTTAGAACCCTTTGGGTGGAAGTCCGTTGTATTTCCCTTTTTATTCTTTTAATTCTGAGTGACAGCGAGGCCCATAAACTCACGGGAAACACTACACTAAACAAGAGTAGGTTTGATTGGGACCTGCCATTGGGCGTTTTCCCTCGTCTGATTGAACGGGTCATTTTGGCCTGTCAGCAGGACACACTAGAAAGATCTTGGGATTTTCTAGTTCTTTAATTGTCCTCTTTTCTTGATCAATGTAGGAAATTTGCTAGGTGTGGTGTACAAATGAGCACAAAACGCACTCACGGTCCTTAAAAAAAGGGCACAACATGAACAAGTGCACGTTCTTGCTGACGAACTTACATGTCAAGCTTGTTGGAGATTCAAGCCTTATCAATCCTATAGGATTAATAACACATGTGAATTCTTGAGAACAAGCATATGTTCCTGCGAGTGCACATTCCTGCTGAGTCGTTTGCCATTTTTTCATCTACCAACTTCGTGCACTAACCCCATAATAGATTACATAGAGGCGCCCATGATTAGAAAATCTAATCAAATCCTTATTTTCTAGCTACCAATAGACCTACGAAGGGGAAAGGCACTTACATGGTCATTTGTATATTGCATATTAGACATACGCATACTAGAATGCATTAAGTGAATTGAACTTTGAACATATTGGACGTGATAAGGGCTTGCGATCTCCTCCTCATGGTCGGTCATGACCCTCTCCTTGTCCTCTACCAGTATATATGGAGCACATGATTGAGCATAATATTATTAATCTCAACCGTAGTTTTCCTCTCTATTGAGCTTGAGCTTGAGTTAGGTGATCGTCCAATAAATTCCTCACATACTTCTTTTCTAGAGTATGGTGTTTGGCTTGATGTTTGGCCTCATGTCACTTGGCTGGATGGATTTGGAGTTTCTTTCAAATACATAACATTACAAGACCATTAAGAACAACAAAAAGTTAGAAAGAAGAAAATGCTAATGAAAGAGTGGTGCAATAATATGATGAGTTTGTAGATTGCAATCATAGGTGTTTACCCAACTTACCTAATATTTGGAGCAAGCTAACAGACTGGTTGCAGTGGATTCCCATCAACAAGACTACATATGTTATATATACACTGAGGATTTCCATGTTAATACAATGTTAGGTAATCATTTTGTTTCACTTCCTCGCTCTCATTGGTGCAATCTCTAGTAACGACATTCATTGGATTTTCCCTAATCATGTTCATTGTTGAGACCATAGTTCAAAATTAAGAAATCATGTTCATCGTTGAGACCATGGTTCAAAATTAAGAAATTGGTAGTTCATCTGAGAGAAACTAGCCAAGGAGTCATCTCAAAGAGTATTAGCCCCCTCCTTTGTCTTTTCTTGTTCTACTAATTGTGGTTCACTATTTTCATAGGGTGAATGGGTTAGAAAGCAAGGTGACTTTACCATTATGTAGACGAAATGTCGCATTTCATTCCTCTACCTCTTGATCGCCACACCTTGTTGATTTAGGAGCTTCAAGAGTTAGATGGTTCCTAGATGCATATTAGATAGGTTTGCATGGTGTTAAATTGTGACATTGTGTGGAAAAGAATAGAGAGGTTCTCATGCATGTAACTACACTGCATCAAATGTAACCATACTACATGAGATGTTGGGAATTCGTGGAGGTCGGGAGGGGGCCGAGGCAAGATCTACTTTAAGGTCTAGGAAAAAGAAATGTCATTAGATACATTGTGCATAATTTTTTCAATTTTTTTTCTTAAAATTATTTTACACACACAAATATCGAAAATAAATATAAATACACCAAGACTAATTAAATCAAATCATCACCCATGAAAAATTTCACACACACATATATATAAATTCGAAATAATATATATTTTACAAAAGTAAAAATTTGTAAAACCTAACCGACTACAATAATTCTTGCCCATTCCTGGCTTGGAAGGAGGTGATAATGGAGGAATCTACTTTCCATAGTGGAACTGTATTTTAATTTAAAAATCTAATGTGTGCCACTAGAGTCCCCTTAGAATGGACGACATACTTTAAATGATTAAGTTGTTTTTAAATTTAAAATTCCATTGTATGACATGGAGTCGTTGTTTACCTTCATAAAGCAGGCAGCTTTAGGTTGATATGGTGGTGAATAAAGTAGCTTTATTGTTGATTGGATTGATGATATTGTCGGATTCATCATGTGATGCATCCAGCCAAACAGATTTATAAATTCTAGGTATTATAATATTAACTTAGGGATGAGTTAGTATTGGATTTATGCAGGTATAATATTTACTATTATAGTAACCTTGGATTTATGCAGGTATTATATTTAATATTATATTTACACTTGAATTACACA
>JZKD02S0436694.1:0-17713 GCA_000966675.3 Picea glauca
AATAACAATAATAATAATAATGACATGATTAATCCTCAATGGGGATTTAATCCAATAACAAAATAATAATAATGACATGATTAATCCACAATGGGGATTTAATCCAATAATAATATGAATTCTCTTCGTAGTTACATTATTTCAACACATTGCTTGTTGTCTTTATGTGTTCTTCTTTACCATGAATAACAGATTCGAGTCTATGGTTTTCACTTGTTAAAACATCGATTTGATCCTTTAAAGATTTAACCCGTGATTGTAGGATAGGGATATCAATATAATATCTATTGATCCAGGATAGACAGACTTCACAATTTGACTGTGCAATGGTTGCATGGGAACAAACTTGGTTGTGAACCGGAGCACCTTCCATAATGACAGTGGATTCATTAACCAATTTGACACCAGGAAACTCTAGATTATTTTTAAGACAGGGATGTAAATTGTTAACAAAATTGTAGGGTCGATCAAGGCATGGCTCGAATGACTAAAAGTCTTCTGTAGCGAGGAACCTCTCGATTTCAGAGTCCAAAATTTCATGGACGTTTGATCCGGATTATTTTCGATACGAAATGAGAGCGGAGATATAATAAAGAAATGCACAGAGATATCGCGTATATCCAGTAATATAACAGAAATATATCAGAGATGCAACCATCAATACAGAGATACAGTAATACACAATTTCTATTAATGAAAGAAATGTACAGAGACTGTAAAAATACAGAGTGAAAGAGTCTCTAGAATGGTGGCAGGTTATCTCTAAGAAGAGATGTGACGGCTACTCGCATTCGCAACAAGATGATTACAATGAGCCTCCGAAGGCCCTTTTACGATAAATGGGAATGCCAAAAGTCCTAGACATCCAAAAACTTAACCCTAGGAGATGAAGCACCAAAAGTCATGTGGGCCCCGTTTGGGTAAGTGAGTACATCAACTTCCCGGGGTCGTAACTTNCAAAATGGCCCCGGAAGTTAAAACCTGCTAAAAATAGTAAATTGCCAAAATGGCCAGAAAACTGTTTTGAGCCATTTGGAAAAGGTGGGTGGCCACCGATATCCACTTGGATCAACGTCAATCATACTGATTGAACACGGATGAGAATTCGACTTGTTACGAAGTCTCCTAGAAATTAGCCTGCCAACTCTTTTGTTTTTAAAATTTATATCAATATTTCTCTTCGATCTCTTTCCTATAGGTTTTTTTAAATTTTTAACATAGTCGTTTGGATGTATAATCTGTTGATAGGCCTGTTCAATGACCTTTGGATCGATCAAGGGTTCATTTTTAGGGGGAAAGACAGGTTTGGGGAAGTGAGAGAGACATCGTCGGGTGGACAAGGGTCTCCTCAAACATGAGTTTATCTACCTCCTCCATATCAGGGTTACCATAGCCATTTTGGGTTATGAATGAATCCCAACTGTCATTCAGTAACTCTAATTGATGCATGAGTAGGATTTTAATTAGGTCATGATGGAAAAGGCTAGAGTCTGACTGCTATTTTTCATATCTTTTATCCATTTTATAAAGAATCCTCAGTAAGTAATACGACATATTCAAAGGGAAACCCATAAAAATCATAAGCAGATGCAAATGTTACAAAAAACAAGCTCGAAACGTCCCTCACAGGTAACAAATTGCTTTACCACAGCAATAAAATCGTGCCACCGAGATTTTAGGAAGGAAATGGGCATACCTTTATCACACCCTTTTATTTTCGAAGATGTAAACAACAGGCTCCAAGGAACTTATTCCACTTTTGCATTTTTAAACCACCTTTGACTGCTTGCTGGTAGCCCTGTAGCTTGACTCAGGAAATCCTTGGTAAACTCCAGTTGCACATCACCAACCTTCTCTCTACAACCACCAAAGGAGAAAGCGAATTCTTGGGCAACCTGTAAATTGAAACTTTGAAACTTCCTAATTTAAACGAGCCAACCACTTCTCTCCAAATCTTCTCTGGCATCGTCATATAAGAGCAGAGTTTGAATGTTGTTTGGTTCAACTCTCACAACAAGAGCCATGATGGATGAAAGGGTAACGAATTAGACACAACACACAGAGAGGGTTTGCAAAGACAGTCTAGAGCCATAACTTGAGCCCGTGACATTCCAACAGTGAATGGTGTATGAACATAAAATCATAATGATTAGATGGGTGTTTATTGAAACACATGCGAAGAGGGTTTGAAAAGCCCAAGGGAAATCTCAAGAATGATGTTTGCCTACAAATCATAACACCACCTTTGCATCTAGTACGAGTCTAGGACCAAAACATTAAAATGAAAAATGAGTGCACGCATCGTGGGTGCTATCACAAGGTTTGGGTGAGTCGAAAATCCAAGACTTAGCAAAAGAAATGTAAAGCCAAGAACCAAACAAAACCATACCAAAAATCAAATTGTGGGGGCCTTTGATTCATGTAACCATCAATCTCTAAGCATGTTTGATGTTGAAAGGATCGAAACAAAGAGAGTAACTCTTCATGGCAAGGAACCAACTTCATTAATAAACTGTATGAACAACTTGCCTTTGACAAAATTTTAGAACAGAAAGGTAACACAGTCACAAATTTTCATGCTTCGTATTCATGCTTCCAGTCATGAATGAAGCATGAAAGATAATAATAGGAAAAAGCGACAATTTACAACTGTTGTTTCGAAAATTGTGTCATGAGGAGTAATAAAAACAAATGACTCCGGTTAGGCAGCTATGTAGATCAATTAATTGATATAAAAAGTCAACAACATGTTGAGCTGCCAACATGCTCCCCATGCAGTATTAGGGGTGCACTGACGCACTCACACTTATGAAATTAAAAATTCCGTGAACTACGTCCACCCCTATCATACACCACAGTGTGCCAACGCTCCCCATCCACACTCAAGGAGTGCTAGTGCTCCCCTATCAATCCTAAGGGAGCATTGATCTTGAAACTAGCGCTCCCCCACCCATTATGAAAGAGCATTGATCTCCTCAAAGAAAATTTTGCGGGGTTTTGTGAAAACTTAAGGTATGGAGTTTTTTGGGATTTTTCAAAATTGAATTTCTTTTTTTTAAAGTGAAAACATGAAGAAGTAATTCACGTGGAGGCTACTTTAAAAGGTTTACTATATTTTGGAATATAGTATGTAGAAGGTATAAAGTGAATTAAAAGGTGAATTTTATTTTTTAAATTAAAGGTGAGGTTGGTAAAAAAAATTTGTTTTATTAAATCTTTTATTAAGCCTTTCTTTTAAAGGGCCTTGGTTTTTATAAGTAGTGGGTATTAGGAAACTTTTTGCTAATGGATAATATGTAAAGTTCGAAGTTTGAATTTGAAAAGTTCAGTGGTAAAAGAAACTTTGAGCTCTCGAAGCTCAAGATGCGGGATTTACTTGTGCAACAAGGGTTGCAAAAAGCATTGGCAGGCAAGTCAAAGAAACTAACAACCATGATGAATGAGGAATGGGAATATCTGGATGCAAAATCTCTTAGTACCATTCGTTTATGTCTGGTGGATGATGTTTTGTTTAATATCATAGGAGAGGATACAACATCAGGCTTATGGAGCAAGTTGGAAAGTCTATGTATGACGAAGTCCTTGATGAGCATAATCTACTTGAAGAGACAGTTGTACAGTTTGCGGATGAAATAAGGTACAAAAGTTGTTGACCATTTAAATACCTTCAATACCCTTATAGTTCAATTGACTAGTACGAAAGTTAAATTCGAAGATGAAGATAAGGCTATTACACTATTGTGTTTGTTGCCCGAGTCTTAGGATAATCTAGTCACCTCTATTAGCTTTTGCTCAGTAGATATTTTAGATTATGACTCTATTGTGGGAGCTTTGTTGGCTGAGTAAATGAGGTGAAAATCTAGTAAAGAAACCTCAAATTCAGAGGCGATGTTGGTCAGAGGTCGAACTAAAGAGAAGGATGAGATAATTTTTTCTCGATCTAAGTCAAGACATAGAAAGGGTAAATAAAAATGTTGGTATTGTGGAAAAACAGGACATCTCAAGAAAGATTGTTGGAAGAGAAAGGAAGCTGAGGAAAACTCTACGAAGGAAGAAAATTTGGCTGTAACAAATTTAGGTATGACTGATCAAGTTTTATCCATTTCTAGTAATTTACAATATCAAGAAGAATGAAAGTTAGATTCAGGTGCCTCCCACCACATGTGTTCACATAGAAATTGGTTCATTTCTTACAAATGTACTGATGAGGGTGTAGTGTTTATGGGAAATGGTATTCCCTATAAAACTGTTAGGGTTGGCAGTATTAGAATCGGGATGTTCGATGGTATTGTTAGGGAATTAACAGATGTTAGATATGTACCTGATCTTAAATCAAATTTTATTTCATTGGGAGTGTTGGATTCTAGTGGATATAAGTATACAGGTCAAGGTGGAGCACTCACATTGTTGAAAGGTAGTTTAATAGTGATGAAGGCAACAAAGGTTGATAACCTTTATAAGATGGAAGGGAGTACTAAAGTGGCTTATGAAGTGACAGATGTATATTCTTGTTTATGGCAGAAGCATCAAGGTCTAAAGAGTAAGAAAGAATTGCAGGTCCTGGTAAGCGGTAAATCATTTCTAGACTTAAAATCTTTGTTTCTGAATTCCTACTTGTTTTATATCTCTGCAAGTTATGATGGTAGTATAAAGGGATTTTTTGTGTGGGATCCTACTTCTCACAAGGCCATCATTGACAAATATATAGTATGTATGGAACAACCAAAAGGGTTGATTCAAGATCGCAATGGTAAATTTGTTTGCATGCTAGATAATTCATTGTATGGCCTATTGGTACCCAGGAAAATATACAAGAGGTTTGGATCCTTCACAGTGAGTCAGAATTTTTCAAAGGGTAGGATTGACTATACAGTTTATAGTACATTCACAGTCTTGATGTTATTTGTTGATGATATGCTCGATGCAAGCCGAAGCGTGGATAAAATCAGTAAGAAAATGATTCATGTGGACATGACAATTCAGATGAGGGATCAAGGAGCATCAAAACAAATTATGGGCATGGAAGTACACAGAGATGGTAATGGTAAGCTGTGGTTGGATTTCAGTATGAAAATTGTAAAACCAGTCTTTATCCCTCTTGCTTTTTGTTATAAGTTTTCTTCAAGTATAGGGCCTATCTATAAAGAAGAAACGGTTATGTCTCATGTAAGTTCAGTAGGAGGTCTGTTGTATGTGATGAAATGGTTAAGACCACATGTTTCACATGCTAATGATGTTGTCAAATACGTGACAGATTCAGGTGTTGCAATGAAATGGGTGCTTCAACATTTAAGAAACACAAATGTCACCTATAATGGTTACGCTGAGATGGTCAGTGATAATTGTAATGTATATTTTACAGGTGTTTTGGACAGAAGGAGATCTATCACTAAATATGTCTCACAACACAATTGTGGAAGACATGTTGGAGGTGGAGTGACCCCTCAGGAAATCCAAACTTGTGCAAGTCACACAGGAAAAATCATGAAACCAATTTTATTAGAGAAGCTACAATGGTGCTTGGCTTCTCTTGGCTTGCATAAAAGGTGATGAACAAAAGGAAGGAGCAAGGTATCAAGTTAATTGTTGTCAAGGTGGAGATTGTTGGGATTTGTTCACAATGAATTCCTCCAATGATGGATTTGGATCCTGTTATTCTGCGTTGGTTGCAACTAAATAGACGATAGGGATTTCATTTAATAACCAGTTTTTTGTAAATGTATATAAATACATGTAAACCCGTAGAGGCAGAGAGAGAGACAGAGTGAGAACTTGCAAGTTTGTTGTAATATCCATGATTTGAATAATAAAACAACCAATGCCTATGATTGGTGGACGTAACTCAATGTTTGGATGAACCACGTGAAATCCATGTGTTTCTTATCCATGTGATTGTTAATTATCATATGTGAATTGTGTTTTCCACATTTACAATTCTAACAATTATTAGTTGAACTTCTACAAAAAAAAAAGAGAGATGTTGTCCAAACAATTTTCATGAAATACATTAATAACTGATTTTCTATGGGTAGTACGGTTCTGTGAAAAATCATTTTTAGGAATTATACGTGTAGTACCGATCATTTTTAAGGATTATACATGGAGTACTAGCTAATGCATATTTCAAGTTCTCGGATTTCAATTTCTTGAACAAATAAACCGTTGCAAAAGTGAGTCAAGAAATTTTTCCATGCCAAGGAAGCGATGATAAAAAGTTCCAACGGTTTTATGCAAATCAAATATCAGTGCTTAGTCGACGTGTATGTGAGTCATCGCTCGAATTCATTCAATCATCTTCATCGACAAGGTCGACCACCTTCATTTCCTTCAGTTGGCTTCAATAGTTGACTTCCTCCAATGCACTACATAGATAAGAAAACAATCATCCAGCTATAGAATATTTATCCTTTGAATTTAAGATTGAGACTTGTGATTATGATGGTTTTAGGGGTTAAATTTAGCAAATGAGCTAATTTTCCATGTTTTTTTTCCCAAAATCCATATTTTCAATAAATGATTTTCCCAAATTCCATAGAATACAAATTTATCTTAAAAATCACCAAAAAATTATAGAAACTATATAAAATCCTTAGAAAATTGAATATTTTTACAAAACTATCACCAAACATTTTACATTTGGTACATTAAGCACTAACAATATTAATATAAATTTCCATCCTTAAAATTACCCCAATGCCAATGAACTTCCAAGCATACTCTATATATAGACAAACTTGTAACACTTAACAATTATGTTATTAAATATTTTGAGCTTCATATTCCAATCATTTCGAAAGATTCCAAATTTGTGCAGCCAACAAGTCCTTAATCAACCAAAATTTTCTCACAGTAGTCAACAACAAGGTTTTCTTTTCTCATCGATTGTTGGATTTTCTTTAGTAAACAAAATCGAGACAGTCTCTTCTATGCACAATCAGAATTTCTCTTTGTGCGAAGGTTTGCAGGAGCTGAGGCATATGCGCATAAGTCCTAGACACATCCGACTCGACCAACATGTCTTTGACACGTCCGACTATCAAGCAACTCGACCAAGGCGTTGCACTCAACATCTTCTAATCGACCAACTCATCCAATTCGTCCAACATTCCCTAATTGTCGATTGGGTTGTTTTGCCAAAACGATACAAGCCAACTAAGAAGTCCTTCGATTTAGGCTTCTTGGTTTCGACCAACATCATTTGCAGGCTTCTTCTTTTGGACGGGAAGAATTGTGAACTGTTTGATAGAAATTTTATTTTGTCTTTTATGTGCAGACTTATTAGCATCCAAGAGCAACAACGTTCCCAAATAGATTTTCTTGGGCATATTCCATATCACATAGTATTCATGAGCATCCTCAATCAACCAACATCTCATTTCTTGTGCAAATTTCTTTCATGCAGCTCTCACCGACGAGCAACAATCGGACAATATCATCATGAGCAACATGTATGCCCAACCACCTTATGAAATTCATGGATTTTCATCAGATTAATGAAATTATCAAACAATGTACATAACAACAACCATTTTTTACTTCTTTGTTTTTCTAGAATTGCAGTCTAGCCATTTACGATCGCGCCCCATGAGCAACATATTTTATTTTAATCTCATTCTCACTCAGACAACTCACCCTTCATGATTTAAAGCAACAACCACTAGCGATTGATATTCTTCAAAACTTTTCGGGGTTTTCTTGTGCAAACAACCTCTATGAGAAATCATCCAGGTCTGAGTGGAATCAACGACCACAAACAATCATAAATATTCCACGCAACAACAACATCAATGTTCCTCGAAAAAAACTTGAGCATGTTCCATCAACATTCATGAGCATTTCTTCTTATCTCTACATATGTCCACAAGCTTTCCACAAGCTGCGATGGATCCTCTTATATATCCATCAGTTTCAGACCACACCCATCAACTGCTGCTGTCACCCAACCAGATGGAGGAAACTACGCCAATGTTGTAATCTTGTAGATCACAAAAACATTCACAGAGAGGCTACATTAAATCACCACACACATACTCACCAATGAAGAGAGTAATTGGGAAGGTAAACCAATCCATCTTTTGTTCCTTATTCATGAGTATAAATACATAGGGTAAATCTTAAATAGTTGGAGCTAATGTACCCACTCTAGTATTTTAGTTATTCCATACCTTTAGTATTTTAGTTATTTTATACCTTTACCATTTTTTACATGTCTTTACTTGGATTTATCCTCTTTATTACATACATTTATATATATGAACTCTAATGTATGATGATAAGGGCTTAGAATCCACTACAACAATGCCTAATAAGAGACACTTTTGAAGTACTTATGGAGTCTTTAGACACATAAAATTTCATTGCCAAGTAATTTATGCTTTACATAATTTGAGCATTTAATTTATTTTTTTCTTTCTCATCTTCTCATCATTTTCTTTGTAACTTTTCACTTTTATTCTCAAGCTTCTTAGAGTCTCTATTAATGTTTCTAGTTTCACTTTGATCCAGTGACCATTACATACCGTCTCTTCATTTCTAACACTAATATTCTAACCTTTGGCTTCTCTTTCATGACTAAAGACTCCCTCTCCTTCCTCCATTTCCCAAATCAACATTCTTAGCTTGAAATGATGTGTTTATACTCCTATTTTGTAAGAAAGTGTGCATGCAACACAATTTTTATTAGACAAAAGAATAACATGTATACACATTTGTTGAGAGGCTTCTTAAGCCCTTGTAATAAGCCATCATACATTATACATTAGCATAAAAATGTATGAATACATGTAATAAAGTATGTCAATGCATGTAAATGTTAAATTCAACTTAACGAAGGATTAGTTGGCACAGGTACAACTGCTCCAACCATCTCTATATTGTAGAAATACACATGAAGATGGAATACAAACTCGGATGGATATCCTTTCCACAAATATCTCTCTCTTCTTGAGTACACATGTGTCCCTATTATTCCTCCTATAATGTAGCTCTCTTTTCTTGAAATTATGTTCTTATTCCTCAGACTACAACACTTTGGTTCCGTCAAGTGAGTTTATAATCTAGTTGGTCGAAAAAAAAAAAAACATTATGTTGTTGATTGCATCAGTTCCAAGATTTATTGTAAAATCTTAGTTGAAATAGAAAGAAGGGGGTTAAACATGCATCTTCAAAGATAGGTGATCGTGTATTCCTATTGTAATGCAAGTCGATGTCTAGCCAACAAGATCGGTTCCTTACCAATGTCAGTCGATATCTAGTAGACAACATTTTATTGAGTTGTAGCAGTCTGGTACCATTCTTTATTTTTCCATTGAGTCATTGAGTCAAGTTGTAGTAAAGTCCTCCTTCATGTAATATCAAATGTATGCTGTATGTATTCTCAGAGACCATAAAAGCATAAAGAAGGACATCCAAGTTTGACGAGTAGTATAGAAAATAAGTAAAAGAGTAAGCATTGATACTGATCATTTTGGCAACATATAAAAACATTCAAGAAAGAGACATTAGATAATGAGACACACACACAAGAAATTGAAAAACAAGATGATGGCACAAGAAATCCTAAATTGATTGAGCCCCCTGGTATAAAAGTTGTAGAATATTTCCTAAGTTGTGACCTCAAAAGCTGAAAATAAGAGAAATGGTAGGTTGACCGAAGCATGGTGTTCCACCAGAGGGTGTGTGTAGGGGAAAGATGAGCACAAGTCGGGCCAAGCACTACTCCAAAGGAATGATGGTGTAACAAGAGAGTCAAGAGGACCATTTTTGGGGAGGGTAGCTGAGTGTTGGAGACTCAATGATTGCATAGGAATTTACCATATTGAAGATGAATGCTAAAGAGTAACATGTCAGTTGTTATTTGCACACTTGCTCGGGATGAGGAAGGAATTGAGTATGGGGGAGATGTTAGGAGGCCTCTTAGGCCCTTGTAATAAGAAATAATACATTATAAATTAGAATAAGAATGTATAAATACATGTAATAAAGTATGTGAGTGCACCTAAATGTTAAATGAAACCTAATGAAGGTTTTGTTGGAGCAGGTACAACCGCTCCAACCATATCTCTATTGTACAAAGACTCATGAATATGGAATACAAACTTGGATGGATATCCTTCCCAAAAATGTCTCTCTCTTATTGAGTACATGTGTGTCTCTATTATTCCTCCTATAATGTAGCTCTCTTTTCTTGAATTCATGTCCTTATTCCCTAGACTACAAAAACATTTTTGGAAAAAGGACTATAAAAAGTTATATATATATATATATATATATATATATATATATATATATATATATATATATATATATATATATATATATATATATATATATATATATTTCTTCCTTAAGGTCATCAATTGTATTCTTCCAATTGACTATGATATCTACTACTCAAAACAATTTTCTAGGTTCATAATTGAATTCCTCTCTTTGAGAGATTTCCAATGACTATTTGTTTGTCCATTTCTGAGCTCGGAGTAAAAATTTATTCCCTTTTGAAATTTATGGAATTTTCCTTTCAACATAGGTCTCTCAAGCTGATGTGGCATCCACATGGACCCATTCCACATGTGTTGGATGACGTGGTGCTGACATGGTAGCTGATGCACAAACCAACCCACAAGGCATAAGTATATCAATACTAAAATGGGACTTGGAAATTAATGGGGGTCCGAGGTCCAATATAGACCTACTATCCCACTAGGACACCAACCCATATGGATATTGAATCCCCATGCAGACTTCCCTCCCAAGCTTATGTGTGAAGATCAATGGTCCAAATCTCTTATGTGTGAAGATCTAATTGACACCTGTGAGACATGACACCTCCCTTCATGACATGTGGGATAACCACAATGCTACACGTGGAACCAACATGGTACTGGCTTGGTTCTAATAATGCATATGATGTGGAACCGAACACCTATCACTGTCTTCTTCCTACTAATGCTCCATATTTGATGTGACATCTAAGTGAAACCTTCCACATGTGTTGGACATGGAAGATGATGTGGCCACTGGCCCACCGAGAGAAACAACCCACCGACGTATCAGAATGTCAACATTGAGATAGGCTCGAAAACTTTCGGGGGTCCAGGGGTTCGATATGGTCCCATCAACCCACTGTGGCAGTGGGCACACCGACCCACTGGGATATCAAGTATCGACTTCCCAAACTTGACCCCACTTATATTCTTTTGATATTTGATATTCGAGGCATCGACCCACCGATCAAAAGTTTACATCTTGTGCGAATCGGTAGGGTTCCATGACTCTTTTTTTCTTCATGCACAAATGACTAAGGATTTATTTATTTATTTTTTATATATCGTTCAATATATCTTTTCCCCATGCATGTGGGATAAAATAAAATAATGTCCATTACAGATCTACGATGGGAATCCACACGTGGAATGGATCCATGACTCATATCCATTGTCACTTCAAAAGTTATATCCGTCAGTTTTGTTTCCCGAACCGCGAATGGGAACATCGCGTTAGGGTGTCAAGGCCATGGAGGACCTCTTAAACATGCTTCAAAGGCGATATTGAGAATGTTAACCACAATTTTCTCACCTCGACGTTGTCCATAGAAATGTAAACAATTCAAAGGAATACTTCCAAATTTTTTGTAGATGGCCCCTTCAAAGGCCGAATGTTGCAAACTTGGCTTTGATACCACTTTGTAACATATCCAACGACCAACAGGCTGGGCCATGCTACTCAAAATTTACTTCTTGGACTAATTCAAAATTTTGATACCAATTAATTATTAGAAATCACGAAACATACCCATTCAATAATAAATATTCATGTTACATCATAAATAAATGAGCCATATTCCATACACAACAATAACCAGGAAGCATGCATAGAGTAAACACATCATATCTCAAAGATAATAATTAATACACAACGAAAATGAATACACAAGCAGAGAAAACCATGACATAGAGAACTTATCTTTAACAAAATTAAGCATCAAATCGATGCAGAACAAAGAAGTTCCACCCAAACTTAGACACCAATTTTCCAAGTATCATCATTAGGTCACCCCAAAGCTAAGGCTATAAGTCCATAAGGATGGGTCTCAGACCGACACTCAACTCCCCAAACCAGTCAACAATCAAGATCTCATAGGTTTCTCAAACACACAAAAATTCCAATTTACCAGCTCTTTTCCCCTTCAACTTGCACCACCCAAAGAGAATGAACCCCCTTCACCACCAAAAAATCCCTCAGGTTGTCCACCTCTTTCTAGAGCTCTAGTTCTTCTAGTCAGGATATCTCAATGATGGAAACTCTCATGATTCTCATCTATGGATAGTTTTCTCTTAACTTTCATTATTTTCATGCCCACAAGAATCCATCCCTTTTCATAATAATCAATAATTAATTACATCCAACTAACCATGTCTTCTTGCCTTTAGAAATTCATTTTCCTTTCCCCGTGCATAACCAAGAATGAGCAGAAGAGTGAATTCGAGAGGAAAAACTCCAAAAATGATTTTTGAGTAAGAATGAATGGCCAACTCAAAAGAAAATTAATAAAGGTGATTAAATATAAGAATCATAATGTGGTATTCCTCCAAGAAGCTCATGTAACCACCTCTTTCTCTCGAAAATTCCAAGGTGGGTAAAATAAGAATAACTTAGAAATGTAAAGGCTTAGTCACTCAAATTTTCCCCTCTCTCGTTGAATTCTAGCCCCATATAAATATTTTCCTTGGCCATATCAAAACCAACAATGAATTTTATTAATAACAATGTTCAAATTATTACATTTCCTAGGCACTCCGAACCCTTTTAATTGTTTAGGAACTCCGACCTTTCATCAAATAAAAAAATACCTTATTAATCCCGGGACTCAAAATCGGGGTACTACAGCAAGGAAAAAGACTACTCCATACAAACCTTAACAAAATGGAGTTGTATAAATAATTAATAGGACTTTGATGGAAAAATCAAAGATCATTCTTAGTGTTGTCATGTTAGGATAAGAATTCTAGGCAGAGGCAATGGATACTGCAGGTTTCTTGGTAAATTGATCACCCTAATTATCGTTGGTTGAAAAAATTCAGAATGAGATATGGAATGGTAAAAAAATATCTCTTATACATCTCATAGCTTTTGGTTTTGATTCGTATGTACAAGTTCCAAAGGAAAATAAGAGTAACATGGATAATAAAGCTGAAAAATGTATCCTCATTGCTTATAAAGATGGTACAAAAAGTTATAAACTTTGGAATCTAGTAACTAAGAAGAGTGTTTATAGTGAGGATGTTGTTTTAGAGAGGTTAAAGATGTTACCAAATAGGAAACCTGCCAAGGAATAAAGAATCAAAGATAATAGAGTTTGAGTTGGAGGAAGAAGAATATGACTCAATAAAAAAGGATGAATCATAAGAAAAAGAACCTCATACTCCATTTTTGAGGAGATCAGTTTGGGAAAGATGGCAACCAAAAAGGTATACTCCACCTAATTTTCATTCTAGTTTTGATTTAAATATTACTGATAATGGTCCTAGAACTGTTAGAGAGGAAATGGATTTAGAGGATTGTAAAACATGTGTCAGGTCAAGTATGGAAGAATGTGTAACTCCACACTTGTGTTTCACATTAACATGAGAGGTTCATAAATACATTGTAATAAACTATTGGTCTTCCCTAACGGGTGACTCTTCCTATCACCTAAGACTCTTCATATTTACAATAATTTTACAATAACACAATCCCAAGGATTACATGTCCAAAATTCCCCCCTTAATCTGAAGGGGTGTTTGTGAGTCCAGGAATCATTTCGAATTTTTCATTTTTTCTCTTCCAAGCGCCTTGGTGAAGATGTCTGCAATTTTCTCATTTGTGGAACAATGCATCTAGTGATAATATTGGCCTCTACATGATATCGAATCATGTGATACTTTGTGTTGATATTCTTAGTTCAATCATGGAATGTGGGATTCTTGGCCAACTTGATTGCATAATTATTTTCAACTAGAAGAGGAGTAGAATTCACATGTTTCTCCTGTAAATATTCAAGTATTTTCCTGAGCCACACAATCTCTTCTGTAGCTTTTGAAACTACCACATATTCTTCCTCTATTTTGGAACTGATTGTTTGCATCATATCCAAGAGACAATTGCTGATCCAAGACTCATGAGATAGCCTAAATTTGACACTCCATTTTCCTTATCCACAACAAAGTCTGAGTCAAAATATCTGATTAGGTTGAAGTCGTCTACCTTAGAGTACCTAAGTCCAAAATCTTGTGTTCCCTTCAAGTATTTTATAACTATTTTTATAGAAGACCAATGTACTTCACAAGGAATTTGCATGAACCTTGAAATAATCCCAACAACAAATGAAATGTTTGATTTGGTGATAGAAATATAAATAAGACTTCCCAGAATTTGTCTATACTTGGTTTCATCCTCAAATTAATTCCCTTATTTTGATGTGAGTTTCAAATTCTATTCCATTGGAGTAGAAAGAGGATTACACTCAGTCATGACAAACTTGTTCAATAGTTCTCCAATGTACTTCTTCTAGGATATGAATATGTACTTTAGATTTTGAATCACTTCAATTCCCAAATAGTAGTGAAGATGTCCCAAATCTGTCATCTCAAAGCCTTTCTTCAAATATTTCTTTATGGATGCAATGCATATTTTATTTTTCCCTATTATCAATATATCATCTACATAAACTACAAGATATACAACCATTTTTCCAACTTTCTTGAAAAACTTGCATCGTCAAGATTGGAATGTTTGAAATTCAATTTTAGATGATGATCATTTAACTTTTCATATCATGCTTGTGGTGCTTGTTTCAGGACATATAAGGATTTGATGATCTTGAATACCTTATGTTCTTTTCCCTTCACAACAAATCCTTCTGTATTAGACATGAAAACATTCTCTTTCAAATCTCCATTCAAGAAAGAAGTCTTCACATCTATTTGATAAATTTTCCATCAATTTTGTGCTTCCATAGAAAATAGAGTATGGATGGTAGCCCATTTTGTTGTGGGGGAAAATGTCTCATAATCAACACCTTCTTTTTGTGAAAGTTAATTTTCCATGATCCTTTCTTTTTTCTTTTCAAGTGAGCCATTTTATTTGTACTTGTTCTTGAATACCCATTTGCAATTGATTAGTTTTGTCCCAAATGGAGGTTACATCAACTTCCATGTCCCATTCTTGATGAGAGCATCATATTCCTTCTGCATGGATTCTTTCCATTCATCATGAGAAGTGGGTTATTCAAAGGAAGTCAGTTCAAGGTTAGTATATAAATTCAACTCACAATGATATGAAAAATCCATGTCATCTACATCACTTGATTTTGAATTATATACATTACCTCCATCTTGTCTTGAGGAAATTCAGGTTCCTGTATTTCTGACCTCATCAGGATGAACACTTTTAAGTGTCTTTGGGATCCATTTTGGTAGAAATTTATGAAGTGGTTGGAACTTTTTCATGTGGGGAAGATGCTTCTTCAAAAGGAGATTCTAGAGATTGACCCAATATAGGGATCCCCCCTTCAATATTTGGAATCTCATCATAAATTCATGATATTTATTTACATAAGTGAATATGTCCAGATTATCAAGTTGCTTCTCAAAGTTTCATCATTCTTGGAGAATTCAAGAAATATTAAATCTCTAGAAAGAATAAATTTCTTGTTTGTATCATTGTAAAGATTGTATCCCTTGGTGGTATTTGAGTACCCCAAGAATATGCACTTCCAAATCCATGCATCAATCTTGCTACTTTTATCCTTAGGAATCAAGGCATAACATGTAGAACCAAAGACCCTAAGATGCCTCACCAAAGGAATGCATCCATGACACAATTCATAAGGAGTTATATTTTGAAGAGTATGATATGGACACCTATTTTTCACATAAACTTCACATAGAACTACATCATCCCAAAACATCAATTTTACATTCTTTATAAAAATCATGGAACCAACCATATTTAGGAGTGTCCTGTTCATTCGTTCAACTACATCGTCTTGTTGAGGATTGTATGGAACTATGGTTTGATGCTTAACACCATGTTGGAAAATGTATCTTTAAAATTAATTAGATGTATATTCTTTTATGTTATCAGTATGAAGAGATCCAATATCACACTGAGCTTCATTTTGAACCCATACATCAAAATTTTTAAAATTCTCAAAAGCTTGTGATTTATATTTCAACAAGTACAACTAACACATCCTAGTGTAATCATCAATAAAATACATGATATATTAATTTCCATTTCGAGAAAGAACATGCATAGGGTCACATAAATCATAATGAATCAATTCAAGTTTTCTACATGCTCTGGAAGTATAATCATGAAATAGTTGTTTTCTATGTTTTCCAAGGATACAAGCATCACATTGCTTCAATTTTATAAGAATAGTAGGAAAACTAGAAACACTATTCTTTTTCATCAAACTTAGACTATCATAATTAATATGTCCAAATATAACATGCCAAAAAATACTATATGGCATTATACCTTCACCGTGATGAGAGAAGTATGCAACATTTTATGTATGGGAAAATGTCCCTTTCAACTAAAACAATCTTGCATATTCCATTCCGGTCATGACAACCATGTTGTCATATTCCTTCTTTATTTCAAGTTTTCCATTGAACATACGAATAGAGTGGCCTTTCTTTCGGATGTGCACAATGGACAACAAGTTCCTTTGCATCTCAGGAAGATAGAGCACATTATGCAAAATAAAATATGGGAATCCAAGAAACTTAAGTCTGATGGTGCCCATTCCTGAAGGTTTGAAACTCAATTTATCTACAAAATACACTACACCATATGCATTGTCATTGAATTATTCAAAGAAGTATCTTCAAAATGTCATATGGGAGGTTGCACTTGTGTCAACATCTTTCCAAGAAATACATGAAGTGCTAAAAAAATCTTATGTTACTCTTATATTGCAATGAGAAACAAAGTAATGAGAAGATTCAAGTGTTTTACCTTTTGCTAGTTTTGAAGTTTTACCTTTGTCATCTTTCTGATTTTTTTTTGTCTTAATTGATATTCTCCCATGGAACTCTGCAATCATTTGCTTCATGTGTCTCATTCATTTTGCAACGGGTACAGTGAATATTGGATATATCACCTTGGTTGTGTCTACCGCCCCTATCTTTGAAAGTATTTCTTTGAAATCCTATTTTGATGCTCTGTCCTTTAGAATAATTATGTGGTTGAATCTTCTCTTTCTAATCAAGGAACACATTCTCACTAATGGAATGAGATCACTTATTTTCAAAGTATTTCTCACATTCTGTGACATTCTCCACCAATTTTTCAAATGTGATGGATTCATTTGACCACTTGCTTGTGGAGATCCAAGGTAGTGAGAATATGTAGGGTAGAGGGCCTTAATGGAGGCCATGAGAGGGAGGTATATCTTCACCCCAATGCCATCAATGTCATACAATATGGATTTGAACTCATAAGCTAAAGCCATAGGCTCATCATTCTTCAACCCTAGGTTGAATAACTTCACCATTTGTTGTATGAGTTCCAATTCAGAGTGTGTGTCATTCATTCATTTAATCTCTTCAAAACACTATAGGAGTTGTTAATAGCAGAAATATGAAGGATCTCTTATGCTCTTACTTTAGTAGAAATTAAAACATATGATTTCTAGTCCTTTTCCTTCCATATGGCACATTTT
>JZKD02S0436705.1:0-17713 GCA_000966675.3 Picea glauca
TATATATATATATATATATATATATATATATATATATATATATAGTTTCACAATATTTTATGTGTACATATGTTTTTATTTGTACACAGTTCGAAAAATATTATGTGGCATATCCCAGTTGGATGTTGGGGATGTTACAGGCCTTCCCACCCCTTAGTAACTAGATTGTCCCAGGTAAGAATCTTGTTTTCCAAAGTGAGCCAAGTGAAGAGTTTGATTTTCATGGCTACTTTCCATTTCCACAAAGAAATCATCCATCCTCTTATAGTGTGATGCCAAGTGATCTTCACGATAGCTCTGTAGACATTTTTTACTAAGAGGATCCCTGATTTATTACCACCCACCCAAAGGAGTTCATCTTCCCTGTCTTGTAACTGAATACCCGCACCTGAAAGAACAGTCCTAAAATCTTCCCATTCCTTACCTAAAGCTCCCAAGAGTCCTAAAGTAGCACTATCTTTCCAGTAAGAGTCTAGAAAAGCCAGTCTCGTTGCATTGCGTGCCTGAAATAAGAAGGTGATATCTTGTTGCTTTAAAGCATATATAATATCTATCGATAAGATGGACTTCCTTCCCAGACCAATAATTATGTCCCTGCCTACCAGGATCGCCCGCCCACTGCTCAGTCTCCAGCAAATCCAGTGGCCAATAAGAGGAAGATATTTAAGAATGATTTTCTAGGTCTGTGATGTCGACGCCTGGGAGAAAGTATCCAATCTGAACCAAGTGGTCACTGAGACGTATGGAAAATAATTTCCCTTAATAACTGAGTTCCAAATCCTTGTCTTCGTCAACACTCTCCACAGTGTATTCGTCACAAAAGATTTGTTAAAGAGGAAAATATTTATCAGGCCCCAGCCCCCAAACTTCTTAGGTTTATATATTGCCTCCCATCTGCAGAGGTGCAATTGTTTCCTATCACTGTAGCCAGACCATAACAAGGAGAAAATGAGTTGTCGAATCTTAAATAAAACTGAATTTGTCAGATGAGGTTATTTTCATCAATGCTTGGTGCATACTTTATCCTCCAAAGCTTGGCCCAGAGATCTTGTGGTCACTTGAGCCATCTCCACCATATTTTGGTGCTCAAGAGTTTATTTAGAGTTGTCATATCCCTTAGCTTGAGGCCTCCTTGTGATTTGGGTTTGCAGAGATTTTCCCAGCTGATCAGAGCCCAAAAAAAATCGGTCTTTGCCCCCTGCCATAGAAAATTTCTTTGCAGGGTTCTGGTAGCATTGAGGATGAAGCTTGGAGTGGCTAAGGCTGAGAAGGTATAGATTGGCAAGGCTTGTAGGACAGACTTGAGGAGGACAAGGTGATTGGGGAGGTTGAGTGCACGAAAGGTCCAAGAGGCAAGTATTTTCGTGAAGGAGGTGAGAAGGCCTTCCCAAGAGTTGTTTCTTAAGGCCTTTTCTAGGAGGGGAATACCTAGATATTTGGATGGAAGGGAGCTTTGAGTGAATGCCAGGATCGTTGTTATGTGAAGTTGGACTGGGACCGGGGTGTTAAAAAGGAATATTTTGGATTTTTCTTTATTTATGTCCATTCCTAAGGCATCACAAAAGGTTTCAAGGATAAGGAGGATTTTGTGGGCCTATTGGACTGTGGGGGAACCCATCATTAAGGTGTCATCAACAAATTGGTTGTGGGAGACCGTAGGATCGATGCCATGCAAGGGTAATTCGACTAAAGTGTGGTCTGCAATTGAAGCTTGAATAGACCGACTTAGGCCTTCCGCCATGATTATGAAGAGGAAGGGTGATAGGGGTCCCCTTGATGAATCCCTCGTGTGGGTGAAAAGGAGCAAAAGGGAACTCCATTGATGAGGATAGAAAAGAAGGTAGAGGAGGTTAGATTCAAAATCCATTCAACCCAGGAGGAAGCAAAGCCAAAGGCCAATAGAATAGATTACATGTAATCCCAGCTTAACTTGTCAAAAGATTTAGAAAGATATAATTTTAACAACATACCTGGAGTTCTAGTCTTTTGAAGTGAGTGGATGACTTTGTGTGCCAGAATGATGTTGTCTAAGATTTACCTTCCTTCCACATATCCTAACTGCTCTGGTGAAATAATGAAGGGAAGGAGAGGTTTAAGGTATCGGGCAATCACCTTTTTTAGAAGCTTGTAGATTGCATTGCAGAGAGATATTGGCTTGAACTGTTTTGGGTGATTGATTTTCTCTTCTTTGGGGATGAGGGTGAGAAAGGTAGCATTGAGAGATAGAAGAACCTAACCTGAAGCCCTAGAGTCCTCAATAATTTCCCACACTTCCTCCCTTACCATTGGCCAACAGTGGTGGAAAAATTCTCATGTGAATTCATCTGGCCCAGGAGCTTTTCCTTCTGGAGTATCTTGAAGTTCCAGATCCACTTCTTCAATTGTTATAGGCCCCATCAGTGCTTCATTATGTTCCTCAGTGATTGTGGAAGGTATGTGCTGAGTAATTTGAGCAATGGCATGAGATCTATCGCTCGGAGGTTCAGACAAGAGATCTTTGTAGTAGGAGACCAACTCCTCTTCCAGGTCGTCGTGAGAATTGAGAGTTTTCCCTTCTTCCGTGACTGGGTGTGAGATAGTATTGATATGTCTTTGTTGAATAGTGGACCTGTGGAAGAATTTGGTGTTTATGTCACCCTCCTTTAGCCATTCCACTTTGGATTTTTATCTCCAAAGGATCTCCTTTTGGAATATCCTTTCCCTGAAGTTTTGACTTATCATTGCTTCCTGAGTCCTGAGTTCCTCTGTGATGCCATGATCTATGATTTGGATCTGTAGGATTCCCATTTGTTCATTCAGTTGTTGTTGGGCCTCAAAGATATTTCTGAATGTTTGTTTGTTCCATAGCTTGAGGCATTTCTTGAAATATTTGAGTTTCTTCTAGAAATGGTACATCTTAGAGCCATGTTGAATGGTCGACTCCCTCCACCAGATGGGGGCCTTAACTTGGAATCCTGGGTGGTTGAGCCAAAATCGCTCAAATCTGAAGGTCTTGTGACCTGGAGAGGTCAGAATGTCTAACCAAATTTTGATGGGCCAGTGATCCGACCCATGGGCGTCGAGGATGTGATCTTCCATAGTTGTTCCATCCATCAAGAGGGAGTCTGAGATGAGGAAGTGAAGTAAACTTTTCTAATTGCCTTAACGAGAAAAAAACTGAAGTAAACTTTTTGTTTTTTTCAAAGAAAGAAAAAGGGACAAAGAGAAAACTAAAAACAAGACTGATAAAGACCCTAAGCCCATTGCGGATCGCAGGGATTCAACCAAGAAACCAAAAGGCGGATCTAAAACTTGACAGCTTGCTCAAAACCTCTTAGGGAAAACACAAGAATACTAAGGAAACAAGTAAATTGGAACTTATACCCAAGCTATGGCCACAGACAAAGACTCTAATTGATTCAAGAAATCCCTGAGAAGTTTGAAATTCTATCGGGAAATAGACAAACTCCCTCTTCATTAAAAATACTTTCATGAAACAAAGATGTGGGTTGTTGCATCAACATCCTGTGTATGTACATGGGTTGTCTACTATGTAGAGTGTGTATGTATGCGGGATGACCCTTAACAAGGCGCGTACACCTATGAGTCTTTTCAAAAATAAAAAGACAAGGCAGACTTACAGGGCAGGGAAGGTTGGTATGCACCTTGCAGGTGACCAGAACCCCTTGACAGACTCGGTAAACTTGAATGAAAATCGAAAGGAAAAGTAAAAACCAATCAATCAACCCAAAACCCCCTAAAAAACCCTAGAGAGATCCCCAGTATGGTCGCTAGTTCTGTTAGCAAGAAAATTCCCCCTTTAACTATACCAGGGTTTAAGATATAGACAGAGCGAATGACCATCTAAAAGTCAATCTAGTTTCTACTCTACCACAAACATACCAAAATAAATGAAAAGAAAGCAATAGGAGAGAATATCGGTAATTGTACCTTGTATCCCACGTATGGTGATGATCTCCTCAAGCTCTGTAGCTCCAAAGACTGCAAGCCTCCTCCCAAAGTTGACCTGCATCCGAAGATATGCAAAAAAGGGCTACAAGCATGCTATTCCTATTCATAAATTAGGGTTATATATCAAATGTTATATGTAAATCAAAGAGAAGATATAAAACATCATGATTTGGGATAGGGAAAAGAGAATATTTTATTCATTCAACAAAGACTGAAACTTACAATCCTTTCTAACCACTGTTCCCCAAACCTAGTTCGGGCTCCTCTTTACAATGCTCCAAGTACACCTTCAATAGGCCTCTTCTCACAATCTTCTTATCTCCTCAATGAAAGGGAATGGATTTGATGGAAGAAAAGGGGCTGAAAGGGAATGTTGAGGAAGTAACTCACAAGAGCTTGAAAATTCTTGGGCAAGGAAGGGAGATGGAAAATGGGAAGAGTTTCAATGTTCTAGTTCTTTTTAGTGAAATGAGACCCCAACATCTTCTTTTCTATGCCAAAAGGATGGTTATTTGGTTGGGGGACGGGCTATAGAAGGTGAATTGGTTGGGAAACCTCCAATAGCTCGTGAATTTCACTGAATTCCTTACAACTTTTTAATTTTTGCAACTTTTACAAGCACACGCGGGTTGTTTAGTATGCAGCAAGAGTATGTATGCGTGCTTTCTAGCATGCAACAAGCGTATGTACATGGGTTGTAGTGGTGCAGGGCCTGTACATGCTCTAGAAATTGGTTTTTAAGTAGAGCTCCTCATCAATGATTTGGAAAATTATGCAAGTAAGAGTGCCAATGCCATGTATGCATGAGTAGGGAATTTTAGGGCTATAACATATATGTTATGGAATATATATTAATATATGTTAATATATGGTATGTTAATACAAGGTTGTAGTGTCATTGGCCATTGCGTTTTTCTAGGAAAAAAATACGATGTAAAACATGACGTTATAGGGTGTGTCATGATTTTCATCGAGTTAGTGTCATTACTACATCATTTTTTAATGTGCACTCTGTGTGGTGTAACCTTAGTGATAACAACCATGACATATAAAGTTTTCCTACATTGAGTTAGCATCATCTTGAATCACATATTATTGCAAAAACACCTAAAAGGTCACTTTTGCATCACTTTTGTGTTAAAACCATGTTAGTTGTGTCGCATTAACATCATAGTGCATCAATTTTCTAGTCGATATTTCATATGGAATATTAGTATTGGATCATAATAGCATCATGTTTGAGTCGTTTTAGAGTTGAAATATGAAACATTTGTGTTGGGGTTGTGTTATTTTTGTGTCAAGTTAGCGTCGCCTTGCATTAATCGAGCATCAAATTTGCATCATGGTTGGATTGTGGTTGCATCGTCTTACATCATGGTTGCATCATCTTGCATCGTGGTTGTTTCATGTTATCTAATTATTTTTATTTAATTTTATTATTAATAATTATTTACATTTTTTAACAAAAATAATTACTATTTGTATAAAATAAAAGAGTGGGTTGTGAATGTATTGTTTAGCCTTTTAATAAATAAAAACAGATGGTGTAGTACAAAAAGATACCAAAATTTTCAAAAGATGTTGGCAGTTTCTTCATAGCTATCCTATATTTAGTATTTTAGTGTTATTATTGACTATATAGCTTGTACAAAGCCCTAAAAACTAGCCTAGTAAAATTGCAAACTTGAAATACATCACAAAAATTAAACATTTTGGTTACCATGCCCAAAGTGGGTAGTATTCTTTCTTCCTACAACTGATGACAACTTGGATAGGTCTTCTCTCTTGAATTTCTCGAAGTATCATTCCACATTGTCTTCGCCTTTAGCTACTACTTTATGTTTTTCAAAGGAACCAACTAAGATCACTAGCAAGGTAGAATACATCATATCTGCAAACCTTGGATTTTTCTCTAGCTCCAAATGTCAAACTCTCTCCTATAATTATTTTATTAAATCTTCTTGCTCTTCTAACACCTCAATATTACTCTCTTTCCATACCTCCATAAGAACTATTTTTATTTTATGTTTTTCTAGTTGGGTCATCATCCTAATCATTCATTTTCTTGTAGCTTTTAGTTCATTTTCATAAGTGTGCTCCCAATCCTTTCTACATGTATTCATTCTCCCCATTGCTTGTATTGAATTTTCTTGATTGTCAGCACATAGGTTCTCACAATGTCTAATTGAATCATGAAGGTGGTCCTAGTTATTTTCCATTTTGCTTGGTTTAGAGTGTCTAATCTGAATATTAGCCCATAATTATTATTCTTGTCGTAATGAGAAGAACAAGTATACCCATCCAAGATCTCATGGGAACAATTGATCATGCTTGATAAAAAATTAAGGAACCAACAAAATAGAGAGTAATCCTAGGCTGAATTGAATTTCCTACAAAAAATTTCGATTGGGGAACTTTAGAAAAAAACTCCACAAGAAAATAAACCTTTAGTCCCTAAGGAATTTCTTGAAACTTGAGAGCAAGAATTCTCATAATTAATAAATAGATTACTTGGGCTCAAAGCCTAAGTTTGCAATCCAAATTGAGACTAAGTCCTATAGTCACTTATCTTAAAGCCAAGCTTTCAAGTTCTCGTAGCATCATCCAAGGAACCCCCTCTTGGAAACCTTCCAAATACAAACTTCTAATTGGAACTAAACCTTCCAAACAGAAAACGAAAGACAAGAATGGTAACTCCTATACATCTCCTCCAAATCTAGAAATAAAACTTACAGATGCCCATCAAAATATGAGGAAAAATAACACATGTTCTATACCATCCCATCTTTCTATGGCCAATAAATATTATCTCTTATGAGTATGAACGAACAACATGATAGGTCTCCCTTATGGTCCTATGAAAATGCTTGTTGTAATTGAAATGCCACTTGTCCTTGCTCAATAATGTGATCATTTAATTATACGAGTCAATGAAAACTCAAGGGATATTACGAAATTCCTTTCCCCCGACCCATTTTTCCAAATTTGACAAAGAGGTAAGAAGCGGGTCTTATTGGCCATTGCATATACCGATTGGTTGAGCCCTCTTAGAGAATGGAGAAATTTGACTTCCTTGAATCCTTCTAACATTTTTTAGTGCAACAAAGAAATGTATTAAGGTGGGGGTCTTTGGGGAGAGTTTTAAAGTCCATATGATGAATGATACGATGAAACCTCCAAACACTATCATCTTTTTTATTCTTAGACTCTTCATAATCTAGGATCCTATCTAAAAAGCTAAAGCCTTGGCCTGATTATTTAAAGTTTCATTAATTCCCTAGGCATATGATGTTTGTTGTTTTCCTTCAAGGTCAAGCATAACCCCCCACCAGCACTCCCACCCCCTACATCTATCACCCCTTAATTATTTAATTATTATTATCAACGTAATTATTAATTGTTTAATTATTACTCATAGTTTAATTATTTAGTTATTATTAATGAATTAATTTTTTTAACTATTGTTATAAGATTTAAACATTGATGAGATGTGTGATTAGTATAAGTCTATTTTATAGCATATTAATCATGAGAACAAAAGTTATGCAGGTATAAATGCAATACTCCACTAGCATTCAGTGAATGAAATAAAAAAAACATGTATCCATAAACATAATTATGAAATTCTACTACCCTTAAATTCAATCAATTTCAGCAAGGTGACAGTGGGGTCATATTTTCCGTAGGAGGTAATCGGGGAACAACCTTTTCCTGGAGCTTGGGGGTGGCCACGAATAACCAGGAAAAATCTTATGCCCTTTCACAAGGCCTATGCTTAGCCTGAAAAGAATTAATTGAATCTCTCTCAATTTTAGGAGATTCGAAAGTAATTCTTTCCCATCTCAAAAATCATTCTGTGTCCAAGGATATGAAACTCAAAAATATCTTCAATAGGATTTATAATGAATTGGAAAGTGAGATTGATATTTAAATATTTCATGCCCTCGGACATAATAATAAGCTTGCAGACACTCAAGTGAATGTGGCCATCCAAGAGCCACTGGGAACTCTTTGCATAAACGATCAAGTTCATTATGTTCATATCCCCTAGTGATCTATTTTCTCCACCTTGGCTAATGGGAACACCTTCATTTAGTTATTTAGAACCGAATTTGCATTGGCCTCATTCAATCTCTACTATTATAAATGAAATACCCCATAGTATTTCTCCAACACATCCCCTTAGAAATCGATGGACACATTGGGCTTGCTCCAAACACATGGAACACAATCAGGAGGTACGGATCCCTAACCTCCCACATGTTTTACCTTCTTGGGCTTGTGATTCACACTGGTTTTGTTCTATCGCATGGATTCTAGTACACCTTTGTGACACTTCGTATGATCCAACATTCATGGATATGGTACCCTTCCAACTTTTATTCCATCATCATCCTGGAAGTTACCCTCATCCACTCTGTTCAATCAAAGTTTGTATGTCTGGATGGAGATTTGCAACAGGTGGGAAATCGTTCAGTGTATGTTTCCATATTTGGCTTGACTACCTCCTCAGTTGTGGGGGGAGATCATGGGTACATTCTAGTTCCTATTTCAAGCCAATACATCTAGGTTTGAAATGCATTACCCACAGCAATTGGCATTTGAATTGAATTCTTTCTTCAGCTTCCCAATTGATTTTTCGAAGCTCTATTTAGGTCATTCCAGGAGTCAGCTTGTCTTCATCTCTGTCATGATGGAAAATCGACTGAGGGGTCATGCCAAGAGCCATAGGGATAGTACAGGTGATGAATTCACGGATTTGGAGCACATGGTGCAGGTCATACTAATCAGGCATGATAATCTTTCAACACATTTTCTGCAGCACATGGAATTGTTGATAGAACAACGCACAAGACAAAGTGGGCACCATCAAATCATAGGTTGAGGAGGTTCGTTACCATCCCGTTTAGTCAGTTTCCACCTTTGCTCCCTCAAGAGTTTCAGAAGAGGCGTCCTCCCCGATGTCGCTGCGTGAAGTCCCAGACTTAAATCAGCCATGCGTGTCAGCAGCCTCAGATTTAAACAGGAAAGAGTTTTAGATATTTTATTTGTATTCCTATGCAGCGTTTTTGTATCATGTACCTCGGCACATTCTGTCGTTCTTATAGTAGGAATCGCCATGGATTTAGCACTAGCCTTTAGTAGAGGATGGTTCTCTTTTCTTAATAGTCATGGAGCTTGTTTTTGGAAAATTGGTACAACACTCTATGGTCATTGTAATTCTCTTCTCTCTGAGACTTCTCACATATTGTGATTTAATATAAATTTTTCCAATTTTGTTAAAAAAAAAAAAAAACAATCAATTTTAGACATGGAAGAAAAATACCATGTATATATATAAATGCAATGATGATATTTTAAATCAAATCGCATAATAACCATGTAATTTTTATGCTTGTAGATAAGTGATATATTGCCACGTCAACAAAATCTCAACTTTTTATATAACATTGTATGAAAAAATATGTACACATTTATGGAAATAAAATTAATTTGAGATCAAAAATTGATATAACTATTTTCAGTTCCTTCCTTATCTTTTTAACCTCCTCATCTTCACTCTGTAAAAACATAATAAAAGAGAATGTTCATTCAATAAAATAAAAAAATGATAGCATTTAAATATATAATAAAAAAATATAGGTTAAACAAATTGTTGATACCCTTTGATCCCTCCAAGTCGCCCTCATCATCATTAGTCTAGAAAATATATAATATATTTTGATTAATAAATGAATAATTCCAGCTATATATATATATAAGTTAAAATATAAATACATAATTTATATAGTTAATTTCCTAGAGCAAGGGATGTAATTATTTTTCCATTCTTTCGTAACCATTCCTTAGGGCATACTTTAACTCTTCATTTGTGAGCGCAGGAGTATAGTCATTTAACAATATGCAATAAGAGAAAACCATTTTTAATAATGACATATATTATGCTAGTATATTCACATAATAAATGAGATTATATTGATAAACTTACAAAACACCATCTAATCAAGGGCCTCTCAGATTGACTTGAAGAATGTGATTGTTAATTTATTTACATCTATTTGTAACTATAAATAAGATAATATAGGATCAATTAAGTTTATCAATGTTTAATAAATGATCGTAAAGTCATGCTAATGATCCTAAAAGATTACATAAGTTAAAGATAACAAGTTAAAATCATATCATAATCAATTACTACAAGTGTGTATGTCATTTATTACATTTGTGGCCTTTCATTGTGGTGTTCTAGGGTCCACTTCCCATGCCTTCTTTCCATCAGTGATCCTCTTTGCCTCTAAGAAATCCTTTAGGATTTTTTTTTAAATATGGTTTTGTTAAAACATCAAATGGTATTTGTTTTATTTATCTACCTTCCTTATCGAGATTTACAATGTTCTTACTATTTTTTTTCAAAACCAAAAAGAAATGAAGTCACCTTTAAAATTCATTGATGATACATTAAAAATGAATTTATGGTCTTTATTTTTTTGTTATACTCTTTGTAAATGTTACAAGTTTGTTTATCAAGCTTTTATGTGGCATAAAACAAAATTTAATAAGTAATAATTAGAATTGTTAATGCAACTCTTTTTCAAATAAATACATGTTTTTCAATACTATATGACAATCATAAAGTATGTAATTACAACTTATCGGGGGCTTCTTGATGTTGTCTTCATCGATTGCTCTTCTTTTATCTTTTCTTCTGTGATGATCCTCCTCTTTTTATCTATGTTTAGCATCATCATCTAATGCATCTCCATTGGAAGTTGTATGATCTATAGATCTATTATAACAATACACTACTAAGTTAAGTATATAAAATCCATGAAATAACATATATGCATAATTTTACATGAAAATTGATAATACACATCCATAACATCAACTTATGAAGAGACATATAGACTAACCCTCTATCTCAAAGACAATAGACTAACCCACTAACCAACAAACATTGGACCACTCTTTTTCTTATCTTAGTTTGTGTGAATTATA
Source organism: Picea glauca (assembly GCA_000966675.3). Classification (NCBI taxonomy): domain Eukaryota; kingdom Viridiplantae; phylum Streptophyta; class Pinopsida; order Pinales; family Pinaceae; genus Picea; species Picea glauca. The sequence continues at coordinate 10,951 of JZKD02S0436705.1, forward strand.
TTTCAATATGAGGAATTCACAATGTAGCATCCAATTACCCTATTCTATGGAACGTATTCTAGAATAATTATCAACAAATAGTAGCATAGATATAGTTACCAAATTCAGCCAGAGAGAGGTTAGCAGGGATGAGATAACAAGCCACATTGAGTCTCCTAAAAAATATTTCACATTGCGCCATTAGTAATCTCACTACATTCATTATTTACAAGATGAAAATTGAATTTGCAGCCAAATATCCCCTTTGCTAAGGTATTTGGCCCTTAACTCTCATTGATGATAAATTATTATATATCAATAATAATCTAAAAATAACTCTAGTTTAACAATTACCATTGGGGATTTGGGTAAAGTGGAATTCATAGACATGTCTATAATGGATTTAGATTTGACCACTAAACTATACCATCAATAGGCATACATATAATATGTTAATTCAAAAGAAATAGTGTTTTTCCACTTCGAGAATTGTTCAAATTTTCATCGTATTTATGAAGTCATTCTTAGGGATTTATAGAGCATGAAAAGGAACTTGGAGAATAAATCTCAAATGAACTGTAATAAAGTTATATTTACCTTATTCCAATCATATGATTTCACTAATAATATGGGTATCAAAAATAGCCATTTAATAGAACTTCTTCACTGCTCTTTTTGTTAGCTTAGTTTGTGTGAATTGTATTTCCATATAAGAATTCACAATGTGGAATCCAATCACCATATTCTATGGATGTATTCTAGTAGAATTATCAGTGAAGAGTGATATAGAGGTAGCTTGTAATGTGGCCAGAAAGATGTTAGCAATTTTGAGAGAACAAGCTACATTGAGTCTCCTTAGAAATATTTCACATTGCACTATTAGAAATATCATTATCCATAGCTCCATAGTGAGATTTCAACCTACAATTGTTGCAACAAAGGTTTTCCTATTATCCTTAGTGTTAGTGGAGGTTCATTCATGTGTTGAACTCCTTACTCTAGTAGGGATGTTATAGATTCTGAATAGAGTGATTCTTATGCCTATTAGTTGGTAGGCATAAGAATCTCATTAAAAACTCGCCTAGATAATTAATTTATTATATGCATGGGATATCTAGTGATAATTACCATGTTGTAAAAATGGATCCAAGACCATTATAAAAACGACGGCCTAATAGTTTGTTGGTGTTCCATATTGGCACCACATCAATCAAGAAAAAGGTCAACAATGATGATTAAGCTAAATAAGTATTACTTAAAAGTTTTAGCAACATATTCTCTTTTATCTTATCTCTCTCAATAGAATCAATCTAAACAAGAAGAACACATTACAAAATAATGGTATCATGAATGGCCTCATTTTGCAATGCCTCTTATGCACTACAGGTGACAAATAAGGAATCACCAACATAATGTGTGACCCTTCCAAAGACCTAGAAGATGGTTTTGACTAACACAAGGATAGCTAGAGAATGATCACCTTGCTTCATGAATAATCCATGCATGATTAATGACATTCACAAATGGTCCAATGACCTCTACCAAGTCCTCGCAAGCATTTGATTTTAATACAACTTTGAATAAGATATCAGATATTTGGGAAGACATAGCTTTCAAGGATGAGGTAGGTACTCCAAGCAAATATTGCGAAGAATCAACTTACCAAAAAAATAGTTATTATGATTGTTGTGAAGATTCAACTTCCCAAACAACTAGTTTCACATAAATGAAAAAGATTGCATTGATCTTATTGTACAAAAAAAACATTGTTCACATCAAACTTTAAGAGAAGGAGAATAATTGAGATATACAAAAGTATAAAGTAGAAGGTTCAAATAATATAGAAAGTATAAAGTAGAAGGTTCAAATAAAAACACAAAATTCAATTTGTTACATATATTTGTTAATAGTGAAGTTTAGGTTATTGGGGGAGAGGGTCAGAAATATGAAATTTTTACATGTGAATTTATCTTCAATTTCAACTTAAAATATGAGTCAAAACAAAAATGTGATGATGTTATGTTCCTCATAGATGTACTCTTTAAACTTAAACAAACGCATAAGATGCCAATGTATAAAGAAGAAATAAAATATATATAAATATAATGTTGAAAACTTTCAATTATTTCATCCATAACATGCTCCTTTTACTCACTGGGAGAATCATTAGGAAAGCCTATTTAAAATTGATTGGGAGAATCATTAGGAAAGCCTATTTAAAATTGATTTGACTATAGTGGTAGGTAATTCTCTAGTATAACTTAGAGAATTTAGGGCATTATAGTGGGAGAGAAAGAGAAAAGGAAGAAGGGGATTACAAATACGAGGGAGAGGAAAAAGTAGGGGAGGAGGGAGAAGAATAAGAAAAATAAGAGGAGGGGGAAAGAAAAAGAAGTTGAAAAGGGGGGGTCGAAGAGGGATAGGATGGGGGAAAAAAGAAGAAGGAGAGGAGGGGGAAAAGGGAAGAGGGGGAGGAGGGGGGAAGAAAAAGGGTAGGGGATGAGGGAGAGGGAGAGTGAGAGGAGGGGTAAGAAAAAGAGGAGGGTAAGAGGGAGAGGGAGAGGGATTGGAAGGAAAGGAAGAAGGAAAGGGAGAGGAAGATGGATATAAAGAGAAAGATAGGAAGAGGAAGAGAGGAGGGAGAGGGGAAGATGAAGGAAAAGGGGGAGAGGGAGAGGAAGAGAGGAATATATATTCCCTAAAGCTACTTTTTGGTTTCTTTACTTGGTAAATCCCATCTCCAAAACCCAAAATTTCCCATTTTATTTTAAATATGCAAATTTTTTAAAAAATGAGAGAAAATGAAAAACAATTACCTTTGATCCAATGATGCCTTGTAAATATCTTTTGCTTACTTCTTCTTCTTTTCCCTACAAATCCATTTCAACTCCAATAATATATTACTCACACCCTCATGTGAAAATCAAATGACCTCCTTTTTCACTTTTTATTAGAAATTCTCAGAAAGGGAGATGCAAATCTTCATTTTATGTCAATTTTTTTTGTATCTTTGCATCGAGATTATATTGTCCTTGTGTCAACTATTTTGATGCAAAAATGAAGCATGTTGTTGTCTCTGCATTGTAATTGCATCTTCATTATGACATAAATATAACGAAAAAATATTGTCATAGAAACCCAACATGCACCAAGAAAAAACGTTGTATAAGGGTTTGAGGGATGTAGTGATGTAGATCAATGACACTGCAACCTTGTATTGTAGTACAGTGTTAGAAGTGATACAATCGAAATAATTGTAGGTTCACTATAAGCCATCTACAAACCATCACAATAGCTAAAGACAACTAAAGCATCATATGGTACTTGTCAATGATTTCTTAACCATCTAGGAACTTGATGGATGCAAGAAACTTATATGAACAAGTCCTCAAATAATCATATAGCTCAAGGGACATTAACAAGTCCTTGAATAACCATAGAGACTATATAAACATAAGATAATATTATTAATGTTTGAAAAATGACATGTAGGTCAAAGGGATTGCTAGGTACATCAAAATCAATATGTCATGGAAGTATGAGTGCAACTCCTATAAAATAATTCCTAACCTATAAGATCATATATGGATACCATTAATAGGTTTTATGCACTAAGACAAAAATTAGGGTCCAAATGTCTAAAATAAGTGTAGCCATTGATTTTTTTCACCAAATACACTTAATGAATTCAAATGACTTGTCACTTCAATGACCATGAATATTTAAAATCACCATTTATAGTCTGAGTTTGAGAATTTTCCAAGGAAAATCACTATTGAAAAACTTTCCCCAATAGAATTTGAAAAATCATGTTTGAAAAGACCCTCCTTGGTGTTGAGGACTCGAGGAGTCATTCTAGTCTCCCAACACGCTCTACAACAGGAAATATGATGGCATATTATTTTTTTATGCCAAGAGAGTGAATAAGGGGAGATGTAGTCGAATTTGATGCCTCCAAGACAATAAGCTTAGAAATTAAAAAAAAATGATTGATGATGACTTGTTTGCAAACAAAACCATAAAATGTGAAGAGGAGAGAAGCGAGCCATAAACATTAGATAATGTCATTTTTAATTTGTAGAAACTTAATTACACGTGGATTACTAGGTACCTTGGCTATGGCTATACAAAAGAGAATGGTGTCCAATATATGCATATTTTATCGATGGAGTGAAGGCAAGTAGAAACATTTATAATATTTCCAATTGTTTTATTAATTGTGTACTTAAGTGTGTTCCCCGTTTTCACTTATAAACATATAAGTAGTATCAATTTCAACAATATCCTCATTATGAATTATCATAATGTCCTCACTATGAAGACACCTATATTTCCAATTGGCTAAGACAACTATATTTTCAATTGACTTATTAATTGTGTGTTTAATTTTATACCTCATTTTCACTTATTAACATGCAAATAATAAAAATCTTCATTAAATCTTCTTAAAAATATCAACCATTAACACTCTCGATATTAATAGAGAGATTAATACAGATATTCTATAAAAGATATCCTAATATGTTCATAGTAATTTCTCCGAATAACAATAAAAACCACCTGTAAAATGTGTGGGTGTAAAGCCCACACAAAAAAATTCTATAAAAAAAAATACTATAAAAGAAATAACAATTAAAATCCCACATAAACTATAAAAGGAATACCACTTGTAAAATGGGTGGGTGTAAACCCCACACAAAATACTATAAAAGGAATACTACATGTAAAATGGGTGGGTGTATTGGGTTGAGATAAAGACAATTCTTAACCCATTATGTTGCCACTACTCTTAAAAATATTAATCATGAACTCCCCATTTAAATTAGCAACGTTTTATTTTCATAAATCCTCCTCGGAAAGATGCATTATTTTATGTGTGAATTTTCTTTGGTATGAATTTATAAAAAAAAAAAATTAAGTGCGATGTGCTCTTTGTGGCAAATTTTATGCATTATAACATTAACACATTTAGTGTATTTCATTCATATATTTTATATAGCATTTAGTGTATTTCATTCATATATTTTATATAGTTTATTTGGATTTTAATTTAATATAATAAATTAATAAAAATCAAAGTTACTGTTGGAATTTTCTGGAGATGGAAGTGTGTGAATTTTTTTATTATTAAAATAATTAAAATAGTTAAATAATCGTTGAAAAATATTAAAATCCAAAAAAAATGAAAAGGTATAAAAATGAAAAATCTAATTTAAATTTAAAAAAATTAAGTGCTATGTGCTTTTTTGGCAAATTTTATGCGTTATAACACTAACACATTTAGTGTATTTCATTCATATATTTTATATAGCATTTAGTGTATTTCATTCATATATTTTATATAGCATTTAGTGTATTTCATTCATATATTTTATATAGTTTATTTGGATTTTAATTTAATATAATAAATTAATAAAAAAATCAAAGTTAATGTTGGAATTTTCTGGAGATGTGTGAGTTTTTTTATTATTAAAATAATTAAAATAGTTAAATAATCGTTGAGAAATATTAATATCCAAAAAAAAATGAAAAGGTATAAAAATGAAAAATCTAATTTAAATTTAGAATATTAGGATTTTTGTAAAAATGAGTATAGTTAATCTGGTTACAATAATAAACAAATTAAGGGATTAGAAAAGTAAGAAGGAAGGGGTTAAGAAAAGTTAAAATAAAAAATGAGGATGGGGAGGGGAACAAGGAAAGAGTTAAGAATGAGTTAAAAGGTAAGAAAAAAGAGAGGAGGAACCAGAATAGACTGAAAAGGAAAGAAAAAAAAAGGGAAGAGGAACTAGGATAGAGGAAAAATAGAAATTCCAAAAGAGGTTAGAGAGGAAAAATACCCTAGAGGTAGATCTTTTTTGACAAATCTTAGGACCAAAGACAAGACCCTTGGGCGCTACAATAAACTAAGAGGTTTCTAGTTCCCAAAGAGGAGATGATTGTTGGAATTAGATATTTTTGTGTAAAAATAGTCCAACCACAATAACCTGTATATTTAGTAATGATCCCTTCTTGTAGACTTGTGTGCCAATTGTATGAAAGCAGGTCACATCATCACTCTCATCTTACTAGGATTGTTTCTTAGGTTAGTGATGATATTATAGAATGGATATGTCACTTATTAGTCCCTGTAGAAAGCTCAAGAGATGAGTAGAGCATTCACTCACTATTAGTTTTCCTTTGACTTCAATTTTTCCTAACATTTTCAAGGTTGAACATAGGAAATTCCTAATAATAATTTTATTGAAATCAAAATAAAATTTTTATTTTTTATTTTTATAGGTTTCTATTGAATTTCATCTTCAATCCCTTATTGCTGGGGTAGCAGCATGCATTAATCGGTTTTCCATATCTTCAAGGCTATGTGGCAGCGTTCATTAATATGGTTCTCCATCTCCAAATCTGTGGCGGTGTCTGATTCACAATGACACAATGACGGTTGGATAATAATATTTTACAGATAAAAAAATTGTTAATAATAAAATGTATTAAGCAGTGAAAACGTGAGAACGATGCACTATCAACCTATCACTGCAGTCATTATTAGGCCTCTCACCAAAGTGGGGCGTAGTAATTAACATTCAATGAAAATTCTTGTGTGTGAACATTTTAATATATTAAATGAATTACTTTGATGCATCTACTAATCCATGCCTTATCTCCAGAGGATAGACTAAGAAGCAATTGTAAGTGGTTGAATGCGAGACGGGTGCCACATGGCTGCTACCTTTCTGAGATTTGGACTGCATTCATCCACAAAACCCAAACTTCAAGGCTCAAACCC
>JZKD02S0436749.1:0-11141 GCA_000966675.3 Picea glauca
CATGCCTTCAGATCCAGACTAGCCTCAAACGATAATTTCACAACAAACTTTGCATAACAGTGGGTAAAGGTAATGTAACTTAGGTGCGTATAAGTTCATATCGATTGATTGTATTGAAGTTGCATACTAATGTTTGAATTACGAGTGCCTTAACTACCCCTTAACATTCCATCATTTTTACGGTTGGTACCTAATTACTAGACCTTCATGGCATTTCGTGTCATGAACATCCATCATAACCGGGACTTATTTCGATTTGACTCGGTTATCATAGTTCTACACCCGTACGATCTCCATCGTGACCCGACACCTTATTTGATTCCATAGCGATTCAAATCTTTTCATACCGTTTTCGCCCGACCGTTCATTTCATCACATTCCCTATCGCATTCTCCCCTCTCATCGCTCTTGTCGCCCTCAACCAACCTCCACTACTAACGATCGACTCTCCCTGTTATGCCAAAAAGAGCTATGGTCGCCAACCGCCATGAACCAAAAACCTATGCTGACCTGGAAGCCCTTCCAGAATATAAGGCCACGAGAGAAACTTTCAAGCAAGCTGGATGGGAACCATTCCTGAAAAAGTTCAATGGGTGCGACGATGCCATCACCCTTCAATTCGCGCTGCATTTTGATGGTGAGACCGCCAAGGTGGGCGGATTGGAGTTCAGGATCACAGAGGAGTTTATTGCAGAGTTGATTGAGTTACCCACCACAGGCCAGCGGTGGACGAAGGGACAACCAGTGGATAAGGAGCTCTGTGCGCAATTGTTAAAACCCCAGTACTGGAACACAAGATGGACCGAGGGAACGTCACGGGCCTGGCTAGAGCCACAGTGGGCACAGGTGTTGATCATCCTTCAGCGTTATTTAACATGCGAGGGTCAATACACCATTATCTTCCCCTACCACGCCCGACTTCTACTGCACTTCACAGGTACCTTGCTGAACGTACCATTTTTTCTGTTAAAAAGTTTGAAAAGGATGGCTGAGCAAGTTCAAAGGGTTAGTGAGTTTAGGGGGNTGACCTGGAAGCCCTTCCAGAATATAAGGCCACGAGAGAAATTTTCAAGCAAGCCGGATGGGAACCATTCCTGAAAAAGTTCAATGGGTACGACGATGCCATCACCCTTCAATTCTCGCTGCATTTTGATGGTGAGACCGCCAAGGTGGGCGGATTGGATTTCAGGGTCACAGAGGAGTTTATCGCAGAGGTGATTGAGTTACCCACCACAGGCCAGCGGTGGACGAAGGGACAACCAGTGGATAAGGAGCTCTATGCGCAATTGTTAAAACCCCAGTACTGGAACACAAGATGGACCGAGGGAACGTCGCGGGCCTGGCTAGAGCCACAGTGGGCACAGGTTTTGATCATCCTTCAGCGTTATTTAACATGCGAGGGTCGATACACCATTATCTTCCCCTGCCACGCCCGACTTCTACTGCATTTCACAGGTACCTTGCTGAACGTACCATTTTTTCTGTTAAAAAGTTTGAAAAGGATGGCTGAGCAAGTTCAAAGGGTTAGTGAGTTTAGGGGGAGTCTATTTCACTTCAGCTTAGTTAAGATTTTGATTACATTTGCACTGTCAAAAAAGTAAGAGACTTGGGCCCTCTTTGCTGCTAAAACCCTCGCTCGGGCCCAGTCAAAAGCTAAAAATGGGAAGCCTATTGCCCCACACAAAAAGCCGACCCCCAAGATAAAGAAAGTCAAGACCTTAACTAAAGACTCTGCTGAGAACCCCGAGCCTGAACCTCCAGTGGACGACAAAGTAGAAACCCATGCTGAATTTGGGAAGGCCACCACACCCACCGAGGCGAACATTACAGTCCCGAGCTCTTCCCCAGCTGTCGATGACATAATCAATGTGGAAGATCTAGTTGAGTCAATTGATCAGCCTAGGAGGAACCCAAAGAGAAAATGCAAAAGTATATTGACGGGGATGGATGACTCAATACCCAGCTACCCCACACAAGAAAGACTATAAATCATAGATGGTAACGAGGAAGCCCCGGAGCCATCCGAGATGACATGGACATTGTCTCGGCTCATTCGGAAAAATCGTAGGACCACTCGGCAGGCCACTACACCCAAGAAAGTTGTGCAGAATGAATTCGTCCAAGTAACAACCGATACCTCTGTCCAAATGCCCAAAGAACCCACTCCCGAACCTAACCTAGCTAACACCGATGGACCTAGCCCCATTGACAACTATGAACTCAGTCCGAATCGTGATGTTGATCCAGTTAATTCTTGTGAACTTAGCCCAGACCATAATTTTGACCCAGCTGATACTTATGAGCACAGCCCAGTTACACTCACTCCTGAATTCACTCCTGATCATGATTCCGATAGATTTCATACCCCTGTTCAAAGTCCCGAGGAACTCACGCATGCATCGAGCCCTCCAGTACAGCCCGAACAAGAGAAAACAATTGAAACCCACTACGAGCTCTCCTCCAGTCGGTCCTTGAAGCCCAGGGTAGCGAGGCTGGAAAACAGGAACACCAGATTGAAGGAAAAATTGCATGAGTACCGTGTATTGGATAGACATGTTAAAATAGAAAACGAACTCTTGAAGCTCAGGATAAATCACCTCTTATCAAAAATTGAAAGGTTAAAGCAGGGAAAGAGGGATATTTTTAAAAGAAACAAACAACTTCAAAGCATTTCTAAGAAGCATGTTATAATTAACAGGGTTCTTAAGAAAGAGATGAGGAATCTGAAGAAGCAGGAAAGGCTACAGATGCTGGTTGCAGCTGCTGCAACCCTTTGATGGTGACCAAGTTTTTTTTATTTTTGTTGCCCGAGGACAGGCAAGAACTTCAGTGTGGGGGTATGTTGGTCCCCGGTTTTGACCATGTTCTTTGCCTATATTATATACCATCGACCTCCATTCATATGCCAGTACCACCCTTTTAACCTCATTTTGACATACGTAACATCTCTCTACCATGAAAAAGGGGTCACCTAAGGTATCTTTGCATTTCAAACTATTTTTATGCACTTTAATGATTTGAATTGATAATGTGACTAATATCACTTGGGTTAGGTACCACCGCTATTTTTGGAATAGGATGCCGGTACCAGGTACCAACTCACACCCGTGGAGGTACCAGTGGAGCCGTTCAAGATCTATGCATGATGATGTGCGTTATGGTTCGAATGAAGAGCAGGAAGGTTCACAGGCCATCTAGAGTCATCACCACAGAGTGCTCGAGAGTATAATGATCAACCTGGATCGATTGTTCTTCATCCTACACACTTCGTGACACTACGTGTCACGAAGTTGTGAAATACGTTTTTAATTGATTCCACGATTATTCTCGGATCAGGGATCCGTTCATTTCCATTTTTGACTGTTATGAATAAGACTGCTATTAAAACCCGAGATCACTCCTGAGAACAGGTTACTGTAACTACTGTTTCTATTACTATTGCTATTGTCGGATTATGTGATACCGTGAACCTATGATTTAATACAAACTGTTGTTGCGTATTTTTTTGACTGTCATATGATCTGAATACTGTTTTGATGAGTTAATGAAGCGTAGAGTTACACTGTATCTACATCGTATGATTTAGTCAGCTCTGGTCGTTTCCCACAGCGTTTGTGCCGTTTGGTTGGGCCCGCCAAACTGGTGCAAGTCGTTGCGTTTATTTTTTCATAGATTTAGTGTGTGTTGTTCTAGCTTTGGTTTGTTTCAATGTTGTATAGCTCGCATCTGAAGTAACTTAGCGTTCACAGATTTAGCTTTAGTTTATCATAGCTCAGTTCATTGTAGTGTGTTAATTCTTTCTTACACGACAGTTCAAAAGTTTCAGAATCGTGTGTATTCATTCCTCAACAGACTTAATTTCCAGACTGTTATCTTTTCATGTTGGTGAATGTTAAACACAGTACTGATGCCTGTAGGGTTAGCATATGCATATGATTGTTTGTCTTTTCATTTTCATTTCGAACATAACTCAGAGTAGCATGCATTTTTCTTTGTTAGACAGTAGTCACCTTGTGTGCTTAGAACAATTAGGTTACAGTTAGAATAGAAGGAGCTCCTGGTACCAGTTAGTAGCATAATACTCTGTTTTCCTGTAGATAGCATTAGATTTGTTTTGGATACTCAGAATGAATGCAGTTTCGACAATACCCTGTGTGTCATGACTTAAATGAAAACGTTGATGGTATATGGTTGAACATAGAGGTAGAATGACTTTGTAGAACGACACTTTTGAATAGAGATAGCAGTACCAGCATTTGAGCACAAGCCTATTTTTTTTTCTTCTGTTTATGACTTAGTAGGAAATGCTCAGTTTTGAGTTAGTCATTAGAATTCAAGTTTTCAGAATAGGTGTGTGTTTTATTCTTAGGATAGCATTCAAATAAAGACTAGACGCTTGCCTTCACATACTGTGTATCAGCTCGAAGTTTACCAACCCTGGTTTGACAATTTAGTGATTCAGGACACTTAAAAGCTTCAATTTAGTTGCCTGACACCGAGAACCTCCTCGGATTCATCATTTCCCAAAGAAGTATTACCATGGACCCCCTCAAAGTCCAAGCCATCACATAAATTCCACCCCCCTAGAATTTATGTCAACTCCAGAGCTTACAAGGAAAAGCTAACTTTCTACAGCAATTTGTCCCAGACTATGCCACTCAAGCACACGGTTTCCTTCACTTACTACGCCATGACATCCCATTTCACTAGGATGAACATGTGCAAAAAGCGTTAGACGATCTTAAAATAGCACTTTCTAACGCCTCTTTAATTAGTTCACTTGACTATAATTGTGACTATCTCCTCTACATATCAGCATTAGCTATCTCAGTAGCAGGAGTTCTCATTCAAATCAATGATGACGATCATGAGCATGTCATTTACTACATTAGTAAAAACCTCTCAGGGCCACCCTTGAAGTATAATCACGAAAAGAAACTAGCCCTTGTAGTCGTCCTCACAGTCCAAAAACTACGCCATTACATTCTGCTTCACACGACTAAAGTCATAGCATATTCCAACCCTATGCAATACTTGCTCAGTCGTCAGCAGATTAATGGAAAATTTTCCCGATGGATTGGTATCCTTCAGGAGTACGATCTTGAATTTTCAACACCCAAGAGCAAGAAAGATCATGTCCTTGCTGAACTTGTCACGGCCTTCCCCTCTGATACTACCAGTGCCCCCATCAATACCGACTTCCTCGATGAACATCTCTTTTAAATCACTTGGTACAATGACCTCCTCATCTATCTCTGAACCCAAAAGTTTGGTAACCACCTCTCACGAGATGATCACCATCGTATTCGCCACCAAGCCCCCCACTATCTCCTCATCGGAGATATCTTATATTGACGAGGGGTAGACACCATACTTCATTGATGCTTGACTATTGACGAGGCTGATAGAGTCTTGAACAACTACCATAGCAGCGTGTGCGGGGGGCATCCTTTGGGAATGTCCACTGCTCTGAAAATCATCTGAGTAGGTTACTTTTGGCCTATATTGTTTCACAATTACATTCACACCATAAAGAGATGCAATAAATGTCATTTTTATGCCAATAAAGCACGAGCACCACCTGCTCTTCTCCACCCAGTCATTAGTGTAGGCCCCTTTTGTAAATGGGGCATCGACTTCATGACTTGTAACCCCCCATCCAACAATGGACACAAATACATTGTCATCGTAGTCGATTACTTCACAAAATGGGTTGAAGCCATGCCCACCTTCAACAACACCACTGACATTGCAGTGCTTTTTTTCTTTAATCATGTCATATCTTACTTTGGAGTACCACTCCAACTAGTTTCCAATCATGGGAAACATTTCGAGAATGAGATTTTCGTCGAACTCTCATCATGGTTGGGATTCTCTCATGAGTTTTCCTCACCATATTACCCTCAGGCTAATGAACAGGTCGAAGCAGCTAACAAGGTCCTCAAGACCATGTTGCAATGCATGATTAACAAACATAATACCAATTGGCATCATATGTTATTTTCCGCACTATGGGCTTACCATACAACCATGAAAATGGCCACTGGTTTCACACCATTTCATCTAGTCTATGGGGTCAAGTCCACTCTTCCTATCAAGTGTAAAATTACCACCTTACACACCACAATTGAGCTATTACCCGACACTGCTCCAATGGAGTATCATTTGTTGAACTTAGAGTCCCTGGATGAAGATCATCGATCTTCATTATAGAACAATGAGTCAGCCAAAAAATGGTCAAAGGCCACCTTTGATCGCAATGTCAACCTTTGCTCATTTCACGAAGGAGACCTCATCCTTGCTTACGATATCGCTCACGATACCCTCAGTCATGGAAAATTCAAGTCACTATGGCATGGCCCCTACATTATCCAACATTACCTCACCAAAGTCACATACATCCTGGCTTCCCTTGAAGGCCTCTCTATCAAAGAACCCGTCAATGGGTTATACTTAAATAAATTTTACGCCTAAGTGTAGCCATTCTACATTAGGTTATTTCTTTTATAGTGTTTTTAATCTTTTTTCCATCCCTCACATGTAAACTATCATTTGTGTTATTGACAGATGCTTCCTCCGCCGGCCTACCACATCAGTTACGCCGACGATGCCAGCTATTGGACACAAAATATCGCTTCGGCAGCTTGGGCCTTCTATACCCCCTCACATGAACTACTCCACTCTAGCAGCATATGTTTGGGTTCAGCAACCAACAACCAAGCCGAGTACATTGTCGTCATTGGCCTCCTCATCGATGCCTGTCATCATCGTATTCGTCACCTTAGCGTCTTTCTTGACTCCCAACTAGTTGTCCTCCAACTCAACAATGTGTACCATGTCCGCGATCCTTGCCTCTTTCGCAAATACCTACAAGTTAGACTTTTATCTCGACATTTTGATTTCATTACATTTACACATATTCCAAGGCAATTGAATCAAATTACAGATAACCTAGCTAACATTATACTCAATTGGCATATATCACATCAAGATATCTCTACACACACATAAACCATTATGAGCATGTCACAACATACATAGATTAGACATCATCAACACATTAAAAAACACATGTAAACATCACAAAGACCCCAAAATGTATACACATATATATATTTATATATATAGGTCAACAGTGCCATCAAAATGTTTACATATGCATAAAATACATCGTATACAAAATCTACAGGCCAGTGAAGCACCTCGGTACAAAACTAGTGCCACTACACCAAAATGGGCTGACCAACCTATATACAAAAATACAAAAATGCATAGAGAGACACTCAAGGTGCCTCTAGAGCACCACCTCCTACCCCTCCCTCAGGCGGTGGTGCCCCACCCACTATTGGTCCCTGTAGACCTAGAGGTAACTGCTCGGTCATCGCAACACCTGCTCGTCGTACCATGGTCTTCCATGTCAGTTGCACTCCCACACACTGTTCCAGGATTCCCTCATCTTGGATGCACAACCACATTCCCTTAGGCACTCCCTGTAGCACTGCCTCCAAGTGGCGGTGAATATCCTCAAAATATTCCCCAACCTCCATTAGAGGAGCATGTAATGGCTTGGCACTAGGGTCATCAAAACGACATCTCCTAGCTTCTCTCTCATAACCAGATGGTCTCGCCTCAACGTCCTCACGTCGATGTCTCTCTCCTACCTACATCTCTCCTTGTGGTGGTCTCACTGGCTCCTGATGAGCCGACGCTCTCATCAACTCAACCTCACACTCGCGAGGTCCCACATATGCACATATAAACAACCAAACGATAGTATTAACATTTATACACAATACACATGTCATGCTATCTCAAAAATCAACATATCAAAATCACAAACATACCTCTGTGGTCGAACACCACCCCTCGAGGTAACACCATATCTGAATCACCTTGGAAGTCAACCCCACAGTATGGATACTGTAGTATGATCTGCGGCATCTACCACCACACCTGTGTAGCCTTGGCCATGAAAAAATGGCCACCCTCACCACCACCATGGAAAATCAAAATCGTCAACCACCATCTCAATCATGTCTCTCGCACATCAGGTGCACCCAATAAAACTTTAGGGATCAACATCGACACCCTCTCCAAAAACCAAGCCACCAAGATGGACCCAAAGGCAAAGTCCCCTGAGTCCATAGTTAGACACATGTCTAGTTGCCTTACCATCTTGGCATGCAACATCAAGCCCTAAGAAAAATGCTCTCCTGCCAGTGCCCTCCCCATAATCCTCAGCTGACCACCACTGATTCGCTAAGTCGCAAGGGACCCATATACCCTCACAATCATCCCTACTACACAGCGATGATCCTAAAGCATCCATCACCCCGATACTCACTACGGAGCCTGACATGAAGTTCTCCCTCGAACAATACCTTTGGCCTAAGGTAGCTAACTGCACGTCTCCAAGTAACACAAGCTCTGCTGGTAGGGGCATTCCCCGAAAAGGGATCCCAGTTAGAAAGTACACATCCTCCACTGCAGTGAAGGTTGGATACTCTCCCTGCACCATAAAACAATGCAGATCCAGACTCCCAATCTGGATCAAAAACTACAGAAGATATTCCTGAGACCGTATCAACGGGCACTCGAAGAACTTCAGCAGCCCACAGGCTGCCAAAGTCGCATGACCCATGGCTCCTCAATAGCCATGGCATCCCTCAGCTGTGACCAGTCCTGCTCTCACCAGTGGAATGACATCGTACAAATGATCACCTGCAACCACATAATACAGTCCTATATCAGCCATATTGACCATAAAACACACTAAAATCTCCAAAAAAGATGATCTTTTCACCCATCAACCTTGTCTCCAAGGCACGACTGTTTAACCCACAGGCGCGCACATATGCACACATGTTTACCCCATAAGCCCACACACATGCACACCTATTCACCCCATAAATGCACATGAGTGGGCCCCTGTCCACCATATAGAGGCACCTCTATCCGCCCCTATCACAAACACAGGCGCGCATCATAGTGCGCCTATCCACTACATAGTCGCGCACCCATGCGCAACTGTGTTGCAAACAGGAACGCATACCATGAGTGCCTTTGTGCCCCCTATAGGTGCACCCATGCATGGATATCTAGATAATATGCACGCACATGTGCACGCATATTTTTGGATTTCTCGCACACTAGGGGGGCCACACCCATAAAAACCCCTGTACGACCCTCCATATAGGCCCTACCCACAAATTGAAAACCTACTTCTATGCAGGACAATAAGACTACTAACCTGAAGCTTGCTGGTCCTGAATTGGCTGCCTCATTCTCTCAGAATCTCCAAATCTCCTCTAAATACTTCTTGTCCAGTCACTCTGACAGCAAGTACAAATGAGGTGGCAATGTGGGCCCTACATCTATATAGAGGTATTTCTGCCAAACTTCCAAACACCATTCTAAGAGCTCCGGGTGTCCGTTTTTTGATCCATCTTCAGCCATAGGATCATCATCTTGTCATCTACATCAAGACAGCCCCCAGGCCATTTTTTATCCTTATCCCTTGGGGCACCATTTTTTCATACCCTGTCCAGGTACGCATGCTCATGTTCAAAATTATCAAATAAATGCTTGTATGTTCAATTCTCTTCAGATATTGTTCACGTCGGGTATTTGGTTTTCATGTGTGCAGGTACTTGGTCATCATACATCAGTGCAACCCCTTCAGGTATATAATCAACACTGGCACGTAATCATTCCCTCTGAATCTCAATTGCATCTCCAGTCACACCCTCTGAAATTTACCTTTAGGATCCCCATCTCCGGCTCTGCAGTACCAACACCTCCATTGCATTTTCGGTACTGTCACCCGGTAGCACTCTCCCCCACATGAGTTGTCCCATTCATAGTACCCCTTTTCACTTTGACACTCATGTTATTTTTTAACCCTTTAGGGATGGGAGTCTCGATAGTCTTACACCATGTCGTGAATCAGCCATATACTCATTCCCCTCATTTTGCTAGCTTTCCCCATGGACTCCCATGATTATCTCTTCAAGGTTCTCATTTGACTACACCTCTGCAGTATCATTAACCCTCCATTTCATCCACAATCAATTTTCCCATCCACAAATTTCCCTCCATTTCATCTACCTCATACATAAACCCACCCATGGGGCCCCCAAACTCCACCAGCTCTCCAAGAAAAATGCGCCCTAACCAGCCCAACCATATTACATTGGGGCACCCATTTTTGTATTTTTACACTCATCCCAAATTATTCTTTATAAATTGTAACAAGCCTTTGTTTCCATCATTTACATATCTTTTTGTCGTCACCTTTGATGAATTTCTTCCCTTTTTGGCAAATGCAACCCATGTCGCCCTTAGTTGGGGCACTCCTTATCATCTACTCCTATTGACATCGTCCATATACTCTGAGTATCCCATAGGCCACTTACCTCTGCTCTCTGAGTTTTTCCACTTTGTCCCACCTCTGGCACAACTTATCCCATGTCTTGTTGTCCCCCTGACACTCGACCTAGTTGAACGGTTGTGACCACTTATCCTTCACATATAACCCCAACCAAGGGCAGTCTTGAGTCTTCATACATATTGATTTCATCCATGTACCTCCTCAGTTCCTAACCTCACCTAGTAGATTTCATGAAGCCCTTTTGCTTCTTGGATTCGCGTCCCCCTTTTGTCGACATCAGAACAGTTTCCAAAAGGGAAACAATATCTTGACTCTCATTACCTTTCCAATTAGAGGCCTTAGACGACACAGGGAGAACCATAATTTCTCTGTGATTTCGTTGACCCCCATAGCATTCGAATTCAACACTTTCTCATGCTACAGTGGGTCTTACTTTGTGACTATTTCAATTGTTTCTTATATTTTCCGAAGACCTCTGAACTTGAAAAGGCTATCAACGCCTACAGAATCTATGATACTTCTTACAGGTGTCATTGCCTACTATTCAGAGTATGTTCCTCCTCAGAATTTTCTTCTTCCTTTATCATGACCGCCCCCGAGGGCACTGCAGTTGTCTACATCAACACACCATTTCAGTTACTATACAACACCATTCTTTTTTGAGTTACATGGCACGAGCATGGGGCATGCCCGCCTCGTTTGTATACAATTTATTTTTACACACCTTATGGAAGGTTGGGTCCTACAGGCT
>JZKD02S0436771.1:10873-34522 GCA_000966675.3 Picea glauca
CCTTCACTCCAAGACGAATTCGCAGAGAATGAAACTTTTGCTCAGTGAAGGTCTTGGTGAATATGTCTGTCGTTTGTTCTACTGAAGGACAAAACTATAGGTCGATGATCCCCTCGTGTACTAAGTCCCAGATGGAGTGCATGTGGATCTCTATGTGCTTCATCCGCTGCCTCTGAATTGGATCTTTGTAGAACTTCAAAGTGCTTTGTTTGTCACACCAGATGAAGATCGACCGATGAAACTGAATTCCCAACTCAGTGAGAAAATGTTGTGGCCACATAGCCTGAATGGTTATATTATCTACCCATCTGTACTCTGCCTCAGCTGAAGATAGAGCAATGGCAACTTGCTTCTTTCTCAACCAATAGATAGGCCCAGAACCAAGACTGAGTCAGTAACTAGATGTGTACTTTTGATCAGTGTTATCGCCAGCCCAGTCATAATCAGTAAACCTGATGAGATCTAATGTAGATTCTGCTGCATAATGAATCCCAAAGGTGGTGGTGCCATGTACGTATCGAAGGATATGCTTTGCAAACTTCAAATGTATCTCATGCGGCTCCTTCATGAACCTATAAACTACGCCAACTACATAGGAGAGGTCTGGTCTGGAGTGTGTGAGATACAACAAGCTCCCCACTAGTTGTATGTATAGTGTGTTGTCAACCAGTGGAGTCTCCCCGCCATCCTCAAGTTTGAATCCTAATAGGAAAGGAGTCGGAGCAGACTTGTAGTCTGTCATGTGAAATCTCTCAAGGAGATCTTGTGCATACTTGGCCTAAGACAGTTTGATGCCTGATGCATCCTGACTGATCTCGAGTCCAAGGAACAAGTGTAGCGCACCCATGTCCATCATCAAAAACCTATCATGTAGAATCCTCTTGACTGCAGCAATCGTTGAAGTCGAGCAACCGGTGATCAGAAAATCATCAACATACAGAACTAAAAGTAGAAGTGACTTAGCTGTCCTAAGCATGTAGACATCTGGGTTTGATTTAGAATGTACAAATTTCTTTGACAGTAGGTATGAGTCCATCTTGGCATATCATGCCCTCGGAGCCTACTTGAGGCCATAAAGGAACTTCTTCAGTCGACATACCAAAGATGTGTCCTGCATAAATCATTGGGGCTGCTCCATGTAGATCTCCTCAGAGAGATCACCGTGAAGAAATGAATTCTTCGCGTCCATCTAATTGACTTCCCATACCTTGTCTTCCGTAATGGAAAGTGCCAATCATATGGAATCCATATTCGTTGTTGGAGTGAAGGTCTCATCATAGTCAATACCATGAACTTGTTGAAAGCCTTTGGCGACAATCCTGGCTTTGTATATGCTAATATGTCCATCCAATGTGCTCTTGGTCCTATAGACCCATATGCATCTGATAAATTTCCTCCCATAAGGAAGGGGAACCAGATCCCTAGTCTGGTTCTCAAGGAGGGATTTGTACTCTTCCTGCATGGCGGATTCCCAAAAGGGATTTACAACAACCTCGCCATGAGACTGTGGATCTGAAGACTGAACCAAGAAAATATGCTTGGAGGGAAATGGTTTAGTGGTAGTGAGTGAAACAGGAGGCTCCTCGAAATCAGATCGAGTCCTCCTATTATCGGTTGGATCACCAACGAGATCCCCTACATCTTAAAGGGTAGTATGTGCCCACTTGGGCCTCTTCTCTGGCTCTATAACTTCATCCGGATGCTCTGACTTTTCATTTGACTGTAATGACTCTGAATCTGAATCATTTGAGTCCTTTGAATCAAAACTCTCATCTGAAGAAGATTCATCATGTGCATTATCATCATCTCAGACAGGTGGAAGAATGAAGGTGTCTGCATGCGGTTGTCGAGGTGCATGCAAGACACTTTCCTCGAATTGGACACTTCGCTCAATGATGATTCGGTCCGAGGAAAGATCAATAAGATTATATCCCTTTACACCGTCAGGGTATCCAACAAAAATACACTCAGTGCTCTGTGGATCAAGTTCCTTCCTCTTTTCAGAGGGAATCCAGGCCCATACATGTGAACCAAAAATGCGAAAGTGGGTCACTTCCAGTTTGAGGTCGCTCCAGGCCTCATAGGGGGTCTTATCCTTGACATATATATGGGGAGATATGTTTTGGATGTATGTTGCAAAATTAGGTGCTTCATCCCATAGTATTTATGGTAGTGACTTTGCATGCAGCATGCAAGATGCCATCTCTTTTAGAGATTTGTTTTTCCGCTCAGCAACTTCGTTTTGCTGCGGAGTATAGGGAACTGTGTGTTGCCACTAAATCTCAGACTCATGGAAAATATTATGGATCTCATGATTTACATACTCTCCCCCGTTATCAATTCGGAGGACTTTGATCTTCTTTCTGGACTATGTCTCAACCAAGGCTTTGAAATCTTTGAGGTGTTGAAAGACCTCAAATTTTTTCTTGAGAAAGTAGATCCATGTAAAACGTGAGAAATCATCAACAAAAATGAGAAAAAACCTCACTTTTCTATTGGATGGATGCGTAAAAGGACCCATAAGGTCACTTTGGATCAGATCTAAAGGTGCAGAAGCTCTTTGAGACTTTCCTTTGTCGAATTTCTCTTGAGGTTGTTTTCCGAGAACACATCCCTCACATACTCCCTTGGAGAAATGGATGTCTAGTAGACCATCCAACAATATTTGCTTGATAATTTGTTGCATGTATCTGGAATTCAAACGTCCAAAACTTTTGTGCCATATCCTACTACTTTCATCAGCATGAGTAAGCAGTAAAGCAGAATCAGGTTCAATGAATTCAGAAAAAGTATACAATCTAGACTGATGATTTACCTCACCGGTAGCAACCCTGGAGTTGGTTTGCATGTCATAGATGTCCATGGAATTTGGTGTGAATATGAATTTCTTTCCAGTGCTGAAATTGATCATTTGATACATGGAGAAAAGGTTGACGAAAAGTTTGGGAACGTGCAACACATTCTCAAAGCTTTCGTTGGTGATTTCAATCCTTCCTTTGAATGTGACTTCGACAAAAGAGTTGTCCCCCATAAAAATAGGAGGACCTTTGCATGCATCCAATGAATAATATACTTCTTTTGAGGCATCCATGTGATGTGATTCTCCTGAATCTACGATCCAAGCATCGGGAGAGGAGTTGATGGCAATCAAGGCATGGCTAGAATTGCCTTTCTTGGAATTCGGATCTTCTGGCTTCTGCTTCTTGGCACCCTCGAGGATGTGATCTCCAAGGTTGTTTTGCTGAAGTATTTTAGACATCAGATATTTTTTTTTTGTATGCATGCGGATTCCAAATGGAATCCTTTGTGCCAGTACGTGCATTTCTCCCCTTTTCTTCCCTTTTCCCCTTTGGATCTGGAGGCATTGGTGAAGGGTTTTATGTACCCTTCCTTCTTCGGATGTGCATGAGATTTCCTTTTATATTTATCTTTAGATTTATGATATTTGTGGATTTCATCATGCACAGTGAGTGCATGCTCCCTTGGGCCTTTGATTGTGCTCATGTTGATGAGCTTGATTTTCTCTTGTGTCAGGAATTCGATAAAGTCCTCAAGAGAAGGCATCTTCCAGGTGGCTCTGGAGGTGAATCTGACAGAATGGAATGTGGATACGAATACAGAGAAATCAGGACCAATCTTGGAAAGAATGGTGATAACCATTTTTTCTCCTCCTTCGATTTATCAACCCTGCAAGCTTTGAGTTGCAACAATAAATCCTTGAATTTTGTAAAGAAATCTTGGATAGTGTCGAAGCTTTTTGGATCCAATGTAAGTAGTTCCACCTCCAACATGTGTCCCCTCATCTCATCATGTTTTCCAAAGATCCCTTCCAAGGTGGTCTAGGCTTCATTGGGAGTCTTACAGGAAGATATGTGAAAAAGGAGATCGAGAGAAATAAGACTGCAAATTGTTCTGAGTGCTTCATCCATTCAATTTAAGTACTTGGATTTTTCTATGGCTGATGTCGGTTCTGTATATGTATTCAAGGTTAACCTGTACAATCCTCTGGTTCAGAGATGTATGGTTATTTTCGCCTTCCATGCAAAGTAGTTGTAAGGAGTAAGAATGAATTCTTTTTGGAAATCCATCTTTTCGCTGTCTTCAATCTTTTGTACGTGCAAAAATTTTGGTGTAGATTTTGCTTAGCAGTCCGTCGGATTTGATACCATGTAAATGTGTTGAAACTACACAGAATAAATCTAGATAAACAATGATACACACATTTGCAGAGAGAAAAGGAGAAAGAAGAAGAAGGAGAGAAAGAATGAAGGAATCCTCATTAACCGTAATGAATAATGAATAATTTACACATGATATACTCTGTATAAATCAATGAGTGGGCACTGGAGGAGTACCAATGAACCATAGTGGTGGCGTAGAGTGATATGGACACACACCAGCAGTTACGGGAGTGAAATGCCACCTATTCTAGTCTCTCAGGCAGTTACGGGAGTGAACTGCCACCTAGTCTAGTCTCTCAGGCAGTTACGGGAGTGAACTGCCACCTAGTTGAGTTAACTAGTCAACTAGTCTTCAGTTAACTAACTGAACAGAGAGTAGTGAGGAGTTAAATTAGGTAATCAAGGGTAATGCGCCAGTATGGTGATGATCCCAAGGCAAGTGCACATTAGCTGGTGATGATCTCAATGTTTCATGGTGACAAAACCAATGCAACATCTAAACTCAACTCAACTAGTCAAACTGAAGTGTCAACTGAAAGAGAATATTCTCGAGGTGGAATATTCTCTCCTAAAATATAGGAGACTGGATAATGATTAATTATGACTAATAAACAAGGAAAAAACTTAGGAAAAATAAATCCTAGGTGTGTGTGAAGTAACTCCAACACATGCCAATTGATCTCTTAGTAGTATGTCTGTCAGCCCATAATGCATTGACCAACTTGTTGTGCCATGACTTCTTGTTATCTTGCAACAACTTTTTGATGATATTAACCAGAATTTTGTTGGAAGAATCTGTTAATCCATTCCATTGAGGGTAATAGGTAGTAGAGTGTCCTAAATTAATTTGATATTTGTTGCAAAAATCCACCATCGTCTTTGATTTTAATGTTGTTGCATTATTAGTGATGATCTTCCTAGGACATCCAAATCTTGAAAGAATATTAGTTTCTAAAAATTTAATAATCACAGCATCAATAGCTTGCCTTGTAGGTATAGCTTCAATACATTTGGTAAAATAGTTAGTGGTTGTAAGGATCCATTTGTGTTGTCCTGATGACGGTGGATGAATTTCTCCAATGAAATCCAAACCCCGCTGTTGAAAAGGAGTTTCAATTGATATTGGTTTCAAGGGTAAAGGGAACAATTTCCTTTTTCCTTCAAAAATTTGACAGTTATGACATGAGGTAACTTTTTTATGAACATATGCAAATAAGATTGGCCCGTAAAAACTAGCTCTTAGGATTTTGTTGGTAGTAGTCTTCCAGTTCAAGTGTCCACCACAATCTCCTTCATGAAATTCCTGCATAAATTTATCTGCCTCATCTTTCAGTAAACAGTTTAGAAAAATTCCTCCAGCATCCTTCTAATATAAATTTCCCTCTAAAATGCAAAATTTCATAGCTTTGAGTTTAAGAAACCTAGCTTTAGTCTTGTTCAAACCAGGAGGATATTGTAAATGATGTAAGACAAAAATCAGGTCTACGTACTAGGGAGAGGTTGCAAAAGCCTCTGTTACTTATGGAGTTGCCTGCTCATCTTGTTCATCCAATGCAATTAGAAAATTTATATCCAAAGCATGAACATTAGATTCAGTCATTAATTTAGCTAATCCCTTACCTTTAATGAGTTCGGTAGGTTTGATTTCAGTATCATATTCAAGGATAATATCAATCCATTTACCTCTTTTTCCATCAGGACTATTTTGGGTCAGAATGTCTTTCACCACAGAGCTTAGAACATAAGCAATTATATGTGAATGAAGAATGTAGACTCTAAAATATTTGATTGCTTTTACCAGAGCAAATGCTTGCTTTTCCATGATATTGTATTTTAGTTCAGAATCTCTTAAGTCTTTACTAAAGAAAGCAATAGGTTCTTCATGGCCTTTATTATTTTTCTGTAAGAGCACTTATGCAATAGTATGTTTGGAGGAAAATGAGAAAATGAGGAAATCTTTCGTGAAACCAGGGCTGATCAGCACATGGGATCGTGTTAAGGATTGTTTTACTTGATCAAATGAATTTTTTGCCTCTGTAGTCCATTTTATTTTAGTGTCTTTCTTCAACATGTTTTTTATAATTTTTAGAAGTTCTGCCAGATTGGGGATAAATCTCCTTAGAAAATTTATTTTTCCAATGAAAGATTGGAGTTCTTTTATATTCCTAGGAGGAATTATCTTTAGAACAACTTCAATTCTGCTAGGATCAATTTTGATTCCATTCTTTGAGATGATATGTCCTAGTAGTTTTCCTTCTTCTAAGCCAAATAATGTTTTCTTTGGGTTGAGGGAAATTACAAATTTCCTGCATTTTTCAAAGACTCTTCTCAGGTGGAGCAAATGTTCTTCATCTATTTTTGAAAAAACAGTGATATCATCAATATATATAACTATAAACCTGCCTAATTTATCCACAAAAATAATATCCATTGCTCTTTGAAATGTATCTCTAGCATTCATTAAGCCAAAATGCATTTTCACATACATGAAAGTGCCCCAAGGTGTAGTAAATGTTGTTTTTTCTTGGTCTTTAGGATGGACTAAAACTTGATTGTAACCAGAAAAACCGTCTAATAGAGAAATTATACTGGACCCAACCACCTTCTGCAAAATGTGATCCATTTTAGGAAAAAGGTAGTTATCTTTGAGAGAGACTTTATTAAGATTTCTGAAATCAATGCAAAGTCTAATTTCTCCACTCTTTTTTCTAGTTGTAACTAAATTTGATACCCACATAGAAAATCTTAATGGGACAATGGTATTAGCATCATACATCTTTTTGACCTCTTTTTCAATCAGAGGCATCAACCTTGGGTTAATCCCCCTAAGTTTCTATTTAAAATGTTTTTGGTCTTCTTTTATAGGAATTTTATGTTGTATAGTGCTGGTGTCATAAGATTTCAAATATTCATAAGTCCATGCAAATACGTCTATGAATTCTTTGAACAAGTTTATGTATTTTTTCTTTTCAGTAGGGGATAAAGATTTAGATAGTTTAATCATTGTTGGGTCTTGTTTAGTTCCTATGTTGTAGTCTTCAACTTCATCTCCAGTAGGTTCAATTTTAGGGTTTTTGGCTACATCATTAAAATCAAACAAGTCCTCTAAGGGGGCTAACCCTCTAGGAAAAATATTATCTTTCAATTGCAATATTTCCAATCCTTCTTATTTTTGATTTATTTCTTTTGATTCTATCTCATCCATACTTTCTCCTTCATCATCAAAATCTACATTTATATTGGCACGCTCAAATTCATTCTTTGATTGTAAAAAAATTTCTCAATTTGCTCATCATTTCCAAAGGCTTGCCAATATCTGATGTTATCCGAGACAACTGATCTGTTCTTTACTTCAACTATGTATTGGCGACTAGGACGAAAGAATATTTTGCAGGTACTTGATGAGGTAGCCAAAACATCAGCTAGAATGTTCTGGTATCTGGGAATGGTTGATAAGTCATACTCATTAAAGAATTCTAGAAAATATAGGACAACATTCATGTAAGCTCTCAATCTTGGGTGTTTAGCAGAGTATTCACCTTTGATTTGTTTTATTATCAGTTCAGAGTCACCACGAATTGAAATTATCTTGGCACCAAGCTTCTTTAAAAGTTGTAACCCTAGGATTAAGGCTTCATATTCAACTATATTGTTGGTACATTGGAAGTTTAGCTTATAGGAATGTCCTTCTGAGTGGTTGGTTTTTGAATTTAAGACCCATACACCTGCTCTCGACCCTTCCTTACTAACAGCCCCATCAAAATTTAAGTTCCACAGAGGTTCATTTTGTTTATCAAGTTCCACCATAATTGTTTTGTCTTCTTCAATGTTATAAACATATTTTTCTAAATTGGCAATTTGTTTTCCTATGTATCCATCATTGTACAAAATAAAAGAATCAAGGTTTGAATGAACATAATACAAGGGATAATTATGTGGTTTATCCTGACTACTGACCATGTATTTCATCAATGTTTCCCTACATAATCTCCTTTGTTGACCAAACAATGGAATGGTAGCATAAGTCATGTCCAGTTGAAGGGTTCCTTGTAACTTAGCTCCCCATGAGAGAGACAGTAACATGCCATATTTAGGAGGTATATCAACAACAACTATGTCCATAACCAAGCTCTTGGATGGTATTTGTGCTAAAGTAATACACAAATATTTAATGAGACCTATGCATTTTGCTTTACTTGAATCAAAAGAATACAAATATTTGTATGGTCTAGTGATATCAGTCCTAATTTTTCCATAACAGCCTTAGGCATAAGGTTGTGGGAAGCACCAGAGTCAAGCATTGCATTGTGTAGAGTTTTGTCATGAATGTTGAAACTAATGTAGAATGGGGGTACAGTTCCATTTTTGGATTTTCCATCGACTTCGGGCCCAAACAATAGTTTTGATTGATCATCAGTAACATTTATTGTGTTTGTACATTCCTCTATGTTCATATATTTTAACACTTGTGATCTATATGCATTCTTATTCATGAGCTCTGTTAGAAGAATGGGTATCTTGAGTTTTTCTAATTCATTTTCTATGTTGAATGATGTTTGAGTTTTATTTGGGTTAGGGACATCTTGTTTCTCAACAACGTCCTTTTGTGAAATATCTTTGGGCTGGATGGTAGAGGGAATATCATTTTGAGTTGTTTTTGAGACAATATCAGATGTTTTTTTGGTTGGAACTTTTGTGTTCTTTTAGGAGGAATGTCTAGAATGTTCTTAGCAGATGTGTCAGCTCTCTTTTTAGTGGAATTATTGGGAGTTTTATTAGTAGGATTTACTGATTAACTGGGTTAGTTTCCATTGATGTCAACCCTTAAAGAAAGTTTGGTAGCGAATTTCGGTAGCACAAAGGTTTGGGTAATGGACCCAATATTGTTTGATGGATAATGGTATGAGTTTTGATATATTTGTAGGTAATACTATTCTAGATGGATAGTACATGTCATGCCATTTTTGGTGGTATGTGGAATGTCACATAACTCCTCACGGTTAGAGATTTATGGCCATGTGAAGTTGGAGAACCCTCGTGAGTCATCTAGAAGCCCCAAAAGGTCAAAGTGTTTGCAAAAGAAATTATTTAAATAATAAAGTTAATGGAGAACTCCCTAAAATAAGGAAAGTGTGATGCTACATGAAAGTATAAATAAGAGGCAAGGCTCTCTCATTTAATCACAGTTGAATATCATTGAATATCTATTTTTGTGAAAGGTTATTTGGGAAGGTATTATTGATAGAGAAAAATTGCAGCAGAAAAAGTGCGGTAGGAAAACTGCAGCAGAAAAAGTGCGGCAGAAAATTCGCGGCAGAAAAATCACGGTAGAAAATTCACGACAGAAAAAGTGCAGAAGAAAAATCGCGACAGAAAAAGTGCAGCAGAAAAATCACAGCAGCAACATGGTTGGGGTCTATTTATGAGAGATATGGCACATCTTGTTTGAGGTATGTTTTGTGAGCTAGGGTTTAGCTCTTGAGATGGTATTGGATGTTCAATATTGCTGCATATATCAGATTTGTTGAGGGATACAATTGGTATTTTGTTGTTGGTATTTGGCATATGGGTATTGGTCTTTTGGTTGTGATGTGTTGTTGAAGTTGTTGGTTTACCTTGAGGCTACATAACAGTGAGATTCTAGCACATGGTTTGATGTAAGGGCTTATGGTATTTGGTTATGGATAGTGTGATGTATTGCTAGAGAAATTTTGATGGTTATATTGGTATATGTATTTGGTGTATGGTTGAGGTACATGGTTGATACAAGTAGTTGATGAGTTGGCACATACATGAGGTGTATATTTGATGATGTTGGTGCATCTCGATGAGTCATAGTTGATGTGTATTTGATGCATGATTGGTACATATGTGGTGCATGGTTGATGCACTCGTTGATGGTACAGGTTGAGGTACAGGTTGGTGCATGGTTTATGCACTTGTTTATGGTACATGTTGATTACATGTTGTTTGGAAAGGTTATTGTGACAGGGTATTTGTACAGGTTTGGTGCATGGTTGATGCATTTGTTTATGGTACAAGTTGTGGTATAGGTTGATGTATGGTATATATTGGCACATGTTATTGGTACAGGTTGTTACAGGTTGATTGCAGGTTGATTGGTATAGGTTTACCGTAGTACATCTCATAGTGATAGTGTGATAGTGGTTCCATCATTCTACTTATACATCAGGGTGGTTGAACGGGGTAAGAACATGTGGTTGTATCCACCTTCTGGTTGTAGCTGGAGAAACTAGGGGGTTGTAGCCTCCTTCTAGTTGTAGCCAAATAATTGGGGAGTTGGAGCTTCCATCAGGTTGTAGCGTGAGAAACTAGGGGGTTGTAGCCAGAGAATTAGGGAGTTGGAGCTTCCTTCAGGTTGTATCCTGAGAAACTAGGGGGTTGGAGCCTCCTTCCAGTTGCAGCTGGAAAACAAAGGAAGTTGGTGCTTCCAATGAATGCAATTCTTCAAGACATATAATAAATAACATTCTGTGGTTTTCTCCAGCTTTGGGTTTCCACGTAAAAACACTGGTGTACTGTGTATGTGTATGATTGCTCATTTGTTCATTGTTTATTTACTCTGCAATTATTGGATGATAATGCTACACTGATATAACACTTGCATTATATGGTTGAAAAGGTTTAAATTGCTCTATTATTGATTCACCCCCCCTCTCAGTAATCCAACAATTGGTTTCAGAGCAGGTTCCTTCAGAAACCAGTTTAACCATTGAAAGGTAGATCATCAAGAGCAACAACATGTATAAAAATGGAATACCACAATTTGATGGACAAAAGTATGCATTTTGGAGCAGAAGGATGAAAACATATATACAGACACAGGGATTTGAAATTTGGCAATCAGTTATAGATGGATACAAAGAACCAGTAGTTCCACCGACAAATGAAGGAGCAATGAAACTTGGGCAAAATAATTCCAAAGCCACAAATGCACTTCTGAATGGTCTTTGTGAATCAGTATACACCAAAGTTATACATTATAAATCTGTTGAAGAGATTTGGGACAAGCTCCAAAATATTTATGAAGGAGATTCAAAAGTCAAAGAAGCAAAGCTTCAAAATTACAGAGGTCAGTTCAAACAACTAAAGATGAAGGAAGATGAGAATATTGCAGCTTACTTTTTACGAGTCGATGAAACAATAAATGCAATCATAGGATTGGGAGAGGAAATTAAAGAATCTGTAATTGTTCAAAAGGTACTAAGATCTCTTCCTATGAGATTTGATCCTAAGATATCAACACTATAAGAAAGAGCAGATCTAGACTCAATAAGCATGGATGGACTACATGGAATCTTCACAACATATGAAATGAGAACTGAACGGGAAAATCCAGATATAAAAGAAGAATATTTCAAAGCATCCAAAAGGCCAAAGCAAAAGGGAAAGAAAAAAGAAAAAGAACATAGCAGCAACAGTGACATCTTGGAAGATGATGAAGAAATGGGCAACTTTGTCAGAAGATTGAATAAGGGAACCAACGATAGATATAAAGGTAAGTTTCCATTGATTTGTTTTAATTGTATTGTTCATTTTGATAACAAATATCCTCATAATAAAAATAAGAGGAATGATGAAGATTACTCAAATAGAAAACAAACATACAAAGGCAAAAGAACCACAAAGAAATATTTCAATAAAAGCTTATGCACCAAAGAAGACATCTCTTCATCAGGTGAAGATGAAGTCAGTGACGGTGAGACAGAAAGAGTTCTATTCATGGCACTAGAAGACTCTGACAAACAAGACACTGAAGAAGAATATGAAGAGGCAGAACTTGACTACCGAGAAGAGTTGTTGTGTGCCATAGTAATTATAAGAAGAGAGAAGAAGAAAAACAAGAAGCTACAAACGAAACTAGACAAGAAAGAAGACACTCGGGAACTAGAACAAATGATCACAAATTTGAAGGTTTAAATAGAAGAAGATAAAAGAATTGAAGAAGCACTCAAAGAACAACTAAAAGAAATAGATAAGATCGTTGGAAATTTGGAAGAAGAGATTGTCACATTAAGAAAGGATCTTCAAAAGAAAAATATGTAGAACAACTCAAAATTTTTGGATGACATTATCAGCAGTAAAAAACCTCATCATGACAAGTTTGGACTTGGATACAATCAAACAGAAAAAGGATTAAGCTCCAAAACAACAGAACAAGAAACATATCTAAAAATCTATGCACAAACAATCAAAGGGGATAGGAAGATCTACAAGGAAGATTACAGGGACACTCCTACACCGAGAAGATTCATATTTTAGAATCAACAACCGACAGATAGGCCTCGTGAAGAAGAAGGATTCAGAAGAGCAACTCCTTTTAGAAGATCTTCAACTCCCATGTATCAAACTATATTTTTTGGTTTATGTTTTGCATGTAATAATTTTGGACATAAAGCTATGAATTGCAGAGCTAACAGTAGAAACATAAACAACTTTGAAAGTCATACACAAAAGGGTTATCCAAGAAGGCCTAGTGAAACACATAGAAGAAGTTACAACAAGTTTGAATCATTGAGCACTGAAGTGGAGTGCTACAAGGTGCCTCCACACTGTCCAGTCAAGTGAAGTTATAATAAATCCCTTCATGCTCTTCATGTTGCATCTTCACTGACAGAGTCACCCCACACTTAGGAAGATCATGCATCTATATCAGTTGAACGAATCTAACCCCTCCATCAACAGGTTCATAACAACATTCAACAAGCTATGCAGGAAAACTTCTTCAGCAAGGCAAGCAACTCACCAAGGTTCAGATTCAACAAAAGCTTCCCCAGAAACTTGACAAAATGGAGACCATTATTTCCCAAGGGGGGAAGAATGATCTAGGCGAAAAATCAATGGCCAACCACCTATTCTGCTAGATCAAAATAGGGGTTTCCACCTTGGCAATTTTTCTACAGCTTTTCGGGTCCTAAACTTCTGAGGTTGTTTTGAGGCCCTAAACAACGTTTTTTAGGCCCACCACAGTCACAAAGTAAGATTTAACTAGAGTGTGACAAAAAAACGTGTAGTCCTTGGATATACGTTTCCAACGAGCTATCGTGTGCCCCAATCAAAGATCGTATACAAAAGTTATGCCATTGGGAAGTTGATGTATCAACTACCCCCATCGGGGCCCGCAAACCTTTCGGTGTTTCATCTTTTGGGGTTAGGGTTTTGGATTTTATTTATGTTAAAAATGACTCTAGAGCCTCATTGTAAACATCATCATCTTCTTGTGAATGAGCGTAGCCATCACATCTCTTCTCAGAGATAAGATGCCACCATTCTAGTGAGTTCATTGACTCTGTATTTTTACAGTTTCTATACATTTTTGTCATTAATAAAAATTGTGCATTGTTGTATCTCTATGTTTATTGAAATATATTTATATATTTCATTTTTATATTTCCGCCTTAATTTCGTTCTCAAAATAATACAGATCACGCAGTCCGGAAAAACTATCCTTGGTGTTTCCAAGCAGCCAAGTGAGAAACGTTGTGGTGTCGCATGCCCTCAAGAGGTGTATGATCTTAAATCACATTGTGGGAACGTGACAATTATTATATTTAATGTATTGCATACATATTTGATTTTATTTGAGAATAATCCTATATTCATGCAACATTTGTATGTCTTTGTTTGTGAAATTCAACACAAACAAGAACCAAGTTGTATAAAATTTCAAGAGAGCATTTCTAGAGTGATTATAAAATGCAAATAGAACCTAGGAGGCCTACTACACGTATATTTACAAATGTGTTTGTACTTGCATTATTCTCTAACCACACGAGCCAAAGAATGATCCATATACCAACTATGTTGTATGGAAGTGCTTATGTTCTAGAAACACCTAAGAAACATCTAAGATTGTATTTAGATAATTCACAATAAAGTTTGTACTTGGGTCATCCTTTTGTTGAATCAACTAGATAATGACGCAAGTATAAACACATTTGTAAACAAAGGTGTTCTAGGCCTTCTAGATTTTGTTTCTGTTTCGTAATCACTCTAGAAGTGCCCCATTAAAAGTAAATTGTCCATATGCATTTTTCTATGCAATCTCCATGTCACATTTAGGCATTTTCCTCTTTGTATTCCCATTAGAACACTCGAGAATAGTGTCTCTTGCAGTCATGAGTTCAATATGGTAAACTATGACAATTCATGGTTGTATTAGCTCAAAAATGTTGATGATCTGTCAATAGTGTCAGGCTACTACGACCATGAATCATCACCAATGTTGTGCTTGAACTCAAGACCTCTTGCAAAACTACTCCACATCATTGGCATTGATTTCCATAGGGTAGAATTATAGAGATGTGGGATGGGGGTTGCATTGCAAACTGGTCCCCCTAACATTGATTTATGGGGGTTGCATTGCAAACTACTCACAATTAATGTTCTCATGCAGGAAGTGCTTGGCCATATTATAGTCATACAATGACTCGATAATCTCCTTGGACTACTTGATGTTGTGACTCTCAACTCGGAAGCTCTCCATAAACATCTTCAAAGAAGACATCACATAGAGAAGAGACAAAAATTAGACAAAGCCATAAAGGCTACATAGAACAAACAAAGAAGAGACTAGATAATACATCTAGTTATCCATAGGAATCAAAGATAGAATGAGACAAAATATGCAAAACCCTATGTTTGAATTAGAAATAGTAGAGATCGATACAATTTGCACAAATATATAAAGGAAAGCAACACCAAATATGCATTGTTTCAATGGAAAATCAAGTGAATTTGAGGAGAGTTGAGATTTGAACAGGTGACCTCAATTGCTTTTTGGGTATGTATAAGAAAAGTGAATGAGGAGAGCTCAAGGATCATAACGAAAAAGTGATTGTTAATGGTTGGTGGAATGGTGAATTTTCATGTCAATTTCCTATTCACATTACTACAAGGAGTATTGTCAAGGCAATGTTAGCAATGTTGAGGCACTCACTAGTGTTATTTTTATAGGTACTTGCATCAAAACTACACACACCATCGTTTCTCTTTTTGTACTAATTGCTTCTCGTTGGACCCCACTCATTATAGAGCTCACCTTGGTTATACAACATGTGATGTCATAAAATGCACTTTAGGCTAAGTAAATAAATTAAAAAATGTCATTTTATGAAAATAGAAAATTGATAATAATGATGTAGAAAATGAAAACAAATAATGTTAAGACTATATATATCATGAGTGGACCTAATAATTTAGAACATGTATTTCCCTCGTAAGAATATGTATAATGATTTAGAACAAATCCAAATACAAATTAGAACGTTTATAGACCTAATGGTTTAGAACAAATTCAAATGCCAAAAGGAGTAGAGTACTTACACCTCCGTAATTGTATGCAACTAAAACTACTTTAAAAAATATCCCCCTTGGATGCTCAATTTTAGCGGCTGTGGCTTCAGACGATGACAACACAGGGGTGACATGATAAATTTTAATAAGAGGATTTTTTTAATAGCGTGTCAGTTCAATCACGTTTAATGATGCGAAATTGAATCATTTATGTCTCCTCAATGAAATACGCGCACGGCAACGATTGGATGATACAAAAACCGATTGAAATTCAGCGCAGGTTTGAAAGAGCTGTGGACGAATTCCAATGAAGAAACAGTCACGGGATTTGACAATTTCCCTTACACAGACAGATATCACGCGTGCTGCGTGACGCGTCTACCCAGTGGCCATTCAATTTCGCCCTTCTTTCTCCGACGCTGTGGGTTTGCTGTCATCACGCGGTAAATCCAGTACGCGCTTCTATCTTGTTAAAGATCCGCGGCTCTGGAATTCATCATTGGAATTTGGCTCCGCCGAGAGTACGCTGAGGAGAGACTTTTATTTGCATTCTTATTTTATCCAGYCCCGTAGAGCTYGACAGTYCGAGTATAGCGTCTCGTCGGTCTCTTTTGCTTCTA
The DNA here is from genome assembly GCA_000966675.3 of Picea glauca. NCBI lineage: Eukaryota > Viridiplantae > Streptophyta > Pinopsida > Pinales > Pinaceae > Picea > Picea glauca. The sequence continues at coordinate 26,991 of JZKD02S0436771.1, forward strand.
CTCGTTTCTCCGAKCGGTTTGGGGACGATGGCAGATAACCAGCGAGTGCACCCAACAATGAAAAATATAGTGAAAAAMGAAGGCGGTTATGAAAACCAGAAGGGGAGCTCTCCGTTGGTGCCCAAGTCCAGTCTTGAGTCTGGGAAAAACAGGGTTTATCCTCCTCCGGGCGGGCAGATGAGAGATCATTATCAAAGAGACCAAGTCATACCAACACATCAGACTCCYAGATACCACTCACGGCCTCCCAAGCGCCGGAACTCCTGTTGCCGCTGCTTGTGCTGCACGATTTGCTTTCTATTCGCGCTCGTTGCAATCATTGTCATTGCCTGTGGCATTCTGTATTTGGTCTTYCAGCCGAGGATCCCCAAATACTCTGTCGACGGCATCCGGATCACTAACTTCAGCATCAACGCGGAYCTCAGCACAAATTGCCAGTTCGCTGTGAATGTAAGAGCCCGGAATCCGAACAAGAAGATCGGCATATATTATCTTGACAACAGCCATCTCGCCGTTTCGTACATGGGCACGGAACTCTGCACGGGCACCCTGCCAGTATTCTACCAGGGCCTCAAGAACACCACTTTCTTGGACGTAGCGCTCAGCGGGACCGGCGCTCGGCTCACCAGTGCTGTAGTCTCCACGCTCAAAGAGCAGCAGCAGAAGGCCAGCGTTCCCTTGAATTTGAAGGCCGACGTGCCCGTGAAGATAAAGTTGGGGAACTTGAAATCGATGAAGATTAAGGTTCGGGTGCGATGGGATCTGGTCGTTGACAGGCTTGATGCCAGTGCCAAAGTTATTACTGACAAGTCGAAAGTGAGCGTGAAGCTCTGAGGGCTGCGATTCGAGATCGATCCATGGCGGGTTTTATTACGCGAATTCCAATTTACTGAATTAATGGTTATTGGGTCGATGGTAGGGTTAAACTGTTTTCTGATTTGTTCATATTGATGCTACGACTGCAGCTAGATTTTTGGATATACATTTCTTGTTCATACTCTATATACCACATTAATGGCCGCTCCGCTGGTGGGCATTGTTTATATGAAGAGATTATGGAATATAGTTGATTCTGTATTCTATTGTTTTTTCTTTCTTTTTGTGATGAATTGAAAAACGTTGTAACACAATATGTATAATAATTGTTTTGTTTAACTAGTTGCATTTTAAGGTCCTTTCCAATATTTGTTGTCCTAACTATTCACGAAAAGAAAGGGTAGGGTATGTAGCTTAATGGTAGAAGGAAGATCCCATTCCCTCTGCGTTGTGGCAGAGGAGGTCAATTCCGCTGTCCCGGCGACTCGGTGTTCCCCTTGGCCTCAAGTGGCAGAGGAGGCCAGTTTGGAGATCGAGGTTGTGTGGTTGGCTGCTCGGAGAACCGATGCTGCTATCCGTCCCGTCGATGAATTTCCTCGTTGGGGTCTGCCCCTGGAATCAACTGGTCAAGGTTTGCCCATTGAGTGTTTGACTTGAGTGTATGGGCTCTGTGGCAACGCCGTAGTCTACACGTTGGTTAAAACGTTTTGTCCTGGTTTAAATCCAGTAAATAAAAAATTGACAATTTGAGAAATTTGGTGTATAGATTACAATCTTGACATTAGAGAATCCAAAAATCTCTTATTACATATTCCAATAAAATTACAAATCTTCCAATGAAATTACAAATTTTAAATTCCACCCAAGAAAAAACAATTTTAACATTTTTATAGAACATATAAGCATGAGATTATATTATTCATTGATATGATACATCTATAAATATAAATACATTATCTTGATTTTTGGATTCGTGAGGTTTCTTGGACTCTCGATGATGGTTCATATTCATGTGTGTCTTGTTATATTCGGATATCATAACCCTCATGGATTATGTTTCCAACATTCTTCCTCTTAATCTGAAGGGGCGTATATGAGTCCAAAAAGAGAGATGAAATCTGAAAGTGGACAATTGTTGATGGCTAAATGTGCTCTTTGAATCTGATGGTTTTGGGATGACCACAAATCAAAAGGCTAGTAGAAGTTGATGTCTTCTGCTAAATGGTGGTGGTGGTTTAAGGAAGACCACCAACTTTGGAACTTGGCTCTAAGCCTCAATGGTTCTTTGAACATTTCCTAACTTGGCCAGAAGTTGATGTAGGCTAATGTCTTCTGCTAATTAGAAGTGCTTTCGAATGGAGGTTTAAAGATGACAAAAAACTATTGTCTAGCAGAAGCTGAAGTTCTTCTATTAAATGGAGGTTTAAGGAAAACCACAAACCAATCTGGTGGTTTTGGGATGACCACAAACCAAATCACGTTCACTTGTTATTGTTCGATTGATAGGACTTCGAAACTTGAAGCATAACTGTCAATCATTGATGTTATTCCTCATTCTCAGGTACAATGTGAGAAGACAAAATCTTTCCATTGCAATATGTGTCAATACTCAAGAATAAATTCATTGATACGACCGATATATCTTCTTGATTGTTGATGACCATTGCCAAGAAATGATCCACCCATCATGGTTCTTTACTCTTGCAAAATTTTGTGCTTGGAACATCTCTCTGAAAGATGATTATGCTTTCCACAATCCTCACAACAATGAAGATCAATTTTTTGTTCTTCCATGTGGCTAACTCGATGACAATGTTGGCATTTAGGAATCTGCTCTTGAACTGGAGCAGGGGAATATGAACTCTCTTGAAGCAAACCAACACTTTTGATTTGGATTGGTTTGGTATAATATGTAATGTGATAGGTCACTTCCATTTGTATCCAAGACTTATTATGTGTTTGTTGTTAATGATTTCTTCCCTAAGGTTTGATTATAAGATTGGAAAGTGCAAGCAGAACTAGTTTATGACAAGTTTCATCTTCATTTGAATCTGCTTCTAAGGTGGCATCACCGATTTGATCATGTGTTGGTTGCTAATAAGAAACATTTTCAAATTCAAAAAGAGAAGTGTTGTCAACAAGGACTAGTTTAGAATGGTGATTCTTTTGTTGTATTTCTTCTTGTTGGAGTTGTGATTCAATTTGGATAAATTTGATTTTGTCCCGCGAATCTTGTAAATAGGTTAGAACATCAGTGAGAGTTTCTATGTTGGTTGTGATTGTATTTCCTGCAGAAGAGAGTATTAAAGTGTTTAGTAACTCTAATAATTCATCAATTCAAACCATTTAGACACTGACTTATACCTCAAGGATTTCTTGCAACACCACCCTTTAACAATCAGACTTTACAGTTCAAATTCAACAAATGAAGGGTGTCATTTTCTACCGAAAATGCACTCATTTACAATATAATTCAACTTGCAAAAAGACTAATTGCAAGTTACAATTTTATTCTTGAAAATGCAAGTCTTCAATTTTGGGCATGAGCTAGAAATGAATGTCAAAGAGAGAGCTAAAAAATAGATTTTCAATCAAGTTTAAGGCACAGTTGAAAATGCAAATTGAATAAAGCTACAATCAACTTGCGCAAGATCAAAACAATGAGCTGAAATGCAATTTCTAGCAAGATAAATTCCTTAAAAGATTTAGCTTATGAAACAACCATGCAAAAAGATTGAAAGACTTAGTTCTTAACTCTCAAAGGACGACAAAGAATCGACAAAGTTAAAGCATGAGTGCTAAGTAATATGCAAAGCCATAAAAATAATACTAAATACATCTAATAAACTTAGAACAATTATTCCAATGAACAAATAATGGAATGCATGGATGGTGTATATCGGTGTTATAGGAACAACCTTGAAGTTGATGACGTTGCTTGCAGATAATCGATAGATTGTTGTGGATAGATTGTGTTAGCACAAGAATTTGCATCCATAAGAGGCTTGCCTCTCCATAAGAAACTAAGTAACCTCTACATGCATATATAGGCTTCTAACATATCAACTGAAGTTTCTTGATTAGTCTCATCATACAAAAGAGCATAGACATTCCATAGCACCATGGCATTGCAGAATTGTCTATACAGCATGGTCTGCCATTTTACTACCTAAAATGCTACCAAATCTGTTAAGCAGTGTAATGATGGCGCTATGAATTCCATAGGTTGTTACCAAATCCGATCTGTTTTCATGTCAGATGCTACCAAATCTGTCAATGTTGAAGTGATGTAGTTGCGAATTATGATGGTGCTACCGAATTGCACACAGGCACACCAGGATAGTACTACCAAAATGCGCTACCAAAATTTTGGTAGAGACTAAATTGTGCTGAATTATTTTGCAAGGATGCTTCTGCCAGTTTTGAGTGACTAACTTAAAACTTGGATTGTGAATAATTGATAAAATATTTTTGAAAATTGGAGGAGGTTTTTGTTCATCACATTCCAAATAACAAAAACCTTTCTCATTTTTTCAAAATATGTTATGCTTTGAGAGATATTATAAATAGAAGTGGCGCTACCAACTGTTATACAACAGTGCTACCGAATTTCCTATAGCGGTCACGGTTTTGATATTTGCCTTGTTGGGAGGTTGCCACCTGTCAAGAAGGATTCGAATGGCTTCTCAAGGATCAGTGAGATGTCAAGAGACACCTGCACCTAGGATTTAGATCCATCAAAGGCCTCATGCAATGAGGTGGAAACAATTTATTAATGACTTCCAACAAATTCCTGAAAATTAGCAGTTTGTTGGATTTTTGTCTCTTTGACTGTTGCCACCTATCTCCAAGGCTTAGAATCCAATGGAGGAGATGGGATTCGACCTCCTAAGGCTATTTGGATGTTATTTTTTATTTAATGAAGGAGATATCTCTTAGAAAAAGAGGGATTCATGAGCCAAGAGAGGCTAGAGAGAGTAGGAGTAGACAGTTTTTCTTGTGTGTGTTCATTTGTAATCTTGTGGGCATTTTATGATTGTAAGCATTACTTCTATTAGAGACTCATGAGAGATGTGATTTCAGATTGTAACCCTTTTGTTTATATTTATTCTTATTTGAATATATTGCAGATTTGAGGATCAAAGGCTGCCAATGATTTATGGATCCCTAAGAAGCAGATGATCTACTATATTTTGCCCATCAATGATTGTTTATATTCAATTATTTGTTGATTCATTAAATTGAGAGGATCTTTTTTTAGTGAACATTCTATCTTATGTTTTCCTTCTTCATTCTTCCACTTATCAGCATATAATCTTTTTTTTTGTTGAACAACTTTTGTGCCTTCGATGAGTAGGATGTTTGTGAATCCATTGCCCATTAGTGTATCCTACTGATCTGCAGTTTGTTGCCCTCTCCCTTTCTTTATCCATCTTGCTGATCCAGCTATTCAAAACCAAAATTATCTTTTACATTCTCATGGGTGTTGGGCTTACACTTTAGGAGTCAAAGTGTGACTTTCAGTGCTAACATTTTTGGCACCATTGTCGGGGATAAATTTGAGCAGATTAAAAATCTCACTAGGAAGAACGACACTGCACAACTCCAGCTTTAGATGGTGACTGAAGTTGGACACCTTCAAGACTGCACATTCACCATGGCGACTCCATTGTTCAAAATCTGTTGGTGATTCCACTGGAGATGAGACAAATTAAATGGCTATGAAGGGTATCCTGGCCAGGAGGTTTTCCCCACTCAATTTCTCAGCCATATATGGTTATCCACATCCTGTGCCTCAAATTGATGAATGGCAAGATCTGTTGCCCAGATTTTATGAAAGTGAGGATGACAACCCTTTTGAGCATGTTCATGAATTTCATGCTTTGATGCAGCAGCTTGACATCCATCATGAAAATATATTGATGAAAATGTTCATGTATTCACTGGAAGGCTATGGGAGGCAATGGCATAGAACATTCCCTGCTTCTAGTATTTCCTCTTTGAAGGACTTTCATGATGTTTTTTATTCTCATTGCAAGCTAATTTATCTACCTGAAAGACTTTTTGAGAATTGTTGTGAGGGGTATGCATCATATATTCAAGATTCAGCAAGTGATTCCTCTAGTAGTGATGATGAAGGGGATAATTGCAGAGAGAAGGACTTAGATGATGAGTTTCATAATGATTTTCCTAAATTTCAAGAAAAAATGCATCATTCATGTCAAAATCTAGATCCCCAAGAGAAAGATCAATATGGACAATCCATCATTTCCTTTTCTCCTCCTTTTATCGATTCTTTAACTCAAGAGGTCATCATAGGTTCAGAGTTATTTCATCATGAGGATAGTGTTGCAACTTGTCATGACCAAATTCATATCTTACCAGTTGTTGTTGTAATCCCTCCTATTGTTAATGAACCAGTGTGCCATGATTTGCCAAGTTTTGATGACTATGAGGATGTTTTTCCTGAACAACTAGCTATTCTAGCTATTGTACTAATTCCCTCATCCATTAATATTCAAATGGTCATTGATTCACCTTTGTATGATGATTATGAATATGATTTCCATGAACAGTCTATTGAAGACCTCATATCAGAGAAGTACCCTTCCCATCAAAGAAACAATAGCTTGTTTCAACCCTCATGTCATATTTTTGTTGCTGAAAAAAAAGAAAAAGATGATAATCTAAGTTTAGAAGGTGAAAAAATGAGAAATTTGGACCATAATCCAAGCTATGATGAATATCCATCACAATCAGAAGATAAGACAGAAGAATGTAGTTTCCCGAACACTTATAATTGTGATGAACTGCCCTGTAAACCCCCTATTCCTCTTGAAGACACAAGCTCAGTTTCATCAAGCAGCCAAGATCAAATTCCATGTGATCATATGAGAGAGGTTGAAATTAAAGAAAGACAAGCATCACTAAGCCTTTTTCCTAATACACCTCATGACCATGAGTGGACCAATGCCATATGCATTGAGGATGAATCATAAAATCAACAAGCCATGCAACAACCAAACATAGTGGAGGAAGAACCTAATGCAATACTTTTCATTTTTACACAAAGCAATGTCATAGGGGAAAGTATTGATGATGTTTTTCAGGATCCATTTGCATTCTGTCTGCAAGCAGCAAGTGGGCCTAGGCTCATTGATTTCTTCAATGGAAAGTGTATTGCCAAATGTTTCTTTGGCATGCCTTCAAATAGGAATTATCTCTGGTGCTTAAGGAAGCACATTTCAAAGCTTCAAATAGTTGAAAAATGATGAAATGGGTTCATTGGTTGTTTCATGTAACTTGAATGCTTCATTTTCCCAATAATTAGAGTAGGTGTGTGCAATAAGCTTGCTGGACAAGCACCGTTTTCATCATTTTTGTCAATTTTAGTTTTCATTTGCATTTAGTTTCAGTTGAAGGTCACAGATCAAAGCAGATTGTACAGGTTAAAGGTTGGGAGAAGCCCTAGGATAAGGCACTGAAACTACAAGATTTCTTATAGCCTTACAGGGAGGACTCTATCCCCCATGGAGCATATGTTAGCACAAGAATTTGCAGCCATAAGAGGCTTGCCTCTCCATAAGAAACTAAGTAACCTTTGTTAGAAAAACAGGACCGCGGAGGAATAAAATAAAACAAATGCAGAAACAAAACACAGAAGACACACAATACAAGAGAGACACAGATTTACGTGGTTCACCCAGTGTGGGCTA
>JZKD02S0436771.1:34532-56886 GCA_000966675.3 Picea glauca
GGGAAACCTCCTTATACACCACATAAATTTACAAATACAAGATGATTCCAAATGAAAAGGTCTCCTTGGTATATTTAGGAGAGTAGGAGTTACAATTACAACTAATGGACCCAATCAGACATAAATAAAATAACAATACTAATGTAATATGCCCCAATTAAGGGGTAATGTGCCAATATTTAGGGCTTAACATGCCCCTCCTCTTCAGACAAGTGTTTTCTGCAACACTTGAGTAATTATGGATGCTTCTTTATAAAATCCTTATCTTCCCAAGTGGAATCTTTAGCAGATAGTTTTTTCCACTTAATGAGATACTCTAAAATGGATCTATTCCTCAACTAGCAAATTCTTGTGTCAGTGATAACTTCAAGCTCCAATATGATTTTTCCTTCCTTGTCAAGTTCTGGAAATATAGTTTGAACTAATATCTTGACACCTATAACTTTCTTTAAGCATGAAACATGGAAAATTGGGTGTACTGGTGAAGATGCAGGCAACTCCAATTTGTATGCCATAGTACCAATCTTTTACAACACCTTATAAATGACATAATACTTTGGTGATAATTTATTATCTTTCTTAGCTTGCTTGAGGGACACCTTTTTGTATGGTTGTAGTCTTAAAAATGCTCAATCCCCTACTTCAAAACTTATTTCACTACGATGTTGATCTGCTTGTTTTTTTATGTGATTCTGTGCCATGGTTAGGTTTTCCTTTAAGAGCTGGAGAACTTGTTGTTGATGCTCGATGTAATCTTCCACTGCTTGAACCTTGTATTTTTCTTTTAGAGAAGAAGTGATGGATGGTGGGTGATATCCATAGAGCACCATAAATGGTGTCATTTTATTTGCAATATGAAAGGAAGTGTTATACCACCATATTTCCAAGGGTAACCACTTGAACCATTGTGTTTGTTTATCAGAGACAAAGAAACGAAGGTAGCCTTCTAGACATTTGTTCACTATCTCAGTTTGTCCATCAGATTGAGGATGATAATATGAGCTATGAGCCAATTGAGTTCCCAAATAAGAAAATAATTCTATCCAAAAATGTCCAATGAAGATGGGATCTCTATCACTTACAATAATCTTTGGCCTTCCATGTAGCTTTTGAACTGTTTCCATGAATGCGGTGAAAATTGTACTAGCTTTGAAAGGGTGAGAGAGGGAAACAAAGTGTGTGTACTTGGTCAGTGTATCAACAATCACCACGATGACACTCTTTCCTTCAGAATTCGGTAACCTTGTCATGAAATCCATGGAAACCTCCTTCTAGTGCTGACTTGGGATGGCTAATGGTTGTAAAATACTTGGGGTATTAATTGTTTCCACTTTATTTTGTTGGAAAACCAAACATTTTGCCACAAACCTTTGAACATTAGTTTTAAGGCCATCCCAAAAAAATTCCTTCTTGACCCTGTGGTAGGTTTTAAAAAATCTCAAGTACCCTCCTACCAGAGAGGTGTGCAATTCCAAGAGTACCTTTTGTTTGAGTTGGGAGTTCTTATGTAAATATAAATGATCTTTGTACCTTAGTGAATCATTTTTCCATGTAAATGTATCTAATGCACTGGAATCCTGCTGCAACCTTTGAATGAGAGTCCACACTTTTTCTTCATTCTTCCATTTATCCCTTGCTTCTATTATCCAATCAGGTTGGATGATAGAGATAGCATAGAGAAAGGCCTCAACATATCCATGTAGTTCATATAAAAATTAATCAACGACATGAATGAGAAACTTATCTTTAATAGTGATCTTGTTGAGCTCTCTATAATCTAGACACATATGCCATGAGTCCTCTTTCTTGAGTACCATTACCACTGGTGCAGAGTAAGAACTTTGGATAGGTATAATAATGCCAACCTATAACATTTCTTCAACGATACGCTCAATTTCACTCTTCTAAGCATAAGGGTATCTGTAATGCCCGTTGTTAGGAGGAACACTCCCAAGAATTAGGTGAATAACATTATCATGATTGCGAGTGGGTGGAAGACCTCTGGGAATATCTTTAAATACTTTGAAATGCTTATAAATGATCCCTTGGATACCTATGGGAATATATGGCTTACATGTTTGAGCATAGTTGTACAATTACACCATGATGCCCCCTTTTCAATAATTTTTTCATGCCATTAGAGCTTATCACCTTACTAGGTTTCCTTGTGATACCCCTTAACTCAATTTCCTTTCCTTCATGAAAAGTTCTTGAAAATTAAAAGCCATTGTTCCCAATGATTGTAACCATTGGACTCCCAGTACGACATGAGCACCACCCATGGGTATAGCAATCATTGGACTATTCATTACATTCCCCCCCATAGTAAGATTGATCTTATAGCATTTTTTTGAGCAATTGATAGTTCCTCCATCTGCAAACATTACTTGAAACTTTGGCACTGGATATATAAAGCAATTGAGAGCTTTGAATAATTTATAGTGAATGAAATTATGAGTACTACCAAAATCAATTAGGACTATTACATTTTTCCTTTTGATATATCCTTCAATCTTGTGGGTTTGAGGAGTGTTAATTCCATCCACTGCATGACATGATATGGTGGAACTCAACTCTTCAGAAGAAATCTCTTCTACGTTTTCATCTTGAGATGTATCTTGTTATTTTTCTTGTTCTTCTTTCTCTTCACAATCTATGTAGAATAATTTCTTCTCACTACACTTATGTCCCTTATTGTACTTGCTGTCACAAATAAAGCATAAAACTTTTTATTTTCTTTCCTCCAATTGTTGAGTTGTCAACCTTGTAGGTTGAGGTGTTTTATAATAAGGAACACTATTTTCTAGATAGATGTTAGGAGTGGTCCTTCTAGAAGCCATAGCCATATTTTTACTTTCAACATTTCTCACCACCTTGAATGCATTCTCCAATGATTTGGGTTCCCAAAGGAAAACCTCATGTTGAATGGTATCCTTTAAAGTTCCTATGAATACATCAATCAAGTTCTCATCTGAAATATGTGTTAACTTCATATTCAATCTTTGGAAGTTATCAATGTGTTCTGCAACTGAATCCTTTTTCTTGAGATTTATCAATTGGATAAAGAAGGTACCACTCCTTGTATCCTCATAGTATTCTCTCATTTCTTCCGTGAAAATTGTCCAAGTGACAAGTGATTTGCGAGAACAAATCCATCGATACCACACAAATTGATTGGGTTCTAAATATAAATACTAAATTTGTACCTTTTGTGTGTGTGGCACATCATGTAGATCAAAAAACTGCACCATCTGGAGTATCCATGTGATTGGATCCTTGCCATCAAACTTCCTCATATCAATCTTAGGAAAGTGGTTGGTCTTCAATCAGAAGTTGGAGTTTCTCCAGTCTTGATTCATCTTCCTTGTGTCCTCATGGGATGCATTTTCACTTATAAGTGGCCTCTCTATTTTCACTTCCAAGTGGCCTCTCTATTTCATGGGATGCATTTTCACTTCCAGGTGGCCTCTTTATTTCATGGGATGCATTTTCACTTCTAGGTGGCCTCTTTATTTCATGGGATGCATTTTCACTTCCAGGTGGCCTCTTTATTAACAATTTTTTCAATCCATCCATCATCTCCCTTTTTAAACCATCCATCTTAGTATCCATTATTGCTTCCAACTTAGATTCAGTTGAATCCATCATCCCTTGTAGTTTATATTTTGTTACTGCCTTCTTTTGTAAATAATTTATGTCCTTGTGCATTTATTCACCTTCATCAAGATTCCAAGTAGGATTGTCTGTAGAATTATTTGTTGTATAAGTTCCCTTTTTTGGTGGCATCTTAGAAAAGTATCCCTTTTGAATTTTGATTTTGAGGTGGTTCTTCTAGACTATCTTTCTTTTACTGTATCTCCAAAATTTCATCCCTTCTGGGTTTGAAAATTTTGTTCTGTAGTTCTCTTATATGTCTTCTCTACAATTCCACAAGTCTGATCAAAATTGGATGTGCCAAGTTGAATTTATGGTAACTTCCCTAGACGTTGTTGATTTTTGTCCCTTCGAGGAGAGAACACATGTAAAGCATGCCAAGAGAAAAATATATGATATTTGAATCTAAAAATTGCACAAGAAATACTACAGATTGCCCATTGTCTAATTCAACTAGTCTCACTTAATTTGGATACTCACTGAAGAAGATATCAATGTTTTACTCGTAACACTTGTTTGAGACTAGTTAATATGACTAGTCAACTACCCTATATTACAAATGGTGTATCTACAAAATTAGGATGACCCAGAAGCTAAATTTTTTATCACAGATAACTTGATAATTTCTCTAAGGATCCTCCGAGTTTCAGGGTTTGAATAATCACGTAAAAAAAATTATAGTGAAAATTCCGCGATGGCTAAATTTAGGATGAATACAGAACCCTATCTTATATAGGATATATCTCTGAAAGTAATAGGCCTTAGGAGCTGAAATTTGAATCCCACGTACCTAGATCCATCTATTAAATATCCACCAAGTGTTTCCTTATGAAACATTGTAGAAAAAAATTATAGTGAAAATTCCAAGGTGTCTCAGATGTAGCAGTGAAACCCCAAGACTTTGATATCTGATACCAAATGTTAAGAACCAAATATCAAAATGTGAGGAGTTTGCAGATCCAAAATCTTGCCTCTTTTGCTTAAATTTATTCTCAATCTTGACAACATATCTATAATTCGTACCCAATTATACGATGTCTAGAAACTTCATTTCTATTTGAATGTATCTATGCAAACAACCGCGGTATTTGAGCACCATATGTCACTCAGAGTCTTTGATACACAATTTTTTGCATAGGGTATGGAAAATATTGGTGAAATCTGGTACTTTCTAGTCCCTTTCCTGACACAGGGTAGTCCATCTGGTGTACTGGTCCTCGTAGCTTCCAACATGGTATTATTGTTCTTTAATGGCATCCCATAAGGAATCCCATGTAGGGGAAACCACAAGTATTGCAGATTCATCTATGGCCCTTTACTCAGAGTAAGTATCCCACTAGTCCTTAACATGGGCGACGACCTTGAGGAGTGCAAAATCAATCTTTTCCCTATCGAAAAAATTATGGATTGAAAAATACCCTTCGAGCAGATTCAACCATTTATCTACAACATTCACATATATCATTCCTTTAAATAATGGAATATCAAAATTTACCTGTACCTTGAAGGGGTTTGCATGGCCGCTTGATGAAGATGCTTCTCCTGTGGGCAGTCGTCGAAGGATCTATGCAAAGTTGTCCATCATTTTGTTCCTTTGTCACGCAAGAGATTCCTAGAGCAACATTTTAAAAGGATCTCCTACTCCATCATCTTTATTTTCTTCCCACATGGGTTTTTTTAGTGATCGGGGTGACTGATCTTGCAAAGGCTCGATTGGTTTGAGTCCCAAATTCTCGTACCCAGATCTTGTTGGGGACATGCACAAAGAAAAATAAATGAAGAGTAGACCGCTCTGATACCACTGATTCAGATTTATAAGAGGAATGAACTGATTAATAGAATAAATACAATAAAACAAAGAAATGGAGAACAACACAGGTATCCAATGTACAATAACTTCTATTGAAAAAATGAAATAGGTCGAAACTATAAAACTACATAACTGAAACAACTTGTTCGAATGGTGGTAGTTATCCCTGAGAAGAGATGTGGTTTCTACGTGCATTAGTTTGAGAAGAATGATTACAATGAGGCTCCAGAGGTATTTTTAACATTACTCATGAATTCCAAAACCCTAGACATCCAAAAACCTAACCCTAAGATATGAAATGCCAAACGTTATGTGGGCCCCGATGGGTAAGTTGGTACCTCAACTTCTCGGGTCGTAACATTTGCATACAACCTTTGTTTTAGGTGCGTTATAGCCCATTGGAAAGGTATTTTCAAGAAATACACATTACACCATCAAAATTTGACTCCGTCTATAGTTTGACTATGGAAAAAAAAAAAAAAAAACATTTTTAGGGCCCCAAAACGGCCCTGGAAGTACAAAAAGATGTGATGACATGAAAACATCCAAAATAATACAATTGGATTAGGTGGGAGGCCACCCGTATCCACCTAGAATATGTGTAGGGATTCAGACAGCCCTAGAAGTGTAGAACTCACAATTACAAAGAAGTACAGAAGGACGTGTTGAACTTAAAACTGTCAAGAGGAGCCAGTTGGAATAGGTGGGTGGCCACCACTATCCACCTCGATCAGTAATTTACTTGGGGTAAGTCTCTCCCTCTGACTAGATAGATTACCTCTAACTATATAGATTACCCTCAACCCAAAACAACCTTCCAATAGTTTCTCTCTACATTACTTGCAATTGAGCAGATAATTAAATCCATGAAAGTTAAAAATATTTAAATTAAAATATTATGATAAATGATTTATAAGGCGTCCATCTCGGTAACTTTACATTAAATGTGATTTTTTTTTAGGTTTTAATTGTTCATCACCATATTAAGGTGGAATAACTCCTTGTTTATACATGCCATATTCCCTGGTGCCATGTCCCATGCCTATGTATACATTTGGATGGGACATTAGTGGAAGGCATCATTAAATATTCCTTTCACCCTTTTTCACCTTCCATTATGATTGCAAATTCTTTCCATATTTCATATATGTGACCTACAAGCAAATATGCTACATATTGGCAGAGACGTGGCCTATATCCATTGATTTTAGGTGGCCTATGTCCATTGATTTTAGGTGGGTATTCATCTTTGTTGTAGAATATATTTGTTATTAATAGGGATTTTTTATAAGTAATTTTTTCTTTATGGCATTTCTATTTGTCTAGTTATCTTCAATATTGTGCATTTATGTTGATTTTAACTTTTAGTTTTATTAATGTGCATTCCAACAATTTGATTTGACAAATATGAAGTTGTCTTAACTTTATACCTACAAATTCTTATAATGTTCCTAAGCTTGCTTCTCTTCAAAGCAAGATATTTTAATGTTTCATAACTAAAAAAAATACATACATACATATATATTTGGATTTAACTATAAATTAGGGTCGAAATTGTATATATTTTTTTACCTAATATTTTATTAAAAAAATTAAGTGCCAAGTGTCAACTCCACGTTGATAACAAAAAGAATTAAACATCTTCTCCATACTATGTTGTATACAGTGCCTCTTGGAACAATGCCATTGTCTTGATATGGCCCCTCCCATGCATTGAGTTCATACTAAAAAGTAGCATGTCCACATATTTTCAACAAAAAACCTCCAATTATCCAAAAAGTAAATCACTACACTAATTGTAAGGGTTTCTATATTCGCAAGGAACACATGAGCACTTTATCCCCCTCTATGGTGGAAGATAATGGAAAAACGTGTCACTAGGCATTGGTGACTTGGGTACCTGACACACTTAGCCGCATAAGCAAGTGATATATGCCACATAGACAAGGAACTCACCTTGAGTGGATTGAGTGGTAAAGAAGGTTTGCTATAGAAGTTGTAATGACAAGTGTTATGCCTTAGATGAATTCACGTCCAAAATTAGATGAAGACGAAATATTCACTAGAGAAATATAAAGTTAGAGGTTGAAGTATCACTGTAATTTGTAGTGCATAGTACCTTTCTAAGTAGAACACCTTAGCAATCCATGGATGGCTTGGTTGAGCATATTCAAGAAAAATTCTTAGTGGAATCATTTGACATTCACAATATCACTATGGTCCTTGACTCATGAGGAAAAGGGGAGTTGCACCTATGATGCAGGACCATCGCCTTCAAAGTCAAAATGCAAGCGTGGAGGCAAAGGAACAATATCTCAGCATGACAGAGTTCACATTAGAAATTAACTCAGAATTAAATCGAGTTGTTGAGATATTTTGTAAACAACATTTTAAAAATGTAACTTTTTTGTAAAGTCGTGAAGGACTGTAAGGGATTGTAGATATTGAGTGTTGACTCTTATTTGGAAATAACTGTTAGTTATTTTAATAGGACATATTAGGCAACCACTAAGAGGTTGATAGGATAGGTTACAGACAGGACGACCAGAGCTCATGGAGCTGGTCCTTAGATAGTTTATTTTTGCATTGTAATAGATCATAATGTATGAGTATTATAAGAGAGAGAGATCAGAGAGATCGGTAGAACAGAGTAGAGTAGAAGAAACATTATGTAATTTGTTTTCATGAAGGAATAAAACAGACAAAATTGTCCCAAATCCTTGGATTGTGTTCATTTGGTGTATGGATGAATGAATTTTATATTCTGTGCATGTGATTCATTTTAGTTCGTTCATGTATGATTTTTCAATAGATTGACTGTATGAGTTCGTGAAGAAAATGGATGAGTTTCAATTTTTTCCATTCTGACATTCGTATGCAAGGTGTGCATCTCGAACACAAGGAGTGCATCAAATGAGTCTCAGATTGAATCAAAAGAGTTTAGAGAGAGAATAGGGGAAACTTAGAATAGGTGCAAGGTGTGCACAACGTCAAGGAACAACAAAGCATCGAAGAACCAAAACAAAAGAATGCCAAGTGGGTGAGAAGAATTTATTGTCAAGAAATCCTTCAATCTGAGGTATCGAAATCCCGAGAATGCAAGGTGTGCGTGGGAGTTGAATTTATTTAAGGATAAAGCTTAGAAGAGATATCACTTTCGTGAGTGTTGATGAGACCCCAGAGTCGGACTCGTAGGAGGAGTAAAGGTTTGAAACTTTTGAAGACCGATAAATCTTCTAAGTCAGAAGAAGATCATAAGCTCAGGAGCGAGGAGAGATATTGGCTGTCAGATCATAGTGAAGCGGATCGACAATCATCTGATTAGAAGAATGTGCACGAGTCTTAACGCTCATACACAGAGGAGAGAGAAAACTCACAAGAGTTGAGAACTTGAGGTTTTCGAAGCCCAAAGTGCCGGAAACGAGAATTAGAATTTCAGTCATCTGATTGCAGGAATAGATATGAGCTGTCATATTGTTCGGGGGAACACTTCAAGCATCGGAGCTCCAGAGTGGATCTGAGTCATCAAATATCGTGAGTTCATAAGGAGGCAAGTTTGAAACTTGAGACTCTCGAAGCGTGAAGGGTCGGAGAGCCGAAGAAAATATGGACCGTTAGATCCAGAAGGGTACGTGTTGGCGGGTCGTGACATCTAGAGGGAGGAAAAAGGTGAAAGGTTGAAATGCCCGAAGCCCGAAGAGCCGAAGAGACGAGAGTCGTCGATCTATAAATGGACACTTGGTAGTAAATCGCGAGCTCCAGGTAAAGTTGTTGTGGATTTTCGATTGAGAATTGAGATTGTCGAAACCCGAAGTGATTCAGATCCGTCGGATCTAGGAAAGACGCGACATAGATCTGTGCACTCCGGGTAAAGTCCTGAAGTGATCCTCGATCGTAAGATCAAGAGGACACACAGCAGAAACTCGCATACTTCACGGGGAGAGAAAAGTTGAGAGTTGAAAAGTATGAAGTCCAGAGACATGAAGAGACCGCAACTGTTGATCCAATGAGGACACGTGTCAGTGGATCCGAGCCTTCGGATAAAATCCAAACAAGGGAAGGGTTGAAGTTTGAGAACTCTAGAGTTCGAAGTTCCGAAGTGATCAACACCATTGATCGAGTGGGACAAGTGTCCATAGATCATCAGCTCCAGGGGATTGAAGTATGTAAGAGGGTTGGGTTTGAGATTTCAAAACCCCAAAGTATGGAATCATGAAGAGATCATAGCTGTTAATCTAGGAGGAGAAGATTTGGTCCGTTGATTTGAAAGGTGCAAATCTGGGCCATCCGTTTGGAAGTACCGTCAATATCAGAATATCGATGGTCCCATAACATTGTGGGGATAGGATTGGCGTCGATTTTAAAATATCGAGGGCAGGCTACAATTTAAATTGTGGTTTCGTTAAGAGGACACCTGGAATCTTGAAGAGAATTGCGGGCCTAAAAGTATTTTGACTCCAAACCTCTTGTGGTCGTGCTCACAATCATGTGGTCATCTCCCAAGGTCACATTCAAGAGATGGCTTATCTGAAAAGGAGCTATCGCTCAACACTCTGAGATTTTTGCAGCAAAGAGAAAGGGAAGGTTGCGGGGTCTATTGAACTTGCACCAAGAAGCCAAAAGGGCCTTTGTCTTGATACAGAAGGAAACCATTAAGGTTTCATAGAGTCATCGGACTCCAGAATAGAAGATCCTTTGACCGGGAGGTCGCATAGCCCTACAGGGGAGAAGGGTGGTTGCATCAGGTGGTATCAAAGATAATATTGAGTTAGTTTGCAGACAACAAGAAAAGGAGAAAGGAGGTAAATTCATATCATTTATGGTATTAAGAATTTGATTTCTATTTGTAGGTGACATAGTGAAATCATGCCACCCAGAAGCGTAGAGTGAATGTAGAAATGGAAGAAGAAATGAGGCAACTCCGAATGAGACTGGATGCCATGGAAACAACACAGAGGAGAGCATTAGATGCTATAGATATCAGTGAAGCTGAGAGTGAAGAAGAAGAGGTCGAATAAAATGTAGTAGAGGATGCTACACAAGATCACTTAATAAAAGTTGTTTCAAAGATAGGAGCTAGAGCAAGAATAGAGGTACCAATGTATGAAGGCAATTTGGAAGTTGAAGAATTGTTAGATTGGGTACGTGCTATGTAAAAATACTTCTATTATGAAGATATCGAAGAAGACAATATGGTGAAGCATGTAGTGACAAGACTAAAAGGTCATGCAGTGCTATGGTGGGATGAACTGCAAGCCGAACGCAGGAGCAATGGTAACTAGAAAATTAAAAAATGGGATAGGATGGTAGCTAAGATGAAGGAAAATTTTATCCCAAAGGACTATCAAATCAATTTGTTCAAGAGATTACAGAACTTGAGATAGAAGATCTTATTAGTGAAGGAGTACACTGAGGAATTTTACATACTGAACATCAGGGATGGACAGAAAGAAAATGAGGATGAAAAGACAACCATATATATCAATGGGATGAGATATCAAATCCAAGAGGAGATCAACATGATGTCGGTTAGTATAGTCAAGGATGCTTATCAAGCAACCTTGAAAGCTGAAGAAAAATTGGCCAGAAAGAAAATCCAACGAAGTAGAGGAGAAAATTCAAGCATAGGTAAGGGAACCACCAGAGAGAAGTTCCAGAAGAAGAAACATGAAGCTGAAAAACAACATAGTCACCATGAGAAAGGTGGAAGTTCTAAGGAAGGACAACATGGTGGAAGAAGCTCTTTTTCCAGAGGAAGAGGAAGAGCCAGAGGAGGCGTAGTTAGATGCTATACCTGTGGAAAACAAGGTCACAAGTCTTGGGAATGTCCCGAGAGAAAGAACGAAGGAGGAGGTGAAGCACACATTGATGAGGCACAGAAACATGTGGAAACAAAAGTAGCATAAGGAGGAAATAACCTCATGATGAGGAAGATTCTTCTTAAAGCATAAAAGGAGATGGAGGAACCATTTTAGCGAACAAGTCTATTAATAATTGCTTGCAAGATGAAAGACATAGTTTGCAAGGTGATCATAGACAGTGGGAGCACTGACAATTTAGTATCCACAGAGATGGTGGAGAAGATGGAGTTGAATACAACTGCACATCCAAACCCATACAAGGTATCATGGTTGTATAAAGGACATCAAATAATGGTAAGTCAACAATGCCAAGTTGAATTTAAAATAGGAGGTTATAGGGATGGAATGTTGTGTGATGTAATTCCTATGGATGTCTATCACATTTTATTGGGGAGACCATGGCAGTTTGACTGAAAAGTTACTCATGATGGAAGAAATAATACTTATACCCTAGAAAAGAATGGTAGGACACATATGTTGTTACTAATAGAAGACAAAGAGAAAAATAGGGAAGCTAGTTCAAGCATACTTCTCATGAGTGGGAAGGAACTCTTGAATGAAGTCAAGAAGGAGAAAGAAATGAAGTTTGTTGTAGTGAGGAAGCCTAGAGTTATCCTTACAAATACTTACGTGGAATATTTGCCTATAGAAATATAGGAACTGTTAGAAAACTTTGCTGACATAGTAGTGGATGAGTTACCTCACTCATTACCACCCATTAGGAGTATAAGCCATCATATTGACCTTATTCCAGGAGCTAGTTTACCAAACAAGGAAGCTTATAGGTTGACACCTAGAGAGAATGCAGAAGTCAAAAATCAAGTCCAAGATTTGTTGGATAAAGGTTTAGTCAGGGAAAGCCTAATCCCATGCACAGTACCAATTGTGTTAAGTCCAAAGAAGGATGGAGGATGGATAATGTGTACAGATTCCTGAGCCATCAACAAGATAACCATTAGGTGCAGATTTCCTTTACCGAGGATGGATGATTTGATGGATTGTTTGAGTGGAGCAAGCTATTTTTCCAAGATAGACTTGAAGAGAGGATATCATCAAATAAGAATGATAGAGGGAGATGAATGGAAAACAACATTCAAGAAAAATGAAGGATTATTTGAATGGTTGTTCATGCCGTTTGGGTTGACAAATGCACCGAGCACATTTATGAGATTGATGAATGAAGTATTGAAAGAATTCATAGGGAAATTTGTCATAGTATATCTGGATGACATAATAATATTCGGTAGGACAAAGGGAGAACACTTAAGACATTTGATATCAATGATGGAAAAGTTGCAACAAGAGAAGTTGGTGATAAATCTAAAGAAAAGTTCTGTTATGAAGAAGGAACTCATGATCTCTTCAAATGAATTGAAGATGGATCCGGAAAAGGTGAGAGCAATCAAAGAATGGCCATTGGCAAGCAACATATTTGAGGTAAGAAGTTTTCATGGATTAGCAAGATTTTATAGAAAGTTTATCAGAAATTTCAGTGGTATATGTGCACCCATGCTGGACATTATGAAGAAGAAACACAAGTCCTTTAGTTGGACAAAGGAAGCTGAAAAAGGTTTCAAAGTGTTGAAGGAGAAGATCACAGAACAACCAATTCTGGTCTTGCCATATTTTGGAAAAACATTTCAGGTGAGATGTGATGCAAGTGGATTAGCTATTGGAGCAGTCTTGAGTTAGGATAATAGGTCAATTGCTTATTTCGGTGAGAAGCTGAGTGACTCCAAGAAGAATTATTCCACGTATGAAAAATGATTTTATGCAGTGATTCAAGCTTTGAAGAAGTGGAGACACTATCTAATTCCTAAAGAATTGTCTTATACAGTGATAACCAAGCTTTGTAGTTTATTACTAGGCAAGAAAAGTTGAATCAGAAACATGAAAAATGGGTAGAATTTATGCAAAATTTTACTTTTGTTATTAAACATATTGTTAGAACTTCTAACAAAGTTGCAGATGCTTTGAGCAAGAGGAGTTTGATTGTACAGGAATTCCAAGTGGAGACCTTAGGGTTTCAACACCTCCAGGAGATGTATAAAGAAGACATAGATTTTAAGGAAGCTTATGAGGCATGAAAGAATCCTTTGTTCGGAGAAAAAAGCTGATGGAATGAATATTTGATCCAGGATGGATTACTGTTCAAGGGAAGCCAATTGTGCATACCAAAATTCTCAATGAGAGATAATTTGTTGAAAGAGAAGCACAACGGAGGATTAAATCGACATTTTGGTCACGATAAGACATTTGCACAATTGAGTAATTCGTATTATTGGCCGAGCATGAGGGCATAAGTGAAAATTTTTGTGAACAAATGCAGAATTTATCAATATGCAAAAGGAGGACAACAAAACACTAGTTTGTATCAGTCATTACCAATTCCAGAGAGGTCATGGGATGCAATCAGTATGGATTTTGTTTTGGGATTGCCTAGAAATCAGAAAGGGAGCGATTCCATATTTGTTTTGGTGCACGGATTTTCAAAAATGGCACATTTCATACCATGCCAGAAGACAAACAATGCTACACACATAGCCAATTTATTTTTCAGAGAAGTAGTGAGACTACATGGATTGCCGAGGAGCATAGTTTCAGACAGGGACACCAAACTTGTAGGAAACTTTTTGAGGACTCTATGGAAAAGGCTGGGGACAAACTTGTCCTTTAGTTCAACATATCACCCTTAGATAGATGGACAGACGGAAGTAGTAAACAAGAGTCTTGGAAACTTGTTGAGAAGTTTAGTCACTGAGCAAGGTCGTTAATGGGATCAAATTCTGGCACAAGGAGAATTTGCATTCAACAATTCAGTGAACAGGAGCACAGGGAAAAGCCCATTTGAAATTGTGTATGGTATACAACCAAGAGGGATTACAGAGTTGAGATATCTAAATCAAGATGAGTTCAGAAGTGCTGGAGCAGAGGATTTTGCAACAGAAATGCATAAACTCCATGACAGAGTCAGAGAAAATCTACAGAACAACAACCAGAAATACAAGAGCAGAGTTGATCAAAAGAGGAGAGAATTTCAATTCGAGGTTGGAGATGAAGTTTTAGCTCATTTGACAAAATAAAGGTTTCCAAGGGGAACGTATAACAAGTTGAAGATGAAGAAGATAGGACCATGCAGGATTCTCAAAAAATTCGCAGCCAATGCTTATGAAATTGAGTTGCCAGACAATGTTGGGATATCGCTGATATTCAATGTTGTAGACCTGTACCCTTACAGGAGAGATGAGGCAGGAGAATCAGATGATCAGAAAGAAGTTCAGTGGGAAGAACAATTTCCCACAGCAGAAAAACCTTAGATGGAGAAAACCATTGAACAACAAGATGGAAAGAAGACCAGGAGAAAGACATATCCTGAATTATTAGTGAAATGGAAATATCATCCAATGGAAGATGCAAGTTGGGTCACAACACCTGATATTTTGAAGCATGGAAAGACAATTCAAGAGCTCATGGAAAGGAGTCCATGAAAATTTTAACTAGAGGAGTATGATGCGGGAGCATCACCTTCAAATTCAAAACACAAGCATGGAGGCAAAGGAACGACATCTCAGCATGATAGATTTCACATCAGAAATTAACTCATAATTAAATCGAGTTGTTGAGATATTTTGTAAACAACATTTTAAAAATGTAACTTGTTTGTAAAGTCATGAAGGATTGTAAGGGATTGCAGATATTGAGTGTTGACTCTTATATGGAAATAACTGTTAGTTATTGTAATAGGACAGATTAGGTAACCACTAAGAGGTTGATAGGATAGGTTACAAATAGGATGACAAGAGATCATGGAGTCAGTCCTTAGATAGTTTATTGTTGCATTGTAATAGATCAGAATGTATGAGTATTGTAAGCGAGAGATATCAGAGAGATCAGTAGAACAGAGTAGAGTATAAGAAACATTATGTAATTTTTTTTCATGAAGGAATAGAACAAAGAGAATTGTCCCAAATCCTTGGACTGTGTTCATTTGCTGTATGGATGAATGAATGTTATATTTTGTGTATGTGATTCATTTCAGTTCATTCATGTATGATTGCTCGAGAGATTGATTGTATGAGTTCATCACGAAACTAGATGAGTTTAAATTCTTTCTCTTCTGACACTCGCATGCAAGGTGTGCATCTTGAACGCAAGGAGTGTGTTGACTGAGTCTCAGATTGAATCAAAAGAGTTTAGAGAGAGAACAGGGGAAACTTAGAATAGGTGCAAGGTGTGCATAGCGTAAAGGAACAACCAAGCGTAAAAGAACCAGAACAGAAGAATGCTAGGTGGGCGAGAAGAATTTCTTTTCAATAAATCCTTCAATCTAATTTATCAAAATCTTGAGAACGCAAGGTGTGCATGGGAGTCAAAATTCTTTAAGGATAAAGCTCAAAAGAGATAACACTTTCATGATTTTTAACGAGACCCCAGAGTCGGACTCGTAGAAGGAGTAAAGGTTCGAAACCTTTGAAGACTGATAAATCTTCTAAGTTGGAAGAAGATTAGAAGCTCAAGAGAGAGGAGGGAGGCAAAAGGTGAAAGGTTGAAATGCCCGAAACCCGAAGACTCGAAGAGCCGAGATTCATCGATATATAAATGGACACTTGGTAGTAGATCGTGAGATTGTCGAAACCCAAAGACCCGAAGTGATTCAGAGCCGTCGGATCTAGGAAAGACGTGGCATAGATCCATGCACTATGAGTAAAGTCTCAAAGTGATCCTCGATCATCAGATCAAGAGGAAATGT
The DNA here is from genome assembly GCA_000966675.3 of Picea glauca. NCBI lineage: Eukaryota > Viridiplantae > Streptophyta > Pinopsida > Pinales > Pinaceae > Picea > Picea glauca. The sequence continues at coordinate 50,608 of JZKD02S0436771.1, forward strand.
GGCATAAAACCACATACTTCACGGGGAGAGAAAATTTGAGAGTTGAAAAGTCTGAAGTCTGGAGACGCGAAGAGACCACAGTTGTTGATCCAACGAAGATACGTGTCGGTGGATCTGAGCCTTCAGATAAAATCCAAACAAGAGAAGGGTTGAAGTTTGAGAACTCCGGAGTCTGGAGTTTCGAAGTGATCACAACATTGATCGAGTGGGACAGGTGTCCACAGATCGTCAGCTCTGGGGGATTGGAGTACGAATGAGGGCTGGGTTTGAAATTTCAAAACCCTGAAGTCTGGAATCATGAAGAGATCATAGTCATTAATCCAAGAGGAGTAGATCTAGTCCATGGATTCAAAAGGTGTAAATATGGGTCTTCCATATGGAAGTACCGTCAAGATGAGAAGATTGATGACCTCGCAACATTGCAGGGACATGAGTAGCGCAAAGTTTAAAATAGCAAGGGAGGGCCGCAATTCAAACCGTGGTTTCTTCAGGAGGACACGTGGAAGCTTGAGGAGAATTGTGTGCCTAAAAGTAGTTTGACTCCAAATGAATTGTGTCTGCACCCGCAATCGTGTGGTTATCGCCCAAGGTCACATTCAAGAGAGGGCTTATCTGAAAAGGAGTTATCGTTCAACACTCTAAGATTTTCATAGCAGAGCGAAAGGGAAGGTAGTAGGGTCTATTGGACTTGCACCAAGAAGCCGAAAGGGCCTGTGTCATGATATAGAAGGAAACCATTAAGGTTTCAGAGAGTCACTAGACTCCAGGATCAGAGATCCTTTGACCGGGAGGTCGTGTAGCCCTCATGGGGAGTAGGGGGGCTGCATCAACCTACAACCAAGTGGAATGGTCACCTCTACCAAATGATTGGTTGAAGAGGCAATGCTTTATGGAATATAAAGTGTTGGAAAATATTTGGTGTCATAGTGATGTAGGCACTCCTATCTCAATGAAGAGGAGTGGTGGTGCCAAATAGTAGAATTTTTTAAAGAAGCTACACAAGTGTTGGATAAGGCTTCGATTTGGAAACTTGATTACTTTTATAGGGTGCCCTATGATATAGGCATTTTATGTGGCTTGGAGTTGTCCCAACTTGCAATGGGATCAAAATTTAACTATTCAAGTATATAGTTGGGCATGAATATGTTGCGCAAGAAGTAGACAACTAGGGTGTTTTGTGCATGTGTGCACCCACATATCAAGGAAATAGTTGAAGACTTAAGGAAGACTTGGGTTCACAGGTTCTTAAAGAAGACATGGAGTGGAGGAAAATTCTCTTTATTCAAGGGAGTGGTTAGATTTCCTCTACTATATAAAATGGATAGTGTGGAGTTGAAAAGATATTAATGAAGAGGAGTTCAACAAGACTTAACTTAGTAGTAGAAAATTCCAAGGAGTGAAATTTGAATAATTGGTCTTTCAATCAAAGGGAATGAATTCTAGATCATGAATTCTAGGGTGCATGTGATCCTATGATTTGGAGTTTCTTAAGAAGTTCAAGGGTATAAGAGAAAATGAAGTGGTAGACTTGATCCTAGGGTAGAACTGCATGTTGGAGTAAGACTTGAAGTTGGGAAATTTTGAGTGGTGGAAGTTTGTAGGTCATATGGACAACGGAGGTAGACTTGGCATGTCATAAGGAAAATTATTGTAGTGTAGAAGTGAAGGACATTCAAGGCATGTAACGAGTTCATTCAATAAAGACTCACTTGAAGAAGAACGAGACTATTGGTTTCGTAAGATCTCAAGTTTTACAAGAGTAGTTATACAAGTAGAGTGGCCATAAATTGGAGTGACTTGTGCTATTTGTTTGAATGTAGAGCTATCTATTGGATAAATTTCTATTTTCGACACACTAGTTCAGTTGGAGTTAACTGAGTAGTTCTATTTTAGGACTTTATATTTTGACCATAACTATTATGCATGCATGCATTCCTAAGGAAAGTTAACTGTTTGATTGATTTTCATAATTATGGAATGTTCTTTTCTATACATGAGTGTATTCCACTCATTCATTGTATCAATCATTCATTCATTGATAAGCTCATTGGAGTAGCGTGAATATATTTTCTCATTCTTCCATATTGAATCTCTCATCCTTTCTTGATAAGATTTGTTTGTATTTTCTTTAGCTAGATCTCTTGTGCAGATTTAGATGAAACATTGACATGGTATCAGAGCTACACTGCTTGGATCAATCCATACAAGCCAGAGAATAAGAAAAATCATAGTTTTGGTGAGAAAAAATATGTGTAAAATACATAGTTGCACCCTCTCTCTGTCGAAAAACGTGACCATTTAAAAGAGTCGCACATTCTCCCTATGGAAGGGAGTGACCATCGCACTCAAACTTACGATTTCTCTAATTCTTCCAATTATGTATGGGTCTCCCCCTAGTACTCTAGAAGAGGGCAACTAGATTCTCCCAATGCACTAGCATAGGGAGACCATTAGGGTATGGTCGCTCTGTCTCTTAAGGAAAGGAGAGACCACCTCTTAAAGTGCCCCTTTTTGTAGTGATTTCTCCCAAAATATTAACTTTCTGAGGAAACATCCTACCTGAGAAGTAAATAGAACCATTATGCAAGTGGATTTTCAACCATTTGGACAATTTCCTCACTATTTGCTAAAAAAGGAAGCCGGAAGATCACCTCTTGAAACTAATACAAATTTTCCATTTGATGTGCCCTTTATGCAATGATTTCTTAATTTTTTCACTTATGGATTGAGAGAAAAATTTTAGGTGTTCTCAGACACAGTGGGAGGTATGTATATGAAACCTATTCTATGGTCAAACTTGGTGGTAATCCTCACACCATACAATTATTTTGATTGGAATTCGAAGGAAGAATTCCAACTCAGAAGGAAAGGACTATACAATTTGACGATGGGGTTATAAAAAACCCTACATAAACACTTGAGAAGACTAGATGGGAGAACCAAGAGGATGAGGCCACATGACTTATTCTTGAATTGATTTCATATGATTTATGGTTTCATGTTGCAACATGCAAGACTCGAAATGAGATCTGGACCACCTTGGAAAGTCTGTTTGGAAAGAAGGATAAGATGAGAGGTCATATGCTTGAGGTAGAGTTGAATACCTTGCATCCTAAAAGTTTTGATAATATACATTATTTATTTACCAAGTTTAAATAATTTATATTGAGCTTGGCATCTTGTGGTATTGATAAATCTAAACAAGTGGACCAACTTATTCTAACAATCTTGGCCAAGTTAGGACTAGAATATGTTGTCTGTGTCTCCACTTTCCATTCTGGAAGATATCTCATGGGAACAAATTGTCAGATTCCTACCATTGATCAATTCATTGACTCTCTCACACATGAGTAGGAAAAATTCATTCAGATGGGCCTAATCAAAGATCCCAAAGCACATGCACTCACCATGCATTAAGGAACATGATCATCCAAACATAACAGAAAGGAGAAACATAACGAGAAGGAGAGATATTCCAAACCCTTCAATGATCCTTCAAGTTCCAAAGACTCTTTAGATTCCAAGAAGAAGAATAAGGGAAAGTAATGGACTTACTGAAATAAATCGAATTATGAAGAATCTACATGCATGGAGAAGAAAACCGATCTTATGGCACAAGTACTTCAACAAAACAACCTTGGAAACTTCTTTCTAGAAGGAGTAAAGAAGTAAAAGGAAGAAGAACCTACTCCTAAGAAAGGTAAGCATTATGCTCATCATTCTGTTGTTGTGGTTAATTCCTCACATTATTCATGGATTATAGATTTTGGTGCATCACATCATATGGCAGCGAAAGAGGAAGTTTTTACTTCTTTGAGCACATTCTCAAGATCTCCTATTCTCATTGGGGGATGATACTCCAGTAGAAGTAGCAGGAGAGGGAAGAGTGGAACTCAATAATGGAAGTTTTGAGAATGTTTTACATGTTCCAAATATTTCTATGAATATTCTCTCAATTTATCAGATCACTCAGAAAGGTAAAAAAGTTGAATTTACTTCAAATTTAGTTTTAGTAATTGACATTCATGACAATTCCATCGTTGAAATTGGTGACGTGGATCACAAATCCAAGTTGTATAAATTCACTAAGTTTGCTGACGGTGACTACTCTTTTATACTTACACATAATGAGAGTACTTTTCATGCACCTCTAATGAAACATGCAGATACTATTGTGCTTCCATCAGTTTCAGACATTAGAGATGATTCTGTACAGCCAGATTCTGTACATGGAAATGAGCAGGTAGTATAGCCAGATAAAAATCCATCATCGAAGCTTCTTCAGATGCCCAAGAGGGCACAATTTATGATTCAGGAAGCAGGTGTCCTTGCAAGGAATCCATTATATTCAAGGAGGACTCGATCTTAGTATGAGGATCCTTCTCATGTACCTATATGGTTCAATATTTAGATCCATAAACCTACAATAAGGATGTCAGAAATCCATTATGGAAAGCAACCATGTAGAAGGAGTATGACTCACTCCTAGAGAATCAGACTTTGGATTTGGTTCTGTTGAGTACTCAACACACCCTAAAAAAAAGTCTGTCACCATTTAATTTTTGGGGTACCACTCGGTCTTCGGCTTGGACCGTTATCACTTCAGTATGAAACTGACACCTTTGCTTATCTCATATGTTTCATGATTGAATATATTAAAAGTGTGCTTGTCTACAACAAAGAACCTTATTAACTCTGAAAGAGACTTAATTACTACTCAATCAATCGATGACCTAGGATATTCCTCTGACTCACTTAAGAAATTCGGCATAGGAAAAAGATAAAGGTGGTGAAAATCGTTTGGAAATTCAAAGTAGCCAAGTACCGACCTTCATCGGCGTCGGCCGATGAAAGCGTTTCTTTCCTGCGAACAGTCCCAGGAAAGATTTTGCCGAAGGTCAATTCATTCGGCTTTGGCAGAAAGACGTAATAATAAGTGTCGCGTAAAGTGAAGAGTGACACCGCCGACCTTCGACCCCCGATACATTGTCTCTAATGAAGTCCTAAGTAAGATACTTACCTACCAATGAATACCTTTTTTTAATTAATCATTTTTAATGATCCAGGTTTTATAATGCCACGTAAGCATGAATCGATATCGAAAATCTCACAAAAGGAAATTTATCAACAAAACCATAGTACAACAATAACGATTGCAAGATCTAATAATGTGGGAAAAATAATAATTTGTGATAAGAAAACATGGATTAAGTGTCTATAAGAAAGCATAATACATTCAAAATACTTCCGATTTTTAGTATTAAGGGCTCCCGCCAAGTTCGAATCACATACAACTAAGCCATGCCGCAACCAACTAGCCCGGTAGTAGTAAAACCAAGAAAACCTTTACAACAAAAGAAAAAAAAAGGAAGTTTGTCCAGAGCGACACCTAGGAGAATGTAAGGAACAAGATCACCCATTATGCCTTTCCCACACATGAACCTTTCCCTAGGTCACTACTGGCACCTGACACTGTGTTCTTTTCCTCTGTCGCATGCTACGCCTCACGCAACTGCACAATTGTATCCTGGGCTTCCCGAAGCCTTCTCTGAAGCCAAACTGTGTTTCCTATGCAACCCTGCAACGACAATATCTCTTGGTCTTTCGCTGCCAACGAATGTCGTATATCTCTATTTTCTTGGTAGAGTTCGGCTATTGCAAGTTTAGCCTGCTCTAACTGTTGAGCAGGACTCTCGACAGGAGAACCCGATGCTTTTCCCCTTTCCTTTCGTCTCCCGTCTCCTCTGTCGATAATCCCAACTAGCTTCGACAAGCGAGGAAGCCTCACAAACTCCGCAATAGCTGAACATGCGCTCAGCTCAGTCGAAAGGTAGGTTTCCTCCCCTTTGGCCATATCCTTTCTAGGCCTCCCTTTTCTCCATGGTTTCGGCTCCTAAGAGGGCATGTTTACTAGTATACCTTTCTCAAATGAGCCCTTTTCAGCTTCAATCTCCATTGAGGATTCTGACACCTTCTCTGAGCCAAAACCTGCACCTCCTATTGGGCTTTCAAGGACATGGGAAGATGACCAAAAATAATCCCAAGCATGCTGGGGCTCAGACCTGGCACTACGACTACCCCGTGGACCTCGTCCCATGTTTGGAAGAGATCCCATTACGCAATAATATAGCAACTCAGTAATCCGCAGGTGATAGAGGACGTCTATGTTGGTTGTGGAGCCTGATTATCTTCCTGATTCAGAGGTCTTTGCTTTCAGCCGTGTCTATACCCCATGAAGTATTTACACCCCAGAAGTATGTACACTCTTCCACGCGGGGG